>QEOT01002648.1:345991-356923 GCA_003123785.1 Pterocarya stenoptera
AAAGGTTCAGTTAGGTCACAGATTTGAGGTTTTTGGATAGATCTATGTTTTGGTTTAATTTTGGCCATGTGATCTTGAGTTTAATGCTTTGTATTGATTCTAGGACATTATTTTTAACTATATTATGTTATTGATTTGTTAGTTATTTCATGCTATGCGTTGGATCAAAGGGTTTGATCAAAACCAAACCTTAAAGGAGTTGAATTTGGTGAAAGTGTTGAAGCCGAAAGCTTTGTAATGGATTTTTGTAATTTTTGTGGTTTTTCCTTGATGATTCAAAGCATTATATTTCTTAGGAGTATGTTATGAATACATTGGAAGTATGTTTTTGAACTTTTGGAGTTGTTGGAGTTGTTTTACAAATAGACCAAACCTTGCAGATCAAAGGTTGTGTTTTTAGTTGAAAAGCTTGAAACATTTTATTAAAAAGATTTGTGATTTTGTGAAGTGGGTTTTGTTGGTTGTTTCAGTATGCTATTTAGACATAGGATATGACTTTCTATGTTGTAATATTTTGGTTTAAGCAAGAGAAATGAGGTTTGATAAAATTGAAACAACAGTCAAGAAAAATGACCTGTGTGTTTCGGCCTTGATGAGTTTGTTATGATTGTGATGTGTTTTAATCTTTTTCTAATTAGATATTAGGATTTAGGATACAATTTACATAAGGAATATAAATTTTAGTGAGTTTTGGAGTAGGGATGCAAATTTCTTAAGTTAGGGATAAAATTGTCATTTTCCCATATGTAGAGGGGCAAAATGGTCATTTTACTTTAAGGTAGTATTTTATGATTCTAAACTATTAGTGAAGAGCTTTTGATGTTTAGAAATTCCTACTTACAGTTTCTCATGTTTCGCACATTTTACTCTGTAATGCGACAGTCACTATAAGTTAGCTTATAACTTATTGACAGATTACTGTGTATGTATGTTGGTAAGAGAACTATTGTTTATGTTTTTCTGTTATCATACATGCAATACTATGTCATGTTACTACATGTTTATCTGTTACACATAATATTATGGCATGAAATATTTATTTGTTACACAATATATTCTGCACACATTATATTTTGTCATGCAATGTTTATTTATTACACATTATATTCTATCATAAAATGTTTACATGTTACAAGTTATGCCATGTCACAAATCGTTTGTCTGTTACATGTTATGCCATGTCACGATGTTTGTCTGTTTCATGTCATGTCATGTAATTCGTCTCACGTACATGTCACATTACATTACGTCAGGTCATCTATCCTTTCGTTTCATATCAAGTCACGTCTCAATTACAGAGTGTATTTCGAAAACAATTTTTTCCATGTCAAATCAAGTATGTTTGTACTTATCATGGCCCTAAGTACCAGGATGAGGTAATATCCTAGCGAAACTCTTTTGTTCATGATGAAGTATCTAAACTTGTGTGAAATTTCCTGAGTTGACAAGGTAAAGATCAACAAGTTTCGAATGGGATCTAATTAATTGGTCACCAGAGTCAAGTTAGACACTAACGCCAAGGATGCCTCCCAAATTTTCAATTTCATGTTATACGTACTCGTGTCGGTGCAGATACCTTTCAAAGGATACGTACATTATATTTTTCATAGCAGGTGCAGAAACCTGTGAACTGATACGTATATTAAAGCACTCACAACTAGAGGTGAGCTCCGAATCCAACAAAGTCGGAATGCCTACCTCCGACTATCGAAGGCCATTGTGTACTCTGACTCCAATTGGAGTCATAGTTCAGAGCTCCGTGATTGGGCCAAGGCATAATTCCAAATGCCCTGGGCCCACTTCCAAAGGCCCAAGGCCCATTATGATATTTGGGCTTCTTAAATACTATAAAAAATACCAACACCCTAGTAGGCTTCCCATTTCCAAAAAATGTTGTCAAAAATAATTAAAAAACTTAAATACAATGATTAAATTACAAACTTTACAAAACCAAAGAGAAATAAATGCACAATCACAAACAAAATATAAATAAAAAATGTAAAAGGAGCCCCAAATTACCAACACAATCACAACCAAACATTAAACAACAACCTCCACAATCACAAGTTCACAACATGTCAACCACCACAATGACAATCTAAATCATAATCAACACGAAACAACCATCCGTCCACCACAATCACAACCAAGTACCTAACCAACTGGCAACTTCACCAAAGTCCTCAACCTATTTACAATGTAATAATGAATCAGAATAAAACAAAAAAAAAATACAAATTAATAATTACAAATTGCCTCAAATTTTTAATTTTTCATCACCATCAACCTCTAGTCCCAAGCATCCTTCATTGTTTTGGAAATTAAAAAAAAATAGAACTTAAGCATTATTTTGAACTAACAAAAACAAACAAGGCTTTTTTGCTAATGGTATTTTATTTATCACCAATAAAGGGGGTTCTCCATCCCACGATGTGTCCGTCTTAGTCATCCACAATTATTCTAGGGTTCACAGTTAGGTCTACAAAACCATAAAAATTATAAGTTATAATTAAAACATTAAAAATATTTAAATAATCATTTAAAAGCATAAAGTTACCCGATTCAAGCCTATAGCTCTCGGCATCGACAGTATCTAGTCCAATGGGCATTTCACTTAGTCAATTCTATGTGCAAACGAAGGCCTCCACAGTGGTCGGTGCCAACGAACTCCGATAAGCATCCAACACGTGACCTTTGGTGCTAAACGCCAACTCAAAGGCAACTGTAGTGATAAAAATGACTAGCACATCCCGGGCTATTCGAGAAATGACAGGAAACTTTGTGGAATTAACCTTCTACCAAGTTAATAAAAGAAATGCATCACTAGGTGCCTTGAGATCCTCCATAAAATAACACTCAACCTCAGACCTACTCTATATAATATTTCTCAATGGACATATTTAATGATACTGTCGCACCAAAACAGATAAACTCTGCTTATGTGTGCCATTTAAGGAAGATGTAAAGCCAGTTAAGCATGAGGAGCTATCACCTTCAGTTGAAGACTAACCACTGCTATTTTAGTGGCTACATAAGTCATCAATATCACTTTTCAGTTTTCTAATAAACTCATTGGCCTTCTCATCCCCAAGGATGTCCCTAATCCAAAATTCTATAATAACCAACTTATATCGGGGGTCAAGGACCACAATCACAAATAATAATCTATTTATCTTCTCAACATTCTTTCAATATCTATCATATTTAGATTTCATCCTCATAGCCATAGCATTCAACAATCCCAAAATGTCAACACAACTTTGTTGCAAGTGGTCATAAAGCCCCGAGAGCTCATCGAAGTACAAGTTCGCAGTAGTATATTTGGAATGAGATAACCGCAAAGTTATATCATAAAATAACTTCAAAATTTGAACAAAATACCTCACATTGGCCCAATCAACATTGTCCTATGCACCGAGCCCCCTTCTCCCCCCTAATGACTCTAGCAAAGCATACCTCAGGCCTCCATCCGCTTGAACGCTCTTTGGTACTTCTGCACCACATCTAACATCATGTATTTAGAGTTCCATCGAGTCAGAACATCCAAGCACAACATACTAGAACATGTGATCTTTAGTTGTTTAGCTATTGCCTTAAACTTGCCAAGCTTTTTGGGAGAAACCCTCACATATTTCATAAGGTTGCAAACTTTGGTAATGGAATCATTAACTTTCCTTCAACCCCTCAACGACTATAAGGTTGATGATATGAGCACAGCATCGAATATGGATAAACTTATGCACACAAATGATATCCTCTTTTACCGTCGTATTCCACTTGAACCAATCAATTGCAATGTCATTGGCACTGGCATTGTCAATTGTGATATAAAGCACTTTTCAAAATTTTCAATTCTTTATACAATCATCCATTTTCTCTCCAATGAATGAACCCTTGTGATCAGCAATTTCTTTGAAGCCAATAATCCGCTTGTGCAACATCCACTCACTGTCAATAAAGTTGACTGTGATACACATGTAGCTAACATTCTATATGGACATCCATGTATCAGTCGTAAATATTACTCTCTGGCTAGTGGTAATAAACATCTCCTTCATCTCTGCCTTCTCCTTAACATACCGTGAAGGTATGGGAAATTGTGGCTTAAGAGTGTTTAGAAATTTATGGAAGCTTTTTTTGTCAACTGTGGTAAAATGCATCTCATCACAGATGATCATATCCACAAGAAATTCTCTCAACATCTTTTCATTGTATTGAGGGATTGACAGTTTCTTAATCTGTGTACCATCAGTGGTTGTAGAAGTTTCGTTACTGAGCTTGGTCTAATCAATGGCCACCACCTTGTGTATCTTATACCGCTGGCAACCGTTAAGAGGTTCTATTAATACAGAGGTGTCTTGCTTCTTTGAATGACAACCACAAAGTTGTACACAATGGTGGCATCTTGCATGCGGGTTCTCACGATCACCAGGAATTTTGGTGAAATATTCTCATGTCCACGACCTTTTTTTACTAGGTCATAGTGGTTGATCATGCTCAATATGCATCTCCTCCTACTCATTAAGCATATCCTCATCTTTTACATCTATTGGACTCAACTACTTGCACAGAAAGTAGCTACTCTAGATCGTCCCCAGTAGGTGCAGCATCCATATCTAGATCAACTATGCTGAAAAAATAAACTAGAAGCAAACAAATTAGAAGAAAAACAACATGTACTGCATATATATATATTTACATCATGTTATGTATGTTTTACTTATCTGCTAGATATATAATACATTGCAATAAGCATACATAGATAGATACAAAAGATCAATACTATTTATTTTAAATTAATCTCACATGTTACAATTTAAATATCTTAATAGAACTCATTCTTTTTGCAGCCAATAAACCAGAACATATGGTTACTGATTCTTTTGAAATAGAACTGCTTGCTATTCTAAGAAGGGTACAATTATGTATGCCTATGGGAATTACAGGAGGGTCCTTCCACATCTGAAGTTATCTGTGATTAAGTTTTTCCTCTCTCGAGGTTACTAACCTTTCCTTCCTCGGTCAACAGCCTTCCTTTCCCTTATATATGTTGCTGCTACCCTTTCAATAGTGTTGGCCTTGATTTTGCATTTTGAACCTCGCTACGGGCAGGAAAATATACTGATCTTCTTGGGAATTTGTTCTTTAATGGGATCACTTACGTTAATTTACATTTTCTAAGATTTATTATATGCACATGGGCACCATGTCATCAAGGTCATAGATTTTTTATTTCAGTGTAATACTAACACAATCTAGGCGCTTATCCTCAAACCTTCCTTTGCTGTGATTTAGGTTATGAGCATAAAGGCCATTGGAAATGCAATTAAGCTTACACTAGAAGGCGTAAGTCAAATGGTTTATCCTCAGACTTGGTTTTTTCTCACTATTGCAGTGATATGTGTCGTTACACAGTTAAATTGCCTGAACAAGGTGAGTGCAGCATTATCATTTTTGCCACTGGTACAATTGGTCCGTTGTATTTCTTCTTAATTGTAAAAACCAGTGTCGTTTCTTTTGGACTAACTGATCATCTTATGCTACTAATCTATCCGCTATCTAGTGTTCATGCTATAGTTATTTGGGATGTGAAGTATCAATAGTAAGATGTTCCAAATTCAAAGTGATTATGTACTTTCCCTTGAAGAAGCCAGGAATATTACTCTTATTCTGTAATTTTCTAGAATGAGTTTTGAAAGTTTGGGCTGACTTCAAGAATACTACTGCTGGTGCTTTGTTCTTTTATTACTGAATACCAAAGTCTTGCATCAAGCATACACAGATTCCAGCCTTATTAATACTTGAATGTCGATATAATGTGCTACATCCATCTAGCAAGAGTCATAAATATGGAACTGTAACAGAGTAAATATATTTTCGGTTATTGAAATTTAATGGACAGAAAGTGTAAGTTGGCCTGATGCAACTTTAAGCCCTTAAACAACAAAATCACAAGTATCACTAAATTTCATTTACAGTGAAGTCATGGTAACAAAATTTCCAAAATTTAGGAATTCTAAATTTCACATTCATCACAAATTAATCTTCCATACCAATTAAGAATCAAACTTAGGTAGGTATGCAAATCATCCCAACTTAGGTAGATATATAAAAGGTTAAGGTGAAAAATATGCCAGAATAATTAAAACATCTCAATTTCATTAGATAATCATCATGTTCAAGATACTAAAGTAGTATAGACTTATATACAAAGTCATATCATTCTCTTCATGCGATCTAAAGCATAAAGAACTTATGCTATGAACATCAAAATTAAGTCCAGCTTCCTCTCCAGATCCGGCTCCTCCTCAATCATGCGAACCCAGTGCTCCATCAAGCTCGTCAGTATGCATGCCTCCCATCCAAATTTCTCAACATCTTTTAAAAATATGGAGACATGGGCTTTTACTCAGTAAGTAATTTCGTCATCATTTTTTAAAAACACAACTTCTTCATAAAAATTTCATCATACACTTTCATTATCATAAACTTACATCATTATCTTAATTAATAACATAACATGTGGTAATGTCACAGTTCCCCATATGCACTGTGAGTACTTGCCGATGACCGTAGTATAAGTTACGTTGAAACTACGTTGTCTATAGACTCATTCTCAACGCATTGGTAAATATAACATAACATCATAAAGTTCATAACGTGTACACCTACCAGTGTTAGGTATCATAACATATTAACATTGCTCCGGCGTTCTTTAAAAAGAACCAATTCGAAGTCTGTTGACTGTTCTTCATCAACCCCAGGGTTACCACTCCATTATTAAACACTCCAGAGTGGACAGGGGAGTTCTACCAGAATAATTCCCCATCCTGGCCTTTGGGGTCATGACAAAATGATTTTCATGCTATGTTTTAAAAAATGTTTCTCATGACATGTGCGTATGTAGTAAATTTCATGCAAAAATAACATTTATAAATGTAATATGCAAAAATAATAAAAATGTCACATGTCATATAGGTATGCACTCAATGTATCATATAACATGACAATTTATGTTAAAAATAATAATTGAAGTATGAAATGAGCATTTATCAATAATTCATAAATAATCTATCAAAGTGTAAGTTAGAGGCCAACTTACAAACTTCTAGGAAAATTTGAAATTAGCGTCGTCTCTAAGTAAACCATGTGTATACTAAGTTATGGTTAATACTCTCATAGATAGGTTCAAATTAAAGGCTCCAAAAATTGGATATTTACAAAAATATCCCTAGACTTTCAAAAATTGCCATCTAAGCCATAAATTTTCACTAATTGCAAACGAATTCCTAATTTAACCAAATTTCATGGACTTTATATTTTTGGCATTCTAAAACCATCTATACCCTTGGATTCTCAAAATTCAAAGTGAAACTTGTCCAACTAGTCCCAACCAATGTCATGCATCCTAGTTGATGCCTATATGTATTTTCAACCATTGATCCCTATGAATGTATGCATATGACATTTTCTTTAATCACTAATGGTCACTAACATCTTTAGGGACATTATTAAGTCTAATCCTTGAGTAATCAAGTTCATCCCAACATTTAATCAAAGCTAAGAAATCCTTAATCATCAATATGCTTAAAACCGTTTCATGCTTGAAGATCAAGACAAGATAGATTTAAAACCTATCATGGCATGCTTCTAACTACAAATTTAACCTTCCATAATTATGCTAGGATAGTGATAGATCATATAAAATCATGCTTAGTACATGCCATGGCTAAATTTCTATTTAAAAACATTCAATCATTCAAACCTTCTTTTAATTGACCCGGTTTTGCATTAAGCATCATAACCTTCTCAAAACTCAACCAAATTTCATACCAACACTTGGAAACAAAACTTGAAATGCTAGCTAAGATCAAAAGTAAGAAAACTTTCAAATTTCGTGGCCTTCCAAGCAGTCTAGACTGCCTTACACAAGAACAATCTAGAACTCACCAAAACTCACTCGGTTTGCACTCTTTTGATCTCTGAAAGGGGGAAATGCTCTTAAGACTTAAGAGGATACTTGGAGCTATGGTGTGAGTGAAGTTATAAGGGGAGGGAATTATTTCTAGGAGGCCAAGGGGTGAGGGGCGTTAGCTTGGGTGCTTGGTGATTGGGTGAAATGGGAGGTGCTCAAATCTGAAAAAATTTTAGATTTGCTTGCATGAGCTTAGGTCAGCTTGTGCAAGGAGAATAGTGGCCTAAACCACCATGATTACCTCTCCACAGTTGCTACATTAATCCTAGGAGGCAGGTCTGGTCGTGGGGCATCAGTTGGGTGGTAGAAAAACCATCAAACAACTCTTGAAAACTGGTGGATGGAGGTGGTTTTGTGCTGGCAGAAAATCAGTTCAGTTTTGGATGTTTTTGGGCAGCAAAAATGAGTCAAAATCCTTCATGATGGTCATGGGACTTCTTGGTAATTGGGTGGGGAAGGAAATAGCATGGGGTGGTGGTGCAAACCATGGCAGGAGGCTGGTTCAAACTTGACTCAATTGGTTACAACACAAACTAAACGAAGGTGCACCCAGTTTCGTTCAAGGAATTGGTTATAAGTCATTTATGCTTTAGATCGCATAGAGAATGATATGACTTTGTATATAAGTCTATACTACTTTAGTATCATAAACATGATGATTATCTAATGAAGTTGGGATGTTTTAGTTATTCTGGCATATTTTTCACCTTAACCTTTTATTTTCGCTACAATTATTGCATACTAGGATGCATTCCATATTAACTGTCACAAATGGGGCTATGTAACCTTATGTTGCATATCCCGACTCTTTAAGTCTTCGCTCCATCCCAAGCGGGGATTGGGGGCGTCACAGTTGTGGTATCATAGCAGTTCGTCTCTAGGTGAACCCACATGTCCTTAGGAACCCTATGCTCGAATATAGGTTCAAATCATTAGTCTTGCATTGGCTTGAATCCTGCAGTTAGAACTCGGTCTGATACACAAACATCGCAAGAGTCAGAAGGATTAAGACAAGATGACACGTGGCAGACAAGAAAGGAACGTTGAAGGATCTAACACCCACAGAGATCAAGAAGGGCGTGATTTGGTGGACGCAATTCATCAAATGATGGAGACCATGAAGCAGCAGCAAGAAGTAATCCTGAGCCAGAGCTAGCAACGCCCACTATTTGAGAACGAGGGTGTTCCTACGAGAAATTCCTGAAATATAGATACCCCAATTTCATGGGAACGGAGGGACCCATGAAAGCTAACAAGTGCCTATTAGATCTCGATAGGACCTTCGAGATCTCAACAGAAGGTACAGTATGCAGTGCACCTGCTGTAGGGTGAAGATGGAATTTGGTGGGACACCAAGAGGCAACTTCTGATTAGAGAATTGGGAAATATCACGATTTTGACCTGGGAAAGGTTTAAGGACGAATTTGACAATCGTTTCTTCCCATAATCAATGAAGACTCAAAAGACCCAGGAGTCTGCCATGTTGGTACAAGGCAATCTCACTGCTGAGCAGTACGTTGCAAAGTTTATGGAGCTGGGAAGGTTTGCTCCACACTTGATTGCTACTGGAAAATGCAAGCCCAGAAGTTTCAAGCACTGCTGAATCCTAGAATTCGTAGTTATGTGGCTGGATTCTGGATCCACAGCTTCCAAGAGTTGGTTAATGTGGCTATAATAGTGGAGGCGGAACAGCAAAGTGTGACAGCTCAGATCAACCTCGAGAGAAAGAGGGCTTCTACCTTCATTGCTAGCAGGAATAATGCTAAGAGGAGGATTATTCAAGAAGCTAACAAGGGAAAAGGCATTTTAATAACTCCACCTATCACCTGCAAGAAATGTGGAAAGAACCACAGTGGTGAATGTCGTGTGGGCCTAGGAGTGTGCTATAGATGCAGACAGTCAGGGCATATGATCTGGGAATGCCGACAGAATGTTCAAGGAGGAAAGAACATTCCTAACAAACGGCCCAATTAGAGGCCACCTGTTCAAGCTTGTATGTACGCCATCACCCCTGGTGAGATGAACGAGGAGATTCCCTTAGATGAAGAGACAGAAGTCATCACTAGTATTTTTTTTCTTTAAATACCCCTCTTTAGAAATTAGTTTTTAAAATAGCTGCTTAGTACTCAATAGTAGTTACAATTCCCGATGGCAGTATAGTCAAGTGTACCCGAGTCCTTAAGATTTTCCCTCTAAGTTAGATGGAAGGATTATGGAGGCAGATATAATTATCTTCAGTCTATTGGTGGTTTGACTTGATATTAGGAATGGGCAGGTTATCCTAATGTCATGCCAAATAGGAAAGAGATTTTGTTTGACCCACTTGAAGTTGGTACGATAAGAGGAGCCTATAAAGGCTATTTCCCCTTTTAATCTCGGCGTTTAGAAACTGCATCGCTAACATTGTTGTAGCCTATCTAGGTTTGATAGTTGAAGACTCCAGTAGGGATAAGGAGATTTAGGGGATACCTATAGTTGAGGATTTTCTTGAGGTTGACAGACGGCTTACCAGGATTACCCCAATAGGGAAATAGAGTCCATTATAGATCTAGAACCTGCCACAAATAGAACACCATACCGTATAGCCCCGTTAGAATTAAAGGTATTGAAGGTTTAGATAGAAGAACATAGGCAACATCTCAGCTTAAGTGCTTGCCAGATTAAAGGAACATAGTTTGTATCCAAGTGTGAATTTTGGCTCAAGGAAGTAAAATTCTTAGGCATGAGATTTCGAGTAAGGACTAGTTGTTGATCTTAGTAAGATGTAAGCAGTAGTGAATTGGCAGCATCCTAATTTCCTTAATTTCCACCATAATGACTTTGAGTTAGCCACCATAATTTCCACCTTGGCAATCTGAAGTACATTTCCTTACAACTCAATCTGACGTATGAGGAAGTTTCTGTTAAGATTATGGAGTGGAAAGCAAAGGAACTTGGGAATCAAAAAAAAAAAAAAA
>QEOT01002648.1:356942-372993 GCA_003123785.1 Pterocarya stenoptera
AAAAAAAAAAAAAAATCCTTTAGTGAAGGTTCTTTGGCGAAATCACAATGTTGAAGAAGCCACATGGAGAAAGAGGATGAAGCAAATACCAAGAAACGTTATATCCAGTTATCTCTTCCACGGATACCTCAGAATCTCTAACTTCTCTTTTCTTCGCATACGATAGCGAGAAGAAGGATCTTTAGAGATAGAAGACACATCAATTGAGCAATGGAGGGAAATGGAAGAACAAGTTGACACAAAGAGGATATATTCTTCTACCGCACTCAGGAGGTACTGTCGAATGGTGTCAGTGAAGACTTCTTATCTAGATCAAAACCATAGAATCTCTGGTAGGTATGTATATATAGTATATGAGTATTGCATGCATTATGCATCCATATCTATACCCCGATTTCGAGGACCAAATCTTCTTTTAATGGGGGAGGATGTAACACCCCGCCTAAAAAGGCTCTTAAGCCTTGACCTTAGTAGCCTTAATCCTAGTTAATTAGGAGTTGAGCTATTTGAGAATAAGAATGTTTTGGATATTTGATTTGGCAAAAAGGACATATACTTTGAGTTTAGTATAATTATTAGAAGATTTTAGTATAATATTGATTTTTGAGAAAAATGAAGATTTTTGGATCTTGATTGGTTTAGTAATATTATTTTGGAGAAATTTTAGTGCTTAATTAAATTTGAGGATAAGAAGCCAAGAGGCCCATAAGGGAATGACAATTGGCATATTGGATGGTTGCCACATTAATGGGATAAGCAATTTGGGTTAAACATTTGATGGAATTGAAGAAGGCCCCAAGAGTGGTTTACTAAGGCCCAAGCTTTTTGGGTATAAACGCTTAGAAGAGACAATAAGACTTTAGGCCCTAATGCATTAAGGATGTGATGGGCTAAGGTTAAGATGTTAAAAAACCTTAGACTTAAATTGGGAGATTTAAAATTTTAAGCCTTTCTTGGAGGACACTAGAAAATAGGCCCAATGAAAAGGACGTAAGGTCATTGGGCCTAATTTAGTAAGAGTGGAAGTATTAGACTCTTAATTATGGGTTAATTACTTACATTAAGGTTGATTGTGGGATTAGAGTTAATCATTGTACTTAGTGTTAATGAGCTAAGGATTAGAGAGGCAAGCCTTTAGAAGTTCAAGACTAGTTATGGCCCAACTATGAGGAAGGCATAAGGCCTTTGGGCCAAATTTGGTATAGAATGGACCTATGGCCCAATTAGGCCAAGTCAAATCTTTTCAAGCCCAATTTAGTGGATTTTGAGGTTTCTTTTTAACTCTACAAATCTGTAAAATGAGGTCCTCTCATTCAAAGCCCATGAGCCCATACATTTGGCCATTTTAAACCCCACATGACCCAAAACCATGTTTGGGCTCATTTCACCATTCAAGACCAAAGGCCCAATACACTATACCATTGGTTTCCTTAAGCCCAAATCAAACTCAAATTACCAAAATTAAGTTTTGAAAATTGGCTAAAGTCATTAAGCATTATACTTAAGGTTAGTGCACTTTAAGCCACGCTTTGAAGCTTAATTATGCTTAATTTTTTCTTAAACTTTTTAATTCAAATTTTTTTGAATTAATACTCCCTTAAACTATGATTAGAACATGTTAATATCCTAGATAAACCATCCCACATGTTATTATGAAAAATTACATAACAAGCCCAAACCATACTTCAATCGGTTTTGTGTATTGCCCTTTGTAATGCTTGGACTGTTTTACCTTTGAGTCCAACATTTTTGTGGTTTGTACTCAAGGGTAATATGGTTCTTAAATACCTCATGAGACCCTCCCAAAGTCAGTTTGAGCCTTGGACAAAATTACTTGCACAAACCAATTCCTTGAACCAAATCGGGTGCACCTTGGTCTAGTTTGTGTAGGAACCGTTTGGATTGAATTTAAACCAGCCTTCTGCCATGGTTTGCACCACCACCCCATGCCATCTCCTTCTCCACCAAATCACCAAGAAATCCCATGACCATCATGAAGGATTTTGACTCATTTTTGCTGCCCAAAAACATCCAAAACCGAACTGATTTTTTACCACCACAAAACTACCTCCATCCACAGGTTTTCAATGGTTGTTTGATAGTTTTCTGTCACCCAAATGATGCCCCACGACCAGACCTACCTTATAGGAACAATGTAGCAACTGTGGAGAGGGAATTATGGTGGTTTTAGGCCACTATTCCCCTTGCACAAGCTGACCTAAGCTCATGCAAGCAAATCTGAAAATTTTCCAGATTTGAGCACCTCCCACTTCACCCAATCACCAAGCACCCAAGCCTATGCGCCTCACCCCTTGGCCTCCTATAAATACTTACCTCCCCTTCTCATTTCACCCACACCACAGCTCCAAGCATCATCTTGAGCCTTGAGAGCATTTCCCCCTCTTAGAGATCAAAAGAGTGCAAACTGAGTGAATTTTGGTGAGTTCTTGAGTGTTGTTGTGTAAGGCAGTCTAGAGTGCTTGGAAGGCCACAAAATTTGTCAGTTTTCTTCCTTTTGATCTTAGCTAGCATTTCAAGTTTTGTTTCCAAGTATTGGTACAAAATTTGGTTCAGTTTTGAGAAGGTTATGATGTTTAATGCAAAACCGGGTCAATTAAATGAAGGTTTGAATGATTGAATGTTTTTAAATAGAAATTTAGCTATAGCCAAAATTAATGGGCTATGACTATGAAATCATTTATCGCCCAGGCTGCGAGAACTCAGCTACAGATGCCCTATCATGCAAGCCAAACAGCCCAGTACTTCATCATCTGCACATAGCCGCAGTCACCTTGTGGGATGAGATTAAAGCTGCTTACGGAGAAGACACTTATATTCAGTCTGTAGAGCGGATGGCCAAGGCTGAACCCGATGGACCATATTCACAGCGCCAGGGACTTTGGCTAATTAAAGGAAGGGTGATTATTCCTTCGTGTGGGACTCTGCAAACGAAGCTACTGCATGAGGCACACGACACCAAAATTGGAGGACATTCAAGAGTCTTACGAACATTCAAACGACTAGCTCAGCAATTTTACTGGCCTAAGATGCACCAGGCCGTCCAAGATTATGTCAAACACTGTGAGGTATGCCAAAAAGCGAAGGCCGAAACACTTTCCCCTACTGGATTCCTACAACCATTGCCCATACCATGCCAAGTTTGGAATGATATTACCCTCGACTTCATTGAAGGATTGCCGACCTAGTAATCGTTGATAGGTTAAGTAAATTTGCACATTTCTTAACTTTAAACCCATCTATTTACTGCTAAGAGCGTACCTGAAAAGTTTGTGGAAGGAGTTGTCAAGTTGCATGGCATTCCTAAATCAATCATTAGCGATCGGGATCCGATCTTTATTAGTTGATTTTGGCAAGAGTTTTTTCAAATGTCAGGAACTCATTTGAAGCTCAGCTCTGCCTATCATCCGCAAACTGACGGATAGACGGAAGTGGTCAATCGATGTGTCGAACAATATCTTTGATGCTTTGTTCACCAATGGCCGCGCAAGTGGAGCACCTACATTCCTTGGGCTGAGCTATGGTATAATACAACGTACCATGCATCCACTGGCATGACTCCATTCCAAGCCCTGTATGGTCGTTTGCCACCTCTCCTTCCCAATTACCATAGTGGTGATTCTTCAATACATGAGGTGGACCAAAGTCTGGAATCCAGAGATGAGATGTTGCGTCAACTAAAGGCGAATTTGGAGATTTCCATTAATCAGATGAAGCAAATAGCAGACCAACACAGGCTGGATGTGACTTTCGAAGTAGGTGATATGGTGTTTCTCAAATTACATCCATACCGGCAGCAATCAATTTTCAAACGCGTCCACCAGAAACTTGCAACTTGATTTTATGGACCATATCCAGTTGTGCAGAAAATAAGAGCAGTTGCATACAAGCTTCAGCTTCCGGAAGGAACTCGAATTCATCTGGTCTTCCACGTTTCGCTGCTAAAAAAATTTGTGGGAGAGCCGACGATGCCTTCTCCGGAACTGCCACCAGTGACCGATGACGACATAATTACATTGGAACCTCAACAGATATTAGATACTCGCTGGGTCAAACGGGGTAACAAGTTTGAAGAAGAGAGCTTGGTTCAGTGGAAGCGTCTACCAGCAGAAGAAGCCACATGGGAGACCAACCAGTCGTTGCTTGAGAAATTTCCGAATATGGACCTTGAGGAGAAGGTTCCGCTTGATGGGGGAGGTATTGTTAAGCCACAACGTTCTGAGAGGGGGCGTATACCGAATTCCAAATATTTGGATGAAGTGGGACGTGAGTTGCATGCAGCATGCATGCAACGTGGGTAGCAAATGAGACCATTAAGCACGAGAAGAACGAGTACAGGGATGGACTGGGTCATAGCTTAACGTGCAGAAGTGGGATGGGTCGTTGAGAATTTTGCTCTGTATTCGCATACTCTGTTTTACTTCCAGTTGTTAGCATTTTCCTTGTATTTTGGTTTGTTGATTTGTTTTCCTTGAATTTCGGTTTGTTCGTTAAGTGGTTCTGCTATTTAAGCAGCCACGGGTTGTTAATGAAGGGTATGCAAGTTTATTCAAATATGTGGTTCATTCTCACCCAAAGAGAGTATTTTCTTTAATATCCGTATCTTCAATAATTGGGACCTATCAAATTCATGTTAAAACTGGAAAATTTTATAAATTACTCTCACATCTTACTTTCATCCTACTATAATGAGGTGGCATTATTCATCAACTTTTAAGTTTCTTCTTTTAAAATAAAAGATAATCTAATAGAGATAAAAATGCCACATTGTACATAGTGGGAAGAGTGTCGTTTGTAGCATTACTCATTGAAAAAAAACATCACTTTTCCTACTTTTGGCTATCAGAATTTGGAAGCGAAAGCCTTTCTATAAATGTTTTCTGGTATATGTTCCCATATCATAACCACCATAACTCTTTGGTAAACAGGGTGTTAGAATCCCCAACGCTCCTAGAAATGTTGAAAAAACTGTCGTCGAGTAAGCAAAGGGAGGTAGGACATAGGACTTGGTTTAGATATTGCAGTTATCAAGGATGTCTAATTGATAGCCATATTTGGTAGCCTTTGGCTTCCCAAATACATGTTGGGTTGGGGACGTATTGTTTTTGTTTCAATAAGCCTAAAATGATGGGTTTTTCTTAGAGTTGGATTGCTGTAGATATAACTAGCTAGCGCATAAATTCATACCATAGTTTATTTTTGGAGAAATAATAACAATAGTACAAAACAGTAAGTGTAGAAGTAAATTTAGTTATAGAAAGTGAACAAATAAATTTTTGTGATAAAGAAAAGTTTCGTGATTTAGAGCATAAAATTACTTATTAAGTGTTCCATTTAGATGTTGACGTGATTTGAGATGAGTTGAGTTATTTATGAATAGTAGGATGGTGGAGTGAGTTTTGTGAGACTCATCTAAGATGAGTTTAGATGTGTTTAGATGTTAAAATGAGTTTAGATGTATTTATGAGAAGTTGAAAAAGATTGTGAGTCCCGTGTGTATAGAGGTGTTGAGTTGAAAAAGATTGTGGATCTCACGTGTAAAGAGGTTTTGAGTTGAGATGAGCTGAGAGTTGGGTATTTGTATGTTATACTCAACTCAAAATTGGACTGAACTTGATCTCAGTTCAGTCTAAGTTCCAAACTAAGTTAACCTTTCCCTCAAACTGTTTGTGTGAAATCTCTGCATAATCTTAAGTAGAGATGTTTGAGAGAAATTTTTAACCTTTCTTCCCTCAAACTGTTTGTGAGAAATCTGTGCATAATCTAAGTAGAGATGTTTGTGAGAAATTTTTAGCCGTTCTTCCCTCAAACTGTTTGACAAGAATTGGCAACTATATATGTCAAAGATTGGTTAAATCATATTGTTTTCAACCCATTTAAATTTACTAGGAAACTTATAAATCACGCAAACTTAGCTACAGTTCATAAAGCAAGTTTGTAGTATTTAAATGATCCGTTACTCTGTACTCGGATCGGCCCCCACCCTAAACACATTTATTTTCACTATCTTCTCTCTTAATTGGTCGATTTCCCTTTCCTTTCAAGGGAAAATACAATAATTGAGTGCCCTCGACCTGAATATAAAGCATATTTCAGAGAAAGCATACAAAATCAAGACTATTGAATGCCTGCATTAAGTATATTTTGGAGAAAATCATCAGAACTCAAGACTATGTAATGCTTCTCTCCCTTATTCCTATTTCCTGCTCTCTTTTAACTCTGCCTTCTACCAACTCTTCTTGGTTTTTCGCTGACATCTCATAATGGATAGCGTCGAAGCCAAGTTTTCACAGAACCCACCTCCGAAAACCCAAAAGATTGTCCTTGGAGTCCAGATTTGCTCCAGAATTTTTGCAATTGTGACAACAATGGCTGCAACTTGCATTATTTTCATAAGCAAGCAATCGACAGAGATTATTGGCATCACCTTTGATGCTCGATATAGCTACTCCTCTACTTTCAAGTAAGACAAATTAGCTTTGTGAAAAAAGTGAAAATACACGAAAGAAGAAGAACCACAAATAACTTCGGACGCCATGTTTATATACAATTCAATCTTCCATTTGCAGGTTTTTTGCTTTTGCAAACGCTGTTGCATGTGCCTTTTCTATGTTGTCCCTGTTCTTTGTTTTCATTTTATGTCGTCCAGGCACACCCTGCCAACTACTACTACTACTTGTTCTTACATGATTTGGTATGTTTAGTTTTGTTATTATTTCTATTTCATTTCATCCAAATATCTTCAGTTCACATGAAAATTGGGCATATATCACCTAGAAAAGGATGTTTTCATTAACATAATTTATTTGGCGTGACAGTTTATGATGTCGTTGGTTCTTGCTGGATGTGCGGCTGCGACAGCCGAAGGGTACATTGGACGGTATGGGAACAGCCATGCGGGTTGGCCTCGAATTTGTGATCACTCTGGTAAATTCTGTAACAAAATTGCGAGTGCTGTGATGCTCTCTTACCTATCTCTCGTTTTTTAACTCATGCTAATTACTATCCTCTCTGCAATTAAGTCTACACAGATTCAGCTTTAGAACTCCTCATTTAGAGTATATGCTATCCATAGAAGAAGAAGAAGAAGAATAACGACATGGGGACATGATGATGGGATGTAATAAACCCTCTTAAAATGGAACTTCTTACTTTTGTGTTTTCTTCCAAACTATCACCTTTTTCCTTTTTTAATTTGCACCCAAAACTACGTTTTTGAAGATTCACAATATTTGATCTTCAAGATTGTTTACATATTCATTGGTCTTAAAGATTAAATCTAAACCAAGTACTGTAGAATTTACCAAAACTGATAGTTTAAGGTATAATTTGACAGTTTTAGTAGTTTTCAGAGAAAATTGTGGAAACGGTGATAGTTGGGACTACTTTTTTCTTTTATTTTTGGGCTTATGGCTATAATTCATTGTTGCTTAGTTTTTTTTAATATATTTAAGGTTATTGTCTCCTAAAAAGTGTATATATTAGGAATTATATTAATATACTTTTCGCAAAAGAAAAGTGAAAGGTATCACCTTCATGCATGCTCCCCGGCCAGTTGGTAGAGCTACTACGCTTTTGATACTGAAGTTGAAATGATAGGACAGCATAGGACAGCATTAATAAGACATGAACTTGCCTAAAAGAATTTTTAACTGTCTTGTCGTCCTCTTCATATAAATATATATATATATATAAAAATATATTTATAGATATAGATATTGAGTGGTCCACGCATATGCAAGACAAATGAGTTTTAGAACTTATAATACCATTCGACTTTCAAAGGAAGACAAATCATTAGGTGGTATAAACTTTATATGATCGTTTATGGAAAGGTTTCATCGTCATTGCATTGAAAAAGAGAATAACTGGATGTGCAAGCTTGACGAGTGTAAAGAAAGATGGAGATGGATGAACAGTTACCAAGTTTGTTACTGAATATTACTATGAGCTTCTTACTCCCAGAAGAAATAGTGGACATAGAAAAGATAAGAGTCCAAAGTACTATGAGCTTCTTACAATAAAGATAATGCAAGGAATGAGTCTAGAGTACCTACAAGAAAAGATAAAGAGTGTTTATTAAGGATGTACTAACAGGCATAAAGTATGCAAGGAATGAACTTTTTTTACCTCATAACAGCTATTTATAATAATAAATTTTATAAAGAAGTCTTATACCACACACCCTCGGACAAGGGCAATTGTACTTTGGTGACTGCATTTAATGCCCCCTTTATAGCTTAGAGTCTTATTTCGCGCTTTATTCAATATTAATTTCTTTAAAGCGATGAGTCTCTATCTCTTGAACTTTTAACTTTTAAGGCCTCTTCAATGGATGGAATAAAAAATTCGTAAATAGTAATGAAATAATTTATAAATAATAGTGAAATAGTTTGATTTAAGATGTTTTATTGCATTTTATAAAATGAGAGAGATAATATTAAATAAAAATATTGTAAAATTTAAATATTATTAGAATATAATTTTTTAATATAATTTTTACTTTGTATTTGAAAATGTTGAATTATTTTTTTTTGTTTTATTTAAAAGTTTGAAAAAATTATAATGATAAAATAATGATGAAATCAAAAAAACTAAAAATTTGAAATTAAAAAGTGTTGTGTTTAGGTGATGTTTGAAAAGAAAATTATCAAAAATTTTAATATAAAATGAGATGAGATGAGTTTCCAAACGAGACGTAAATGATCTCTCATTTATATCTTGTTTATTTAATGAGTTGACCTTTACCTCAAGTCATATTCAAGTTTTTCGTGTCAAGAGACATTTCCCCTAAAGAGGAGCAATTAGCTTTGCTTGGCCATCTTTCAAGGAGTTGGGTGTGATCGATCGACTTGTCCACCGTCTCACCATCTGGGTGGTGACGTGCCCGCCATCTCGTTCTGAATGTGGTTGCGTTTTTACTTCGGCTTCTTGTGAGTGGTGGGCTGGTGGCCCATTTGCCATCCCCTCTTGGGCGATGAAATTCCTTCTAACTAGCTCTATGTGGTGGCTAGTCCGCCATCTTGGACCACTTTACATTGGACCAGGGCCCTACTCGGCCTTGACCTGTAAGAGTTTTATATATATATATATATATATTTGTATGAAACACATTTCATAAATTGAAAAGAGCATTGCTATGTATCATCCTACACACCACACACCAATGTGTTTTTTTTTTTTCAATTTTTTTTTTTATTTTACTCTTCTTGAAACATTTATATTTTTTTATTCATCATCCATATAATACACATTTAATAAGAAAAACAAATAAAAATAAATAAAAAAAATTATGGTGGGTGGTGTGTAAGATGATGCAAAGATTAATTCAATTAATGCTTACATAAGAATCTCAGTTTATGTGATAGTTGTGCGATAGATTGTAAAGGTACATTTATTATAAAATAAATCTAATGTATTATATGAAGCCATATCACTTTGTAAATTTACTGTTCTGTAAAATTTATGTGGCTGTAATACTTTCTTTTACCATTCTTATGCAAACTTACGAGTAAGACGCATTATAATGGTAAAAAAAACAAAAAGGTCAAAATATCAATACCAGAGGTCGAACATTAGTGGTATGTTAGGAGTCTGAAATAGATTTTTTCGATTCTTTAATAAATTGGAAAGGCAAACCACTGGAGTAAATAAGGTTCACCGGACTGAGCTGTCTCATTTGATGTCCAACAGGGGTATCGATATTGCAATCTGCACCAAAACAAAAGGCTTTTTAATTGCAGATCCCTACTTGTTTAGGTAACTGCCAACAGAAAAGAGTGCAATTTCAGGCAACGCGTAGAACAAATGCACGTGGTCAAGGACAAATGCACATGTATTAGACCCACAATTAGGTGGACATCAAACAGGAGAGACCTGCCAAAATTGCAAACGGGTACTAAATTAATGTGAAAATCTAAATTATTAAATTGTGTGGAAACCAACTAATTCGTCAAAATAATTGAAGAATATTTTGCCAAATAAGAAACGGGAGTTGCCTTGCAATGCCTGCCTACCTGGTTTCAGAGACACAAAACAACCTTCCTTACTGCATTTGATAATGAAATGCTTCTCAAATGGCCTAAAACCAAGTTCCACATTTCTTTAAGATTTCTTCTACTCAATAAAATTAGAGCACACTGGACAATAATTGGCAAACAATTTCTTATAGAGATATCTAATTAGTATCAATCCTGAAAATAACTCCAAGGAAAACAAAATGAGTGCTTCGTGCAGAAATAAATGAAAGTGAATGAGCAAGAAAGACAGAGAGAAGCTTTGCTCTGTAAATAGAAGAAAGAGTACAAGAACAAAAGTCGGAACAAACATATTAGAAAGCAATAAAATTTATTAAGTTTTGAGGGGGGAAAAACAATAAGATAACTCAAATCAAGTTAGGTCACCAAACCTAGATCATGTCTCTACACAGAAGAAGTATTCATCAAGAATTTAAGCTAGCAACATCGGCTTTTCTACCGCAAATAAACAGCGCTTATGAACATTAAAACAGATAAAAACAAACCAAAATAAATAAATAACTGAAAAAAGAACACAACTATTTTACATACAGATCAATGGAAATGATCCTCGTGTTCCTATAACCATGTTTTTTAGCCAAATTCAACAGCAACATCCATTGCTAAGGTCTGGAGAAAACGCCCAAAATCTTGCTACGACCAAGGCTATCCAATAGCTTCTTGGACCCCTCAATATCCATCTCAACAAGCTTCTGCAAGTAAACACAAGCACCGGCTGCAACCATTTGTTTCCTACACTTTTTTGAATGCGCAAGTGAGGCTAATATGGAAACAGGGTATTGCTTATTTAAATTCTGAACCGAAGGATCCAAAACCTGGACTGCATTCCCCATTCCCCTCTCATCCTTCCTGAAAATCTTCCGATTCCCTGCATATAACATCAAAATCGACAAGGCCTTGGCGGCCGCTTCTTTCTCTTCCACAGCCTTACCATCCAACATCTTGATTAAAGGACCAATGCAACCACATTCACCAATCTCTTTCCGAGTTCTTGTGCTGAATCCCAGCTCGTACACAGCACGAGCCGCCGCAACTCTCACCCCTAAAACGCCACAATTCAAGACCCCCATAAGCCGGGCTACAAACCCATCTAAAACAACAACTTCGGCGATTAAGGGGCACGAGGCTAAGTGCGTCAACAAGTCCACCGCGACTTCGAGACTCTGAACCGTAGGAGCCGAGTCCCAGAAATTCTTCAAACACTCAATCCCACCTTCCTTGAAAAGTTGAAGCTTCAAACTTTCATCCTCGGAGATCAAATTGCACAAACACCCAATTGCATTTTCTTGCGCCAATACAGTCCCCGAACTTGCAAGCCCCAAAAGAACGGCGACCCCATTTTCCTCGACAAAATTCTCTCTGATTTCACTGAACACGGCGAGATTTCTCAGAACCCCAGCCGCGAAAGCTTGAGAACCCGGCGTGCCGGCCTGGCAAATCTCCAGCAGCGACGAAACCCCACCTCGAGACCCAATCGCCCTTGCGTTCTCCTTCGAAAAGGTCAGTGCTTGGAGGGTCACACAAGCTTTCTCCTTGGCGAATCCACTTCCCAAATCCAAAACACGGAGCAAATGGTTCAAAACCAACAAACCCTCGGCGATCAGCACATGTTTGCTACTATCCACCGTAGAGATCCTAGAGATCGCGGCGAGGGCCTTCTCCTTCATCTCCCAGGAGGAGGAGCTATCGAGTAGGCGAACGAGCACGGGAACCATTCCCTGCGCCACGGCGATCATCACGTTCTTGTCGTCTGCTTCGAGAAGCCTGAGCAAGGAGTCCATGGCCGAGTTCTTGGACTCGGCGCTCCCAATCTGCAAGCGGGTAATCAAGCCCCTCGACTCAGCCCGAGCGGCCTCTCTCTTAGAGGAAGAAGAGGTGCTCGGGGCGACGCCGTCTCGGAGAACCCCGCTCTTGATCAGAATATCGGCGTCCTTGACGTGGCGATCCAGCTTGGCTAGGACGGAATCGATGTCGCTCTGGGTCTTGAGCTTACCATCTGAGAAATTAGGGGTCTGACACTTGTGGCAGAGGGAGACGGCGTCGGTCAATGTGTGGGAAATGGAGTGGAGGAGGTCGAGAGAGAGAGGGATGGATGAGGAAGAGTTGGGGAAGTCGGCAAAATCGGAGAGGTGAATTTGGAGGTCAGTAAGCTTGGTTCTGACTAGAGACCATTTTCCTCTGAAGGTCTCAGCGTGTGGGATACAGTCTAGGAGGGAACAGATGAGGTGGTTCGAGAGGGTTATTGGGTCGTTTTCTGGTGCTTTCATGGCTGACGTCGCGAGCGAGCTTGCGAGCTTTTTCAACGAACAGAGAGAGAGAGAGAGTTTTATTAGGGTTTTGAGAGACACAGGAGAGATAAAAGTTGAGGGGATGGATGGATGGAGGGATGGATGGATGGAGTGTAGGGAAAGGGGCGAGGGAGAGGGAGCAGGAAATGAGATGGAGGAAGAAATAGTGGCACTTCAGCAGCGACAGACAATGGAGACGCGACTTTGTAGCGTGGGGACGGTCAGTCTATCTAAGTAATTATTAAGTAATTATGTAGTCTGCACTATTATTTATATAAATAATCTAATAACATAATCTTTTAATAAAATTCGAAGTTTTATCTTATTAAAATGAGTTGGTGTTGATTATTGATATTTAATTCCTATCAAGAAATAAAAATAATCCAAGATAATAAAAAGTGCCCCATAATAAAATAAAAGTAGAGAAGAATATGATCGATTGTGTTTAAAAAAAAAAGAATATGATCGATTGTGTATATTATAACTAGATGGACAAAAATAAGCTGTTATGGAATTATTATTATTATTAGAAAATTCAAATTATAAAAATATGTAAAATTTCATTCACAAACCAATCTAGAGTTGTAATTTGTGTTCTTGTGTCGTATCAAGTCATAGATATTTAATAATATAGTTCAACCTTAATCTAATCTGTTAAGATAGATGGATCAGACATTCAAATATTAACACAATCCACTTAAATAACGGGTCATGTCATGTCATTCATTTAATAATTAATTAAAAATTGATCAACACAAACGATTTATTTCAAAATGTTTCATATAAAAGTTAAAATTCATATTTATTAGTAGATACAATATCTAAAAATAATAATAAAATTGTTTATTAACAAAAAATATCAATATTTATTTGATTTTAACCTATTATAAAAAAAATTATAAATCCAATTACAGTTCCGATTTGAACCAAACGGGCTGTTGTTGAGGCCTTAATAGACATTAATAGCACTTTGCCACATCACATATTTCCCATGAACCAAAAGAGGTGTATCACACTGGAATATGAATTGTACATAACCAAAACCCGTAAGCCCCAATTGTTCCTCCCATTCCTCAACCTCATCACCTCCCTCTTCTCTTGCCGCCGTTGCCCACCGCCGCTCAATCACCCTCCAATAATTTTGCCGTCGCCCACCATCTCCGACGCCCACATACAAACTCTTCTAGTATTCCAAACCCAACCGAACCCAAGACTACAAAAGCCGAAAGACACTCCCTTTCTCGTTACAATCAAACTTGACCTTGATGGCAACATTTTTTCCATCGCATAATTTTCTCCCTCTTTGATATTTTCTCTCCCAACTCAAGAGAAAAATCTCAGTATTATCAAATGGGGGATCAGATTGTGAGAGCAAAGGAATTCCAGAAAAGAAGCTCAACGGTTGGGGTTTGTTCGGTTCCAAATATGAAGATGTCGCCGATCTCTTCGATAAATTTGCCAATTCCTTCAAGCTTGCCAAATCCTGTACAATTTTAACAAATATATCATATAATATTTTTTTTTTCCTATTTTCCTCTACTTGTTTACTGGTAAAGAATGGGAGAGAAAATAATAGGAATGGAAAGTTTTGAAGTTTGTAACAAATTGGTCGTATTTCAAGTTTACTTCATTAACCCATTAATGTTTTTCGTTGGCGATAGTAATGAACTAGTTTTGGACATTAATCATTGATATTCCTTTATTTTAGGGGAAAATTTTGATTGTCCATGTGAGAATCAGGAGAGGAGGCCAAAAGCAATAGAAGCAACCACGAAGAGAGAGGGCAAAGAGAGTGGCGGAGAGGGTCGCGTTCCTCGTGTGTGTTCTATGCGAGAGGATGGATAGGGGATGAGGGATGGGCCACCATGCGTGATCTCCTGCAGTGAGAGCAAATGATAGCTAAGGTGAGAAGCCTACGTGGTACTCACCCATTAGAAAGCTGTTCTTTGGAGATCAACAGCTTGATCAGCCAGAAGATTAACTCATCCAATAATAACAAATATGAGCATAGGTTCATAATTACAATCTAAAAAATAAAAATATAAGGATATTGAGTAATACGAATATTATAATCAAACAATAATAAAATTTTAGTTTTGAAATAAATTTTAAACAAGTTATTGCTGGTTAAGCGGATTGATCCATTATTGAGTTGCTTTTTAATTTTGTCTTAATGCTTCAACTCATTTTTTCTCAAACTTATTTATATCAAATCTAAACCTGTTAATTTTGTATCGTGTTCATGTTGAGCTTACGAGTCGCATCACATATTACTATACATAATGTAAACTGTAGAGTACACACTGACTATTGCTGATATGGCAATTTTTAATTTGTAAGAAGAATTTATAAATTTAAATAATATAAATTAAATAATCTCATATCAATTATATTGATTGTTCTTTCGCCCCAACTTGTGAACAAAAAAACTCAATAAATATTACTTATGTTTAAGGCATTTGAATAATTGAATGACCAATATAATTTATAACTTGAATTTCAATAAAAATTGTTATTTTTCGTGCAAGTTACTCTCTAATAATGATATGGGATTAACTAAGAACGTGATGACCTGATAACATATATATCGGTTCTCTTAAATTACTTTTATCTAAAGTTTCTAACTGATTTGTTAAACAAGTAAGAAAAAACTACTTTCATTTATCTTCATCCGTTAATTATCATTTAAGGCTTTACAACTTATCGTAAAATTTATTTTTTAAATTAAATTATGATACAGGATGCTGTGTACTGTAAAAATATTTAAATATAATTATTTTTCTAAGAAACTTAAAATATAATTATATTTTAATATGATATATTATATCATAAAATTATTTTTATTATAAATAAAATGACATCGCATTAATTCGTTTCTGACGAGGCATTTTGGTTGAAAATGCTCTGATAACCCTTTTAAACTAAGATTAGAGAGAGAGAGAGAATATGTGAGTTGAATGTATAACAAACAAACACGAGAAAACAAACTGAGAACTGGGAAGGGGGGGATGGAGAGTACTGTTTTATTAGCAAATCGGAAATTGAGCCGAAAAGTCAGATATCTGAGGTCACTGCTAACTGCTTTTAGCGTGGGACCCACGCTGACCTTTTCAATAAATACGGTCTTCTTTACGAGTTTTTGACAGCTTGGACAGCGAAAGCTTCCCGGCTGGTCCACCCTTTATTTACGAGCTGTCTCCTAACGTCACGCTACGGTTCCTCACAGCATCTCTTTTGTTCTCAGATCATTGCACACCATTGGGCCGTGACGGTGGTTTCGTATCTCTGATTTGATATTTGATGATGACTTCGCGGGAGCACTCAATTAAATAAATAAACAAAACTGCAGGCGGGAGATAATTACTTGTGCTCTCTTCATAAATCACAATGCCCCCACACACAATAAAACAATTTTATCCGTTATTTTTTCCCACGAATGATTTTTTTTTTTTAAATGTTTGATTGTGGGGCCTTTAATTTTTTAAAGATACTGGACGTCGCTTGCCCCCTAACTTATAACTTATGACGTTATAGGATTAGTTTGTGGGGTAGAGTATTTACATAATATTTAAGAATATTCTATTATTATTTATAATTTTATTATTATTATTTATCTATTATTTATTATTTTTTAATATTCTATCATTAAATTTTTATTATTTTTTCATAAAATATCTAAGATAACCTTATTACCAACCTTTAGTGTAA
>QEOT01002648.1:373003-400379 GCA_003123785.1 Pterocarya stenoptera
AAAAAAAAATCCTTTTGTTTAATTTTATTTTACTTTCTTCAAGGTTGAAAAAGACATATTTATAGATTTCTGACAAACTCTCGAGAGACATGCGCAGCACAAGTAAATTCACAAGTAGAAAATCGTTCGAAAGAAATTGATGATTTTGTAAAAAGAAAATGATAAGATTACTATCTTCTTACTACTCATTTACTATTATTTTTGTATTTGGTTTTTTTATAATTTTTAATTTTACTTAATGGTTATGAAAGTGATTATGAGTAAAATTATATATTTTTTTAATTTTTCTTAATGATTAAAGATGTTAAAAAAATACTTAAAATAAAATGATAAAAAAAATAAAAATTTGGAAATGACCTAAGAGTAGTAAATGGGTAGTGATAGGGTTACTACCCTACCCTTTGTGAAAATCACCGCGTGTGGTTCTTACATGCCGCCCCTTTCGGTAGTTCTTCTCGACACACGGCCCAGATCATCGGACTCTCCAACATTAAATATTTCAGATATGACATTTTGTGTCTGAAAAAAGACGTGTGTTGCCTTCACACGTCCTCATAGGTTCCGGAATCTACCGGAGTTGGTTCAAACTGTAATCCGTCATTTTTCGCATCTATTTTATTGCTTTTCTTTTTTATTTCCTTATTGTTAATTAAAAAAAAATTTTGCCTCTCGGATGTTTATCTGTAGAGGTTGAGTCCTCTCTTTTTATGAAGGGTGAGGTTGAGTCTCTGTTTAGACAGAGAGTATTGTCTCTTGGATGTTTGTATGTCGAGAGTATCAACAATAGTGAAGATCAAATCAGTCACAAGAAGAAATAGTATACTGGTGGAGATCCAAATGCCTTATTTTGATTTATAATGTCGTGTTTGATATGAAGACATCTCAAAATGTATCCAGTCATAAATATAAGTTTATTTGATAAATGAATGATGATAGTTTCTCTTAAAAAAAAAAAATTTTGGGAGCACATAAAAATATATTTAATTTCTTTAACTGGATGTCATTTTTTTTAAATAAGTGTACGACGCTTATATAATTTATGACTTTATATAGTATTATTCTTTAAAAAGAGAAAAACATAAGAAAATACTACTATTTAAGTATAATTTAATGGTACATTTGGGTAATTAAAAGTTATTAAAACTTCTCATAAATCCATTTCCAAGTATCACTTGTTCACAAAACACTTTTAAAATTTTAATTATAATTTTTACAAATTTCAAATTAAAACATAAAAATCAATACAACTTTTTTAAAATTCAAAATAAAAATTATATTTAAATAATTTTTTTAACTTTATAATATTTTTATTCAATTTTTTTTCTCTCATTTTCTAAAATCTAATAAACATCTTAACTAAAATAATTTCATTAATATTTACAAAATTATAATTCAAGTGTCCATACGAACCCTAAATGTTCTCGTCAAAGTTAGGAAAAAAAAAAAGAAATGATTTGTTGTATATTCTTAAAATTTCTCCCATAAATTCCCTGCAAAGAAAAAGTAAAATTAGAATAATTTTAAAACATGGCCCCGCTTGGATACACAGATGAGATGAGATGAGATGAGATGTTTTGAATAGTAGTTGAATAAAATATTAGTAGAATATATTTTTTAGTATTATTTTTATGTTGAAATTTGAAAAAGTTGAATTGTTTATTATATTTTTATATAGAAATTTGAAAAAGTTGTAATGATTGAGATGAGATGAGATGAGATGAATTAGTGATTTTATGTAAACAAACGGGGCCGAAGTCTTACGCATTGGTTTTAAAAGAAGGAAAAAACTCAAGGCTGGTCGGGTGAATTATTTCCTTTTACACTAGCCAATACGAATTCACCACATAGGAGGTGCATGAAAGACACAATACACTCCCATGCAGACCATTCTCCTTCCTCTCCCTCTCACTGCCGATTTCTTCTTCCCCCTTCCTTCCCCCTCCCTCTCTCCCACGAATTTTTCAGCGAGTCCTGACCCCTCAAACTTCACCGGCGGCATTTCCCTTCCCCACCCCCTCCCTCGCACGCAACACTGATTGCAGCGAAGATCTTCTCCACTAGGAAAAATTTCTTCTTCCCCGTTCCTTCCTCCTTCAGTCTAAGGAAAAGAAACAGAGAAACAATAAATAAAAATAAAAATCTCTAACCTCTATGAATGGTCTGATATATACCTAACTCCACTTGGAAAAAAATGTTTGCGTTAGGAAAGCCAAACTACTCAATAACCTCTTCAAGATGTTGCAACAATAGACTTGACATTGTTGCATCGCCAAACTTATACTCACTAATTTGTCATACTTGCTTGAGGTATTCTTCGCCAAAATGAAAATTTCAATGTTTATTCATTTTGCAGACTTGACATTATTGAATCAGCAAATTTATACTCACTAATTCGTCATACTTGCTTGAGGTATTCTTTGCCAATGAAAACTTCGATGTTTATTCATTTTGCAGAGTAGAAAACTTTGTAATTGTAGAGAGAGAGAGAGGGAGAAAAAGAAAGAGAGCCGGGAGGTAGGGTAGCAGGCACATGGGTGGAAGGGTGAGGGAGAAAGAACTTTCTATTACCTGTATATAGGTGCAAATTGGATGTTCTTGAGAGCCCTATGTGGCAGATGTTGATTGGCTGGTGTAAAAGTAGATTTCCCACTGACCGGCTGGGAGTTCGATCCTAAAAAAATTATAAGATTTTGCAAGTTTTTGCATTGTCTTTACAAAAAGTGGAATACCCTGTGAAAAATTGATTTTTTCTCGTGGGCTCTAGATTTTCACTACTAATTTTAGGAATTGCGTGAAATTTACAAAATTTATAATTATATAATCATTTTCCATAAAGAAAACTCGCAAATCTGGGTCGTGCATGCCAAAATCACTTTTTAAAGGTGATTCTCTTTTTTAAAAGTAAATACATAACATTTGTATATCTCAAAATTATATCTAATCTTTTTATTTTTAGGAGATGATGTGCCCCACTAATGCAAATAAGATCAAAAGTAAAAAATAATGATATTTCGTTATCTAAAACTTTCCCTTAAAATGACTCTCTTAATGTGACATGAAGTTTATTAAAAGAGTAATGCTAGATACAATCTTAAGATGCACAAGCTCTACGTACTCACTTTTAAAAAAGTAAAGTCCACATTTAAAAAAAATAATTTTTTCATGTGAGTCTTATATTTACTTATTTTTTTAAAAGAAGTACGTGAGGCTTGCACATTCTAAAACTGCAAATATCACTTTTCTTATTAATAATTTTTTTAAAAAATAATGATAAATACAATCCTAAAATATGCAAATCCCGTGCACTCTTTTAAAAAAATGGGATCCATTTGTTAAAAATGACTTTTTACGTGGATTCTAGATTTAACTTTTTTTTTTTTTTAAATGAGTGTACGAGACTTGCACATACTAGGACTGTAAATATCATTCATCTTAAAAAAACACAAACATACAAGCAATAGAAGGAACGTAGAATTTTAATCTTCCTATTTTTGTATTTTTGAATGCTCTTTTATTTCGAATATGATTTTTTTTTAATAAATCATATGACATCACATAGTAATACCATAAATTAATTAGAGAAATGATATTTGCAATTATAGAATACGTAAGGGAGGTGCTTTCATTTTAAAAAAAAGAATAAATATAAGATCTACATGAACAAAATCACTTTTAAAAATAGAGTGCGCAGGGCTTCAACTTTTTTACTTTTTATAAGAAGTTAAAAAAGTAATAAATTTTATTAACGACTAATTTGAAATGGATTGAGATGAATTCCACATTCAAACATAGTCTCATTTCCATCTATATACTTTAAGCTTTTTGTTTTTTTCACAACTAAAGAGCATCATGAACGTTTCCTTAATTTAGCCTGATTTCTTTGTCTGTGACCAAATGGCATAAATTAAAAATATAGTAGTGGTTGTACTTATTACATGAGTTAACATTTGGCCAAACCATACTCTGCGCTGGCCATGTGTTCTGTCTAGTTTATGATCATCATTTTGCGGCTTTGCCTTTAATATATAAATATATATATTTATATTTAATATATATGACTAGTTCTTGTACTACGTACATGAGAGGAAAAATTATGTTTGTCTTGATCTGTAAGTTTATTTATTTTTGTTAGTTATCGGAATTTGAGGCAATAGGTACCTTCAAAGGACGTACGTAAAGCACACGATGTGTAGCAGTTGGCATGCACGTAAGTATCAAGTGGTTAAGGCACAAGAATCCGAGTGTTAATTTGGTGTGAAAGGTAGGTGGGGGTGGAGTTGAATATTTCCTCTAATTAATTGAAGGTCAATGCATTTCACAATTAGTTTTTATATATATAGTCGCAATTATTTGTCACTATTTTATTTTATTTTATTTTTTTATTTTGTAGGAAAATCCACATCATGCTATGCAAGGTTCCATCAATTGACTTTATCTTTCACAATTATGCTGCCCAACTTTACTGCCGGCGGTACGCCCAGTATGAAAATTTTTATTGTTTTTACATTTTTTTTAACACATTTAAAGATTTAAAAAAAAAAATTTTTTTTTGAAACACTTAAAATTACCTTTTTAACCACTAAGTAAAATTTTTTATTTTTTTTAACAAGTGATCAAATGGAATGGTACAAATAAGAGGATAAAATAATATTTTCCTATCATATAAGCTAGACAATAACATTTCGATCATCCATTTTTATTTTTTTTAATTCTAGTATTTGTCAACAGCAAATATAAGACTTTATTAAAAGCTATCTATAGAATTAGCTTGGTTTTGATAATGAATTGAGATGTTTTGTGAATAAGAGTGAGATATTTGAATTGAGATGAGTTAGAAATAATTTAAGTTAAAATATTTTATAGAATTTTAAAAGAGAGAGAAAAGTTAAATAAAAATATTATAAACTTAAAATATTATTAGAGTATAATTTTTTAATACTACTTTATTTTGAAATTTGAAAAAATTGAATTATTTTTTGTATTTTGTTTGAAAGTTTGTGAAAGTTATAATAATTATGTAATGATTAGATGAAAAAGTTGAATATTTAAAATTAAAAATATTTGTGTTTGTGATATTTGAATATTAAGATGAGATGAGATGAGATACGATGAAATAAGATGAAATCATCTCTCTATCCAAAATAAATAAATGTGAAGAGTAGTACGATTATTGTATTAAAAAGTTAAATTAATTGATGAGGAATGTATGTATGCATGTATGAGCATAAATATAACTTAATCTTAATGCAGAAGAATGTGAGATCGGACGGCAAAATGGAGAGTAATTTATAGTAACAATCAATGCAACCAGAATGGTATCAAATGGCTCAATTTGCTCAAAACAAAACATATAAGACTTGTATAATATGCGCTGCTACTCTGCCCGATGCAGCCCTATTAATGTGCATTCTTTTTTTCTTCATTTCTTTAATATTAAAAAAAATTGATGAATGAGATAAGCATTTATTTATATATATATATTTATATATGTGTGTGTCAGTGCGGGTGTGGTGTACGGTCCAAATGACTACATTAGAGCACTGGCATTGGATTCATTAAATTTATTTTCAAATTTTGATGAAAAGTACATATTTTCTATATATCCAAAACTTCTTTATCTATAACTTCACATTGGATTAGCTATTAGATTCATCAAAATAATAATATAATATTACTTTTTTAATAATAATATTTTTAATTTTTTCTTTCATATTTTACAATTACACTAATTATATATTAATTAATAATTTAATTTGATACTTAAATTATTTTTTTTTCAATTATTTTTTTTCTTCAATTTAATTATTCAATAAACACATTTTATCAATATAATTTTTTTACTCATCCTAATTTGGGGTCCAGGTTCATGCACAAAGAAAAAAGGATGTGAAACGTGTGGGGCCGAAATGATCTATAAATCTTATTTCACTAATAAAATAATGGGATAGCCAATCAACAGGACATCGCCAAATTTGAAGATGAAGGAAGAATTCCTGTAGCTAAAAGCTTGAGATTTTGATATATAGTGAATCCAATGTCAACATTTTACAATAAAAATCATCAAATTTTAGAGATTGGACTCAATTGATGAGTCCAATGCCAATGCTCTTACTTACGGGTGCAATTTTTCTTGTATAGGGATGAGGCTAGTATTAGGTTGACTCGTTAGGAAACGCAACTGTTTTTAAGTATTTTCAAATATTTTTATATATTTTTAAATATTTTCATTTTTAAATATCACTCAAACATAAAAGTTTTTTCAATTTTAATTTTTTAATTTTTTCATCTAATTATTACATAATCATTACAATTTTTTCAAATTTTTAAACAAAATACAAAAGAATAAAAAAAATTAAATTTCAAAATAAGAATTATATTAAAAAAATTATATTCAAACAATTTTTTAACTTTATAATAATTTTTTTTCATCTTTTTCTCTCTCATTTCTTAATCCAATAAAACATCTTAACTTAAACTATGTTATTATTATGTACAAACTATTTAACAAATATTATGAGATATTTTTTTGGCCTAGTTTGGATTGCAAGAGTCTCCCACATCATCCTATCTTATCTCAATATCCAAACATTACAAACACAAATTAAACACTTTTCAATTTTAAATATTCAACTTTTTCATCTAATCATTACCTACTCATTACAACTTTCTCAAATTTTCAAACAAAACACAAAAAATAATTTAACTTTTTAAATCTCAAAAAAAGAAAAATTAAAAATTATATTATAATAATATTTTAATTTTATAATAGTTTTATTCAATTTATTTTTCCTCTCATTTTTCAAAACCCTATAAAACATCTAAATTTAACTCATATAACTACTACTCACAAATTATTTCATGATTATTCATAGATCATCTCCATATCATCTAACTATTCAAACCAGGCCTTAGTATTCAAATGAGCCATAAAGATACATTTGAATGATAGTTTATTTTTAATTATCTAAAATTTGGGATGAAATTAATAGAGGTTGGTTTTATGGAGTTTTGGGGAAACCTTCAAATAGGATGCAGTGAGAATTTATACCCTCCTATAGTTATCGAACATGTAAACTGTCTATTTTATTTACCATAGAACTAATTTGAGAAAATAAACCTCTCGTACAAAGTTCTCTCTTCCCTCTCTCTCTCTCTCTCTCTCTCTCTCTCTCTCTCTCTCTCTCTCCCAGGGTTGACTCTTCAAAGCTCTCCCTTTCTCCCCTTCAATCTCTCTCTCTCTCTCTCTCTCATCTCATCTCAAGCTCGCTAGTAGACTAGTCTCTCACCTTTTTCTCGAAACCTTGAGTTCTCTGATATCCCTCAGCTTCTCAGAAAGCCTTTGTAACAAGAAACTAGTAAATTGTGCAATTTATGATCTTCGAGGGATCAGACTCCTCCAAGAAACATTCTTTACTAACTTTTCTGAATGAATTTTACAAAAGAAACTTCAGTATTTATACTAAAGTGAGAGTCATTATTCTTGTTACAAAGATGACGATTACACTGAATAAGTAGGGCTAAACACATAATCTACTACATTTAATGAACCATGTGCCTATCACATGCCCTTCACTGCTTATTAACCTTCAATTCCTTCATACCCTTTACAACTCACCACCCTTCACTACTACGCTACCCTCAAATTATTTCCACAGCCACTATGTAGCTCATAACCATTCTCCCCCCTTTAAAAGACCTTGCCCACAAAATCAGGGTAATACATTCTTAGCATATCAATAGGAACCCAAGTTGAATCTTCCTCAGGAGCCCCACTCCATTTAATCAACAATTCAATGAGTGGATAGTTATTAAGAGCAATCATTCTCCTTTACATTACACTTTCTGGTTCAATCCTGAATCCACCATGGGAATCTAGTAAAGGTAATGTAGGTGAAATACTATGCACTGGCGCAACATGCTTCTTCAACTTGGACACACAAAAAACTGGATGCACAGATGAATTCTGTGGTAATTCCAGTTTATATGCCACTTGCCCTATGCGCTTCATTACTTTAAATGAACCACAGTACCTTGCTACCAACTTAGGACTAGCAACAAGACCCAAACTCTACTATTTATACTTATGCAATTTCAAATAAACCAAATCACCAACTTGAAATTGTCTCTGAATATGGTGTCTATCATACTGTTGCTTCATATTGGATTGAGCAGCCAAAAGGTTTTTCTTCAACAAAACCAAGATCTCCTCCCTAGACTTTAACTCAAAATCCATTGCCTTGCTACATACTGCAACAATGTAGGAGGTGGAACACCATACAAGACCTCAAATGGTGTAATTTTTGTGAAGGAATTTTTGAAACTTGATCATGTCACTGAGATTCATAAGAAGAAGTGCCTTGATTTCTAGCAAAAAGCCATTGTGTTAAAGGCTGAGCTAATAGTTTCTAGAGAGGAAGCCATTTGCCTTTCACCTAAGCTTGCAATGGCTAGGGATGTTCATGGTTGTGTCTGGGAGTTAGGCTACAAATATGGTATGTATAGGTTGAGGAGCCATTTACTGAAGAATCCTCATGCATATTTGAGGTCTCTGAACTTGAATTCCATTCAACCTAGTCACGCCGCCTTTCTTTTTATCGATTCTGTGGGCCAAGATGTGATGCTCGACACCATTCCTCCTCTTGCTCATATCCCTTGAATTTATTTTCCTTTTATTTTGATCATTACTTGAACTGCAACATGGCTATTTTTCAACTTTAATTTGAACCATTTTGTTTTGGATTGAACTTTTGTGATGCTAGTTTAGACTTCGATTGTGACGCCCCGATTTCCACGTACAAAAAGTCTTGGGAATCGTGACGTCAGGATGATGACAACACGGATCACCCATCCCAATGATACGTGCTCAAGTGTGTGCAACGTGCCACCAGAACACCAAAGAGTCGCATCGGATAAATAACAATTAAGTCACTAAGTACCAGAATTTTAATATACAAAAATAACCAAAATACAAGTATACTGAAAGTTAAACAGTTATCCAAGAAATACAGTCAAAAGTCAAATATATACACATGGGAAACAAATCCCATGATCCAAAACAGCAGCAACTACATGCCACTTCTCCACGGAGCTGATCCCTAAGGCTCATCATCCTCATCTGCAACAAAATCTACGGTATCATAAAATGTTACCGCAGGTAAGTAATAATCTAAACAATCTCCAAGATTAAAATACATTAATGCTATCAACCATGCATGCATATGATGTACCATACACTAGATTCAAAAATATCATTTCCCAAAAATGATTTATACAAAAATAATTTATTGGACACTGTAGGCGGGAATCACAGGCAGGACTCTACCACCATCCCTGCTTACCACCATCCCTACCGCGTGTACCGTAGGCGGGAATCGCAGGCGGGACAACACCACCATCCTTACTTACCACTATCCCTACCGCGTACACCGTAGGCGGGAATCGCAGGCGGGACTATACCACCATCCCTGCTTACCACCATCCCTACAGTCTCCTTTCCTTTTTTCCACAAATGAAAACTCAGTTTTCAATAAACAAACATGAACATGCGTGCATATGCAATGTACCAATCCAACAATAAATTCCAACAACCAATCCAACAGTAAATTCCAACAATCAATCCAGATCACAACACAACCAATCATAAACATAATAAACCAGTTAGTGCAAAAATATATTAAAACCTTAAAGATATTCGGAAAAATACTTACAGCGCTATAAAAATATTTTTGGAGGATCACGGAGGAGTTGGAAGCGTCAAAGTAGCAACTCCACAGTGTAAAAACATTGTGGCCGAAATACACAGTGAATCCAAAATTACACGGGGCCAAATGAAGACTTGAGAATGATAGGATAGGGCCTATGGAAGTCGGTGAAGCTAATGGTAGTGGCTTTTGGCCGTGGGTGGCGGCCGAAACGGCGGTAGAAGGCCGAGAAGCTCAAATTGGAGTGGGTGTTCGTTGGAGCGGCTCCAGCGACGGATCGGGGCTGGGTTTGAGTCTAAAGGATTGCTGGAGGGCCAGTGATGATGTGGTTAAGAGGTGGTGGTCGGAGGTGGAGCGATGGCGGCGTTAGAGCTTAAGACGCCGTGCGGCTTAGAGGGTGTGTGTGGTCTATTGCCGGCGAGGGCGGGACTGGAAACGGTGGGGTGGTGTCGCCGGCTGGAGGGAAAGAGGTTGGGATGGGTGGTGGCGGCCACGAGAGGCGCGCGGCGGGGCTTGGGTGGGGAGAAGCGTTTGGCCAAAGGAGAGAGAGAGGAGGGAGAGAAGGCTGGGTCGCGCGCGGGAGATGGGAAAGAAAAGAAAAAAGGAAGAAAAGAAAGAAAAAGAGAAAAAGAAAAGGGAAGGGAAAAAGAAGAGATCCAGTCCTCACCTCTGGGGTCTCAAAAATGATCCAACAAAAAAGATTTTAAAACGCTAGATAAATAAAACAATTCAAACTCAATGAAATGCTCAATTAAAACAATAAAAATATTAAAATAAAAAAACAAGCCAATTTAAATTAAAGATCAATTTAAAATGTAAAACAATAAATAATATTAAGAAAATCCATAAAAATGAATTTTACAACTTAAAATATTATAAAATAATATATCAAAACTCCTTAAATTTTAAAATAAGAGAATGAATTTTTAAATAAATTAAAATAATCATTCTTTAAAAATACACTAAAATACGGGGTGTTACATCGATGCTCGTATGTGTTTGCAGTTGGATACTCATTGTAGAAATGGTGTGGTTGTGTGAATGTCTGGGTTCTTGTTGTGGCTATCAATGCCTGGGTTCTTGTGTTAATGGGCAAGGGTCAATGCACTCAAGGGGGTGCCCTCAACCTTTAGTCGCCATCGGCTAGTGCAAGGGCACTTGGCTTAAGGGGCGAGGGTTGATGCACTTAAGGGAGTGTCATCACCTTTTAGTTGCCAGTGATGAATGCAAGGGCACTTGACTTACGGGGTGATGGTTGATGTACTCAAGAGAGTGTTATCACCCATTTAGTTAGCAGGGGCGAGTGTAAGGGCACTGGCTTATGGGTTGAGGGATGGTGCAGTCAAGGGAGTGCCATTATCTTTTTGTTGCTAGAGGCGAGTATAGTGGCACTCGATTTAAGGGGTGAGGGTTGATGCACTTAAAGGAGTGTCATCACCCTTCAATCGCCAAGGGCGAGTGCAAGGGCACTCAACTTAAGGGGTGAGGGTTGATGTACTCAAGGGAGTGTCATCACTATTTTAGTTGCCACGTGCCTAGTGTAGGGGCATTCGACTTAAGGCATGAGGGTTGATGCATTCAAGGGGGTGTCATCACCCTTTAGTCACCAGGGGCGAGTGCAAGGGGACTCAGCTTAAGGAGAGAGGGTAGGTGCACTCAAGAGAGTGCCATCACCCTTTAGTCGCTAGGGGTGAGTGCAAGGGCACTTGGCTTAAGGGGCGAGGGTTGATGCATTCAAGGGAGTGCCATCACCCTTTAATTGTCAGGGAAGAGTGCAAGGGCACTCAGCTTAAGGGGCGGGGGTTGATGCACTCAAGAGAATGTTATCACCCTTTAGTCACAAGGGTGAGTGCAAAGGCACTTTGCTTAAAGGGCTAGGATTGATGCATTCAAGAGATTGTCATCACAGTTTAGTCACTAGGGGCAAGTGCAAGGGCACTTAGCTTAAGGGTCTAGGACTGATGCACTAAAGGGAGTGTCATCACCCTTTAGTTGCTAGGGGTGAGTGTAATTGCACTTGGCTTAAGGGGCAAGGGTTGATGCACTCAAGGGAGTGTCATTGCTCTTCAATTGTCAAGGGCGAGTGCAAAGGCACTTGACTTAAGGGTCAAGGATTGATGCACTTAAGAGATTGTCATCACCCTTTAGCAGCTCGGGGCGAGTGCAAGGGCACTGGGCTTAAGGGGTCGAGGATTGATGCACTAAAGGGAGTGTCATCACCCTTTAATTCTTAGGGATGAGTGCAAGGGTACTCGGCTTAAGGTCAATGATTGACGCACTCAAGGGAGTGTCATCACCCTTTAACTGCTAGGGGTTGGTGCAACAACACTTGGCTTAAGGGGCAAGGGCTGATCCACTCAAGGGAGTGTCATCACCCTTTAATATTCAGGGATGAGTGCATGGGCACTCGGCTTAAGGGATGAGGATTGATGCACTCAAGAGGGTGCCATCACTCTTTAATTGCCAGGGGCGAGTGCAAGGGCACTCAAGTTAAGGGGTGAGGGTTGATGCAATCGAGGGAGTGTCATCACCTTTTAGTCACCAAGTGCGGATGTAAGAGCATCATACTTTTGCTCGAACTGGGACAAAAACATCCTTATGTGACAAGGACATTATTTGGAAAAGAGAAAATTGTATTCATAGTGTTGAATTTACATGGATACACTTAGGCAAAATATTTCCTCAAGTGCTTGGCTTTCTATGGATGGGGCAGTTCCTTTCCTTCTACATCTTTGAGGTGGTATGATCCCGACCAGTGACTGGTGACAACTACGAATGGGCCTTCCTAACAGGGTCAGAGTTTTCCTTTTCCCTATGTCGTCGTCCATGCTTCTTTAAGACCAAATCGCCAACTTTTAAAGATCTAGGCTTGACACTCTTGTTAAAGTAGTGCTCTGCTTTCCTTTTATTAGCCCACGTTTGTGCTTCAACTTCTTCCCCTTTTCCTCTAGAATGTTTATATGTTCCTCTAGTCTTTTATCATTGGATTCTTTATTGGACTGTTGAACTCTCGGCATTCCAACTTCTACTGGCGCAACCGCCTCGCTTCCATAGATTAGTGTGAAAGGGGTTTCTCTCATCAGGGCCTTAATGGTGGTTTGGTATGCCCACAGGACTCCTGTTAGTTCTTCAGCCCAATCTTCTTTCTTATCCATCAACTTCTTTGTTAAAATCCCAAGCAAAATTTTGTTGGTTGCTTTGACTTGCCTATTGGCTTGGGGATGACTTGAAGAGGAATACTTAAAATTGATTCCACCAATTGCGGTGATGATTTGAATCGAATTTCCACCCGTTGTTAAAATTATATTTTGAGATATACCAAGTCAAATATAATTGCTTTCCATATGAACTTGGTGATTTTATTTGTTGTGATAGTGGCCAAAGCTTCTGCCTCTACCCACTTAGTGAAGTAATATTGCGGGTTGGCTGCGTGTTGCTTGGATTCTTTGCTTTTGACGAACATGTGGTTCACCAATTTTTGATACGTAGCCCTGGCACTCTTTAGTTAGAATTGTTAGCAATTTCTAGTGCTACTTTTAATTTTAAGGAAAATGTGCCAAGAGGCCAATGGAAGAATTACACATGGCATATGGGAGACTTGCCACCTTGGTTAAGTAACTTGGTTAAAATACTAGTTGAATTTAGAGAAGGCCCAAGAGTGGTTTAATAAGGGCCCTAGCATTACTTAGATAAGAGGGCTAAGGATAAACATATTCGTTTGCATACAGAAACCATCTCATTTTATCTTATCTCATCATTACAACTTTTTCAAATTTCCACACAAAATTTAATAAACAATTCAACTTTTTCAAATCCCAATACAATAATAGTATTAAAAATAATATTCTAACAATATTTTATTCAACTCATCTAAAACCATCTCATCTCATCTCACTATCCAAACGAGCTACCTAGTAGACATAAGACTATTGGGCCCAACTTAGTAAGATCCAAGGCTATTTGGCCCAACTTGGTGAAATACAAGACAAATATCCAACCTAGTGAACTATTGAGGCCATGTAAAGGCCCAATGAAAATTTGGATATGGGGCCCATGGATAAGTCCACTTCTAAGCCCACACAAAAGGGATTAATATTCGGCCTAATGAGAACTCAACACTTGAAGCCCAAGCCTAGTATTTTATAGCACTCTTCCAAATAGGACCCATATACACCATACTATTGGTTTCTTTTATTCCCAAACCCATTTCACACTCCCCTAGGATTTCCTTCAAACCATAGTAAGTCTTCTAACTTGAGTTAAGGTTACTATTCTAAAGCCATCATCACACCATGAATAGTACCCCAAGTATCATGACTTGCATAGTTTTCTTCAAATTTTCTGATCTGTAATTTCTTGTCTTTTACACTTGTTTTGCATCACCCTTAAACAACTCTTGAAGGTTAAAACTAACTCAATCCATGTCACTTGAAGAAAAGGCATGCCAAATACCTAACAACCCACCATTCGACATCCTTGGTGCAAAACCGAGCAACACTTTAAACAACCCATCAAAGCGGCACCCATTCCACAAGTTGTTCAAGATATTTTATGAACCATTCAACCCTCATGATATCACCTAAAATCAGACCTAAGAGGAGGTCAAAAATACTTTCATGAGCCAAGCCAAAATCGCAACTATTCACCTAGGAAATGAAGAATGGACCAAACCATTCACCCTTGCTCTTTTAGAAATTTTCTGCACCTAAATTTACCACCTCCTCATGTCACTACCTCTGCCATTTCACCCTAAGGAAGTGCTTCAAAGTACTCAATTTTATGTATGGCCAATCCCTTTCCATGAGCATCAAAACTGATTGGCAAATGGGATGGTGAAGTAGATCATTTTGACTGAACCCCATGCACCTCCAAACCTTCCTTCATTTTTTGCTCAAACCAACTCACATGACCACCACTCATACTTCATTACCCACCTGAGAAGGCCACTAAATAGTGGTAATTATGCCAACAAAATAGACCAAGAAGATGGGACAAAAGAAGGATCAAAACTGGATAGCCCTGAAGCCCTAAAACCATCAACCATCAGTTGATTTCCCTTGAAATTAGTTTCAAGTTCTGAAGCCATTCAGCCCCTTGCTCCTATGGCCATCCTCTAGCAGTTAAACATAAGGTAATCAAGTATATTTAGGCCACTATTCAACTGACCAAAGCCATGACACATCTAAAAATACACTCAACACTTCCATTGCCCACATCCACCATTCACAACCCTTGCCCTTCAGCCTAGCCATGCCATTCCTTAGCCCTTACCCCTCCACTAAGTCCTATAAGTAACCCCCTTCACCCGTCATTTCCTTACAAAACTTCCTCAAGCTTTCCCTTAGTTTTCTTGAGAGCTTTCCCTTAGTGTTCTCTCCTAGTGTGAGAGAAGGGTGAAATCGAGTGGTGTGAGAGTGAGTTCTTGGAGTGAGTTGTTCTTGAAGCATCAAAAGCCATGGCTTGCTGAGTAATCCTACCCTATCTTTTTTTTGGGTGTTAGATTGACATGTTAGGCTTTGAGTTTTGGCATGAGAATGAAGATTTGATTGAATTATATGAGGTTGAACTTGAAGACATGCATTTCAATTGAGATTTGGAGTCTTGCTTGAATAAATTGTATTGTGATGAAATTTTAGCCATGACATGTCTTGATATGATCTTATATTTTTTTACTAATGTCTTGAATGATTGATTAAATGTTTAAATTTGAGGAAAACAGCACGTCATGATAGGTTTATAAACCAATATATTGTGTTGATCATCTAGCATGTTTCGATTTTCACTTGGTTGAAGTTTATCTTGTGAAATCTTTGCTAAGTTTCCAAAGCATGAGTGTCAAACATCTAGAAAGGCTTTGTTATAAAGTTGGGAGTTAAAATGCATGATTCATTTAGGCTTTAAAACTCACATTGAAAAAGAGAAAGCTAAAAGCATCATGCACGCACCCAGTTTGAAGGTTTTATAATGATTTGGTGTTAACCAATTTATAAGTGATGTGTTAAACTCGTGTGACTTGAACCTAAGTTACAAACATGTCCCCAAGATCAGATTTATGGCTTTCTACTTGATGAAACTTGATTACTCATGCATCCAAAGAGGTTATAGACTTGAAATCATAGAAAGGTCCACAAATGCATCCCATGGATTGGATGGATTTGGCATACTAGTTGGTTGATTCTTGTAATTCTAAAGTCATATATGGATTTAGAACATGAAAAATTTGAGGTCCATGAAATTTGATAAAATTTGGAGCCAAAATGCAATAGTAAAAGTTTAGAGGATGTGGGAGAATAACTTTTGTTACAGCCGCACCAAATTCTTAAGTATCCAAGGAGTTTGTAAGTTAGCTTCTAGCTTACTCTTAGATAATTTATTTATGATTCTTATATAAACGACACATTCATATTAAATGTCATTTTGAGTATGAAACATCATATGATACGTCATTAAGTATTCGATTACTTGTTTACAAGATATGTGAAGTTGTCGCCATTTTAGCATATTTCATGTAAATGTCATTTTAACATGAAGCTTTCTACATATGCACATGTTATGACATATATTTTTCAAGCATGACATGAAAATAAATTTTGTCAAGACCTCAAATGATGGGAAATTATCCTAGCAGAACCCCAATTTCCAATGCAAAGTTGTATATGACACATAATGCCATGGTGGGTGCATATGTTATGATGATATGATATAATATATTGATGATGATATGTTATGATAATGAAATGTTATGATACCAATGCATTAAGTTACGAGTCTGCAGACAGCGTAGTTTCAATGTGAGTTGTACCGCAGTCACCGGTAGGTACTCACAGTGCAAATGGAGAGTTGTGACGATATCTCATGTTATATTATGTTAATGCTGGCTCTAATAAATAAGAAATGTTATGTTTTGGAAAAAGATAAAAAAAAAAAAATGTTCTCTATAAAAAAATGTGCATTAAAGTTTTTTACTAAAAAAATATTGAGGAATCTGGATGGGAGATAAAGATGGATTTTTCTGCATATCTAGCATGCATCTTATGTTTATCATTAATCATGCATATCTTATATATGTGCAAGTTGATTTTTTAACTAACTGAGATATCAAGGAGTCTCACTGTGGTAATCTCACTACCATTTCTCCTGAAATGGTAGAAGTTATGTTAGGACTAGCATACGACGAATAGGATGAACCCTTGTCTTCAGATGGTTGAGGATAAGCCTGATCTTGAGTAGATGCTGGATTTGAGTGAATTTCTTTTACTATGAAACTCTGATTGAGTATCTGTAATAAGGAGATTCTATCTCCCACTTTATGTCTGAACTTATGTTTTACTATGTGGACCTCTTAAGTAAGGTAGTATCTAAGGGTGTAATCGGTCCGATTCGGTCTCATTTTGGACATATTTTAGAACCGAACCGGTATATACTTATTTTGAGATTTGAAAAACCAATACCCCACTGGTTACAACCTTAAACCGGTAATTTCAATTTTATCGATTTCGGTCCAGTTTGGTCTTTTTTTTCTGGTATATTACATAGTATATATAATATAGTATATATCACTATATATACTATAATGTATATTATAATATATAGTGATATAATATTAGTATAACTACTAATACAATAGACTACAGTGATAATATATAGTTATTTATATAGGATTTTAATATTTAATATTATATTAATTAGTAATTTATCATATAATACAAAATTATTTTATATATAATTTTATATACTATATATAAAAATTATATATAATATAAAAAATCATATAAATTCATTCTGGCATGAAATTTTTATAAGTCACAACTTTTTTGCTGCGATTATTGCATACTGCTAATAACATACTAGGATTCATTGCATATTAATTGTCATGAACTGGGATATATAATCAAGTGTTGCATGTCCTAACGCTTCAAGTTTCAGTTACATCCAAAGTGGGGGTTGGGGGTGTCACAATGAGGAACTAATAACTTCGGTTATACACTTTTTGGATGTAATCTTAGTTATCATAGCTGAGTAGAGTGAGCGGCTCAACAATTTAGGGCAGTAGTTTTTCTTTTGGATAGAAATGTCTTTTCGTTCATCTTCCATGGTAGTACTAATAGAATTGCAATGTGTCATCAATCAAACCATATTGTAATTCAATGTGTATGTATATTATAATGTCAAATTATAATAAAAATAAAATTTCTAAAGAAAATAAGTAATTGAGAAGAGGAGCACAAATGATCATTAAATTTTAACAAGAAAATTATTGGAAAAGCCAGATAGAAAAATATCATTAAATAAAAAGATTATGGCCGTTAGATAAAAAGTAAAATTTTACTATTAGATTTTTAAAAAATTGGCTATTGGAAAATTAGAATAACTAATTCAATTCGGGATGCATTGTATATAGTTATATTTGGCTAGAGTTTTGCCTAATCCAATGGCAATACCCCAGCAATGGCTGCCTTTTTTTTTATTTGAAGGGAAACTATCATCATTCATTAAACATTCTTGGTTTATTTTCTTATTGTTATACAAAACTTTATTTTCCACTCGATAAATCATCCAAACTCTTTTCAAATCGGAATCTTTGCAATTTCATACAATTAATTGGCTGGAAATCCTCTTGTCCCTGTGGAGATGACCTTGGGTGCTACCTCATATTACAACTAGTCCACTTCTGCACTTGGGAGTAATAGTTTGGAAGCCATCAACGGGCTTTGAATGAGTTCTTTTTGAAGAGCGTCCGAGCGAGGTCAAATGTTATGATACCTAACGCTGGTCGGTGTATATGTTATAATATTATGTTATGTTATCAATGCATTGAGAATGAGTCTGCAGATAACGTAGTTTCAACTTGAGTTGTACTACAGTCACCAGCAGGTACTCACAGTACACATGGGAAACTGTAATGATGCCATACGTTATGATGTTAATGTTATGATTAATTATGAATTGCTAAAAATGATGAAGTGTTATGATTATATTTTTTACGGTTGAAGTGAAAAAAATAACTTTTGTAAAAAAATATGTGTCTCAGTTTTATAAAAGTGATGAGGAATCAGGATGGGTGACAAATATGGATTGTTTTTTTTTTTGCATCGCATGCATTTCATATTTATCATCCATCATTCATAATGTATCTATGTGCACGTTGGTAATCTAACTTACTGAGATTTCAAGTAAATCTCATCTCTTGTGGATCCACTACCATTCCACTCGAAATGATAGAAGTTGTATCACGACTGGATGAAGTTGGAGCAGATGAACCAGTGGATCTGATTGATTGAAGAGAAGCCAAATCTTGACAAAAGAGTGGACCTCATCTTGTTGTTTATAGCCCTAACCCTTCATGCTTCAAAACGCATGAAGCAGTTGATTTGTCCATGGATACTTCTTAGCAAGAATAATTGTACGAAGATTTTGCTACCTTATGATTTGAACTAATAATGGTTATGAATGAATTGGGATATTTTAGTTTGTTTTGGCATAAGTTTTATTTAGTTACCCATATTCCGTTGCAGTTATTGCATATTGGTAGATGCATTTGTAGGATGCATTGGATATTAACTATCATGAACGAGAGTATGTAACCTTGTGTTACATGTCCTGATGCTTTAAATCTCCGTTTCATCCCAAGCAGAGGTTGGGGGCGTAGTAGTTGGGCTTCACTGGCGAACATGTTGTGGTGTTGGCATCGAGCAACCTCCAGTGGACTGCACTGGTGAGAATGGCGAGGGACAATGGTAAGGAGCTTTAGGGAGGTTGGGAACCACCAAACTGATGACAAACGCCATCGGCGAGCAAGGTGGTGGTCAATTGCTTGACCTTCATGATGAGCTACAATCGAGCCATCTTCCCGTGGTGCGAATGGAGAGGATGGTGTGGAATAGTGGCGAGGAAACCAAGGAGGTCGAATACCACCACGCCGGTGACAAACTACGTCGGTGAGCAAGGTGGTGGTTGGCGATGGATTGGTCCCTTCGGGGTGCTCGACAATGTGCTTCCAGTGTTTGCACGGTGCAAAACATGCAGGCGCGCTGGGTCGGTGAGTTCGGTGGTGAGCAAAGCCTCAGTCGTTATGGAGCGTCTTTCAAGTGACAGAAAGCATCGGCCATTCATGTGGCGACTGGTGGTGGCTTTGTTAGCTTGTGGAAGGGAGATGTGGATCTCCGTTGACTTGCATCTCCTTTATGCACAGTGTATGACGTGCTCGACTCTTGGTTGAGGCAGTGGTCAAGGACCACTTTGCCAGCGACAAAGGACGATTGTAGTTTAGGTTGTGGTTGGTGGTGTCCCTGTGGTGCTTAGTGTGCACGGCATGCACATCGTGTCCTTGTTGGTTACAGTGGAGGAACTGTTGCCCCTGTATCGCCGCCTTGTAATGTGGCCAGCCTCGAGCTGCACTGTGCAACAAGGTGGCAACCTACAGGTCCAACCTTGTGTGGTATTATGTGCGCTTTACAAGCATGGTGCATGCCACAGATGCAGTGCATGTCATCCCTTTCCTGAATTCTTATCTGCTTTCTTGGAGGCAATCTCATGAGTGCAGAATCTGCATCGTGTAAGGGGGTGGCGGGTAGCAAGCTCACCACGTTAAATGCTTGGGTGCACCTCGACGTGCACCCGCTCTGCATGGCTTGTAGAGTGCATATGTGCATAGTGTGCACCATGCAACCTAGGTTTTTTTTTTGTAACGCCATGTACATCATGCATATCCCATGCTCATAATGCACACCCTACTTTTTTGAAGACAGTCTCATAAGCCGGAGAATCATCCTACTCCTCTTTCTAGTTCTGAGAGTAAAAAGTCGATCTCACAGACGACGTCAACTGTTAATGCCTTAATTTGCACAATATACCAGAAGAGAGGAAAAAATCATCCTTGACTCATGACGGTGATTCGGGCTTTTATATGATGTCTTCGTGTTCATCCATATGATAAATAATAAATAAGTGAATAAAAGTAAATAAAGAGAGACACATGGAGTTACGTGGTTCGATATAATGCCTACGTCCAAGGGTTGTTTGAGGGAGAAATCCACTATAATGAATAATTTTACAATCTCTCATGGTCTCACATATCTCACAATACAATATAGAAATTTAGAAAAGATCTTTTAGAGTAGCTATGTGTGGTAGAGTTTGGTGTATGGAGCTTCTGTGGAGTCAGTCAGATTTGTGGGGTCTCCTCCTTATATAGAAGTTTATTTCCTTGGAGTGATTGAGTACAACTTGCATTGTAAGAGTTTGAGTTAACTTGTCTTATCTCTTAGCTAAATTATAGGCTGCTGATTTAACCCTTGCACATTGATTATAGATACTATGCCAGTGATTATGCAATGGGATTACAGGTTATCTCCTGTCATCATGATATGACTTTTAAAAACACATGATAATTACATGATAGGTATACATAATAATGTCTAACGCTTGTTGTATGTCACACGTCCTCAGTATAATTACAAGGGACGTGGGGTGGAAGTTCACCTGATGGACTGCAATGTTATTTGCTGTCTTTTATTCTGATGTACTAACTATAGCCTATGATATGTTAAAGGGTAGTTTAGTCATTTCCTCTTTTCAGTACTATTTAGGTCTGTCACTTTGACAAAATTGGTTATGCAAAATCATTGAGAATATTCAGTACTTTGAATCTGGAGTTGCCTCCTTCGAAGCAGGCCATTTTATCATCTCTATCAATATACTATTTTTTCATTCCAATATCCATTCTCATTTATCTTTCATTTACATTCATCCATTACAACTAAACTGTTACATTGTATCACTTGTACAAACGTCTTTACGCACAAAATCAAGCACTTTCATGGTTGATCTTGGTATATCCGAGGTTGTTGCATTGCGTGCTTGGAAAATTATATTCCATCTTTTAAATTAGTTATGATCTGTGACACGGTTGCCGACGACAGCTTGGCCAGGGAGAAATAGTGGCAGCGGCAGAGTAAAGAAGAGGAAGATGGTTCGGGAAGAGGGGCTGAAGGTGAAGGTGTAAGTGAAGTGATCCCTAATTCACCCGCCCGCGGGGGGAAGTGAAGTGCCTAAGTGAAGGTTGACTGGAGGAGATGGGTTGGGCCTAGCTTGCGTGGGCTTAAGGGACTTGTCCCTGGCCGTGTTATCCAAATTGCTTTGTTTTGTTTTGTTGTTTCGTTATTTCCTTTTGGGTAGTAAGTTAGAAAGTCCAATCCAGGCCAATGGCCTTTTATCATGTTGCAGGGTTTCTACCTAGGGTAATGATACTCTTGCAACCGGTTCACTACTCTTTTACTATTTATATTATATTTGAAAATTTTTATTTTATTTTATTTTTTAAGCATTTTTTTAACATTCTTAATCATTAAGAAAAAATTAAAAAAATATATAATTTTACTAATAGTCATTTCTTTAACTATTAATTAAAATAAAAAATTAATAAAAAAATTAAATAAAAAAATAGTAATAAATGGGTAATAATCTTATCATTTTTCTTCTACTCATAGAAGGCGCCGTAATGTGACTTTTCCCTTGTGCAAAAAGTAATGAAAACTTGATTTTATCTTCTGTATCCTCTCTTTTTCAACCTTTTCTGGAAAAGAATCCCCCGGGGAAGCTTTTGTGAGTGTGTGAATTATCCAGTGTGTTACAAGATCTTAGTTTAGTACTATTCAAAAATAAATTTTATTTAGAACCACGATTTTTCGGTTCATGCAGGAGAACTGCAAATAAAGATATACTGTCAGGTTTGATGAAAAATAAATCATATGATCTTGAGAGCTCATCCTCGTCATTCACTACCCCTAAGAAGGACATTGTTCAGATCTCAACAATAATGAAAAAATTTTGTTTGGAGAAGTACTACACGTGTTTATGTGGGAACTTTTATAATTCAACTGATGTGACTTATCTATTTCGATTAATACAACAAACATATTATTGGATATAACCCACATTTTTTGTGCAAACTTTGCACCAAAATTTATATTTTCATGGCTTGCAAAACATTCTATCAAGGTATAGGCCAAGAATATGACACCACGTATACAATGCCTCGATAAGTTTATGTTAACATATATGCCTTATTGGCTTTAAAAGATATAACAAATTAAGTTTTTAATTTTGTTTACTATAGTTGTCACGCTGATGTTGACTTCATTGATGGCACTAGCTCAGTGATAGTAACTTTTTTAGGAGATAATGGAGAGTATCTTCTAAACTGCACAATCCAACGCTTTATGATGAAGACCACACAAGTAAACAATAAAAATATATAGATAGTTATCTTTAGTGCATATTATGTTATAAGTTTAGGAGTTGCAGGTGAGTACGTTTTTCTCCATTAATGTGCTCGTCTGGAAGGCAAATCACTTTTGCTCTCTTTAGTACTCATCAGGGGGTCAACTACTTTTACCCCCTGGTGCACTTCCAAGCTAGACGAGCACTTTTACATCTCGTGATATTTGCCTGGATCCTTGCATGGGAGACAAGCACACTACTCGCCTATGAGAGAGTGCTCTTGCTCTCCCTGATGCTTGCATGGGCTAGACACCATTATCTTCCCTTTGTTTTCCTTTATAATTTTTTTTTTTTTTTTTTTTAGAACCATAATCTATAGATTCCTATGTTCGGAGCATGCTATGTCATAACGTTGGGGATTTTTAACAATTATTGAGTACTATTGGTTTTTTTAAATGTTATAATTTTAAAATCAAATTTGGATAAGACTGCAACGCTCTTGTCTGACATTCTATTCAACGTGTGCATGCGTGCCTCTTTGTTTGGACCTCTAAAGGATCGACACTCTCAGTTTAGTCTTATTTCAATTCAGGAAGATGCTCATGAGGAAGCATAACATGTAGCTTAGATTGTCCCCCAATCGTTTTAGCCATGTTTGTTGGTCTACAGTTGTGGCCTCACAAGCATCATATTTGTTTGTGATGTTATAAAAAAGTTAACTATATTTTGCAGCTCTTAGGCCACTATTTTGTCTTGGTTATGATGGTTACAAAAGGTCCATTATGATTGCCTGGGCTAGCAATTTCGATTAGGGGTCCATTATGATTGCTAGCAATGCAACTTTGCTCTACCAAGTGCTCGCTTGTGAACCTTTGGCTCTCTCACATCTTGATTGAGGTCGAGCAATTTGGCTTTGTTTAGGGCTCGCCTAAAAGGAGTACTTTTACTCTTTCTGGTGCTCGTCTGGAGGTGAGCCTTTTGGCTCTCCCAGACCTCGCCTAGGGCTGAGTACTTTCTCTCTTTCTATTGCTTACCTTCCTGGTCCTCACTTAGGGGAAAGCACCTTTGTATTTTTGGTGCTTGCATGCAGCGAGCATTTTGGCTCTACCGGTACTCGCGTGGTAGCGAGCAAATTCGTTCTTCTAGCTGCTTCATGCCTTGGAGCGAGCCCTTTGGCACTCTTGGACCTCACCTGGGTTAAGCACCTCGTCTTAATGGTGTTCCACCAAGGGCAAGTGTGTTTGTTTCTTTGGTAGTAGCTGTTGGTGAAAATTCACAATAATATAATAAAAATTACAGTGAAATTTAAAATTGAAACGAAGCCAGTTTGGACTGAGGCACGGAAATGTCGCTCTCTTTAAGGAGATTCAAGCCCTCTGCGGTGTATAACGTCTCAAATTAACCGGTGCAGCAGAAATCCTCTTGACCTGACTCCTCCAGGATACAACAGCCTAACTAATCGTCGTCTAGCCCGAACTAACTCTGCACAAGTGGTTGAACCCAAAGCTCCACTCAAAGAACACCTTTCTATATCTGGAAAATCTCTCAAAAAAAAATATACATACTATGCTTAATTTTTTTTTTTTTTATCTTCCTTTTTCTTAATGTTCACACACATGCGTACAGTACGTACACTAAGAACAAATGAGCATATATATAACCAAATGGATAATAAACGCCCCAGGAGGTAAAAAGACAAACGGGCATAAAACAATAAAAAAAACTTAAAAGCCCACCAACATCTATAACATAAAAACCATCTTAAGTAACTCTTCAAAGCATAAACGGCAACTTAACAATAAAGGGAAATAAAACCTTCAGGTTAAAGAAATTAAACTAACAACGTCTAAGGCATAAAACCGCTTGAAAACAAAACGGTTTGAACACTTAAATACCAAAACTCTCCCCAACGGCAATGTTAATATTAACTACTAGCAAAATATGAGAGAAACTCAACGGCTAATAATAAATATTATTAAAAAAAATACCAACAGTCCCCCACTATTTTTTAATAATAATAAAAATAATAACATGAGAGAGATACTTCCAGATAAAGAAGGATTATTATGCATCATGAAGGTGTGCTCTGCATTGAACCCTCACTCAGTGAAATAACAACCTTTACTCCAGAGTCAGTAGTGGTCTCAGACTTGAACTATGACTGCTTAGGGGAAATAAAGAATTATTACTCACACACAGTAACCCAGGTGTTGACATAAGCTTTATTAGCTAGCACATTACGGCCTTGTGCTCATCCCGGTTTCATGAGTGTATTTGAGAATAAACCCAAATCTCATAGAGAGCGGCCTCACTCTCACACTCATATAGGTGAAATCTGTCAAGAGTGTCCTGTAATTTTTACACCCCACTCATAAGAGCTACAGAATTTCATTAAGAGTTTCCTTCAAAAACTCATCCTCCACAACATTACAGGATAAATGCACTCACATCATAGGAATGAGAAATAAAATAAATAGTGTATTTCTTACGACCATCATATGATTCGTTTTTCCCATTGAACCTAGTTCTCAGGATCTCTAGTCCCCAGGTTGGGTATCCTCATACATGGCTCATGAATTTATGGGTTTCAATCTCATTCCCCTCGATGTATTCCAGATCATTTCTTTTGTCAAAGCTTTGTTTAGTGTCTCAAAGTTTTGTTTAGTGGATCCACATTAATAACACCATCAATAAAAAAAATCTTACAGTACTGTATTTTTCTCTAAATGATCTAGATTTACCGTTATAATAACGGTTTTGTACTCTACCAATTATAGTAGTACTATCACAATAAATTAATTGATTTTTTCCACAAAGGAATAAATCTCTCAACATTATTTGCTTCTTCATTGAAGCCAAAATAGTAAGCTCAACCCCATAGTTGACTTAGCAATAATACGGCAGCCAAAGTATGCAATAAGCACTTAAAATCTAAAACGGCTTGATATTATAATCTGAACGTTTAAAGGCTTTCGGTTATGATACTAACGCCAAAATAATATCATATACGTTTTAAATAACCAAACGGCTACAAATATAATAGAAGCATCCGATGTGATGTAAAGACAAAACCGTTTGGAAAAGTTTTTCCGTAAACGTATAAGTTACCAAGGAGTTAGCCAATTCTGACTTTTCTTCCAAAAACTCAAAAATTTGAAAGAAAAAAAAAACATGTTGGAGCCAAATAGTTTAAAAAAAAATATTTTCTAAAAACTTTAACCCCCACTAATTTTGGATTTTCAAAAGAAATTTTCTTTCTCATAAAAAAAACCTTTCCCAAAAATCACTTTATTCCAATATAAAAAAAACTTGGACTGTAATTTTTTTATTCTATATCAAAGAAAGACATAAGCATGTGTGCTATAACATTTAAAAAAAAAACACACATAAAAAGAAACATCCTATGCTTTATTCTCAACATTCAATTTAAACATCTCATCACAAACATAACCCTTGCCCACAAAAACTCCAATTTTTATAATCACATATTGATCAAATTCCATAGTTTGTTTGAAACCCGCTTTTTTGAGTAAAAATAACTTGACATCAAATTCTTCCTCATAGACAATGTATAGAGCACATATTTGAGCATTAATATACGTCAAGAGGTGAATTTCTGCTCAACCTCACCACTCCCAACAACCTTGGCTTTTCTAGAATCACCAAGCATAATAGTTTTCTCTTCTTCAAAGGGAGTAAGATTTTTGAACCAATCTTTATCATATTGGCTTTGAAAGCACTTTTTGTGAGGTCTACTAAATTTTTGAGATCTTTTCTTTGCGGCTTCAAAAAACTATTTCTTGTATTTTGACCTTTGGGCAAGCTACTATTTAATTTCAAAAATTAAGTTTACCTTTGTCATGGTATTCTCATTACCATTTTGAAACACCAAATCATCTTGGCCTCTTGCCTCCTCCTCTACACGAATACGTGTGATTAAGGTCTCAAAAAATTGCTCCTTTTGTTAACGATATCGACTTTTGAAACTCCATTCGCGATAGATTTTTCATCTATCATTTGATATCAAAATAAACGACTTGCTGCATATTTCTTTTCTCCGGCTTCTTCCACATCGTATATACTCTGTAAAACTTTCCAAACTTCCTTTGCAGAGGTGTAAGTAGTATTGTAGTAATCATAAAATTCATCAACAAGATAATTAAAAGATAACATAGACAGTTATACTCATCTTTAGCATATTTTTCAATCTTTTCTTTGTGAGCTATCACTTGTGACTTCCGTATCTTGAAATAAGCTCATTTGAACCCGAAGGGCTTGTTGAGATCTCCAATGATTTCCGTGGACTTTTCAGTTGTAGGCTCCATGTCTGAATGAAATCTCCTTAAAATTGTTGGTGAAAATTCACAATAATATAATAAAAATTACAGTGAAATTTAAAATTGAAACGAAGCCAGTTTGGACTGAGGCACGGAAATGTCGCTCTCTTTAAGGAG
>QEOT01002648.1:404349-425156 GCA_003123785.1 Pterocarya stenoptera
AAAACCGCTTGAAAACAAAACGGTTTGAACACTTAAATACCAAAACTCTCCCCAACGGCAATGTTAATATTAACTACTAGCAAAATATGAGAGAAACTCAACGGCTAATAATAAATATTATTAAAAAAAATACCAACAGTAGCCTATGGTGAGCACTTTGGCTTCCCTAGTACTCGCCTGGTGGAGACCAAATTCGCTCTTCCAGCTACTCATCCTTAGGCAGGTCCTTTGGCTCTCATGGATCTCTGGGGTCAAGGAATTTTGCTCTCCAGAACCTCGCCTAGTGGCAAGCAATTTGGTTCTTCCGGTGCTCGCCTAGTGGAGACTAATTTCTCTCTTCATGTCCATTGCTTGGGGAGATTGCCTTGGCTCTCCAAGAGCGCTTGGTAGCGAGGAATTTCCTCTTCGTGTTGCTTTCATGTTGGCGAGCACTTATGCACTTACGGTGCTAGCCTGGAGGGGAGCACTTTCGCTCTTCTAGGTCCTTTCCTGTAGGCGAACACCTCGGCTCTCCTAGTACTCGCCTAACAGGCAAGCAATTTTGTTCCTGCCGTTCTCAAGTGGGTGGTGACAACTTTACTCTATTTAGTTTATCAATTCCCATGGGTCTTTTCCTTTTGATAAGGCAACAATTCTGTAACATGCACGTACGCTAATTCAATTGAAAAAAGAAACAAAACAAAAGATGGCCAATCAAAGCATAATTACCGGATCTTTTTAATAGGTGTGTTTCTTAGGATCCATATTTTAAAATAATTGGAGTGAAGCCAATTAATGAAAATTACCTTTCAGGTCTGTAGTTTGAATTTTTTACAAACGAGCACCTATTGTCATTTTTTTTTTCCTTTTTTAATAATAAAAAATTAGGACCCACTAGAGGGGCTTCTATTCTTGAGTATAATCATAGCATCCTAACCACTGAGAATTAAAAGGAGAGGCTAAGACAGCAAGAAGCCGTAAGTGCTCCACCTATGACATATGTCCTCTAATGATTGGTAATGGCTTGATAGATATATGGATTGTTAGTTTTTCCTGTCACTCAACTTACGAAATTATGACAGACAGACCAATTAATTGGTCTGACCAGTTCGGAATATTGGACTAATTTCAAACTTTTTAAACTACAAGTATCAGTTTGTAAAAAGTCTAAATTCCAGGGACCTGGGCAGTATTAGGTTTTCTCGTTAGTCTCTGTCGATAATAAAGCTATTATCACTTTATACATAACAAAGCTATCATTTACGTAACAGTTACTTAAGTAGAAAAAGAACATTTTACAGTTACAACTATCAAAACTGACAAATTACACCTTCAAACTATTAAAAATTAGTACTTCACAAACCATTCAATTATGGCTTTTGTGATGAATAAAAATAGGTAACGTGGTAAAATCTTGATAGTTAATACTAATAGAAGAGTGTAAAGTGCAAGTTTGTTGTAATTTGAGGATATAATGTTTTAATTTTGGTAGTTTGAGATGCAAAGTGCAAAATTTTTGATAATTTGGGGGATGCAAAATGTATTTATTCCTATTTTATTATGTGGAACTTATAGTTTATACATAGGTGGATGCCCTCTTGAACTAGATACCAAAATGTCTGGTGCAAAAAAATTTTTAATTACTAAAATAATTTGTAACATCTTAGTTGAAATGCCCATGTAGGTTCAGATAGTGAGATGAAAATTCTTGATTTTAGGTGAAAGTTTAAAATATTATTTTAAAATATTCTTATTGTTTTGGGATTTGAAAAAGTTGAATTGGGATTTGAAAATGCTAAATTGTTTATTATATTTTATGTAAGAATTTGAAAATATTGTAATGATGAGATGAAATAAGAATGTTGTGTCTCATCTCACTTTCCAAGCATACCGACCTCAGCTCCCATAATCCTAGTTAGTGTAAGATGATGATTATTTATTTTTTGGAAAAATTTTAGAGATAAAATTTTTTAGCATAAGAATCACACTTTGGATTTAGTTAGAATTGTTGGAAGAGTTCTAGTATTTTATTTTAGGATTGGCTACCAAGAAGCCAATAGTGGAATGACATTTGGCATTAATATTGGGTTAAGCAGAAATGACTAAGTATGGATGGATTTAAGTGTGAGCCCAAAAGTGTTTAATTAAGGGCCCTCAATCACTAAATATGTTATGGGCTAGAAATAGGTGCCATAAGCCTAGACCCACTTAGATTTATCAGCTTTTAGCCTGTAACACCCTGCTCCTTCCTTCCTTCCTTCTTTTGACGTAAGCCATTATGTCAGATGCGATAGCCAGCCTGCTCCTCCCATCTAATGTCTAAGAGTCCCGTTATGCGTGCCAGATCCCGATGGCGTGTTTTAAAGATTACTACGTGATTTCAAAAGTTATCTTTGTGTTTTAAAGATGTGAATTTTAAATGGAATATTCTCATCGTTATTTAATTAAATAATATTTTAAATAACTAAATTATAATATCTTTGAAGAGCTCTAAAAATATTATAATTGTGAGAATCATTTTATATAAATAATTCTAATTATTTAAAATATTATGTGATCTAAATAATGATGACATCTTTAATTAATTTAATAGTTTTACTCTTTAAATATTTTAAGTAAGACTTCATCATTTTATAAATAATGAAGGAATATTATTTTAAATAATATTCTAGCTTTATTCCTCTCAATGCTTTTAATTAAATAAATGTTTATGTGTTTTTAAATCAGTGTTTAAGGGTCATCGTAGACCATTTTATAGACCCCCAGGGAACGGGTTTTAGTATAAACCCCAGCCCCTCTCTCTTTCTCCCTCACTTTCCCTCCCCTCTCTCTCTCCTCTCTTTCTCCCTCTCGGCGTACGTGATACGCGAGCCCCCCTTGCCGAACGCTCCATAGCCCAGCTCGGAGCCGCCGTGCACCAGTGAGCCTCACCGCTCCTCCGACCGGCTTCCTATCCCTCCGGCGAGCTCACCCATGCCGACCTTGCTCGCCCACGCTCCTTCCTCCTCCTCCTTCGGTGGTGCAAGCCCGAACGGGCTTAGTAGCCACAGCGCTACCGTGTGTTGTTCTCCGGCACCACCACCTCCAGGGTAGCTCCTCCAACCATCGACCGGCCTCCTCCAGTGACCCTGGCCTCCCTCTCCCTGTCGGTAGCCTCCCATGCACGAGCACGGCTCACCCACGCACGGGTTCACTGTGCAGCCTCCTAGCGTTGCCGTGCGCGGCCATCTTGGCCACCGGCAGCCACCACGAGACTCCTCAGGTCTCCCCCTTCCTCCTCCCATGAACCCACGGCCAGATGTCCCCTCCTCCACCTCCTGGTGTCTCCCTCTCTCACGCACGGGTTTAGCCTCCCCCGCCGCCGTATGTTGCCACCCACAGTGTGTGACCACCCTCTCCGGCATCCTTAGGCCACCACGAAGTCAACCAGACTACCCATGGCCCCGATCTGCCACCCATGGCCCCACACTCTCTCTCACTCTCCCACGGCTTCTCCTCCCTCACAGTGTACTGCTAGCCACCGTAGGCCATCGTGCCGACCACCATCGAGTCTCCACGGCTCCTCCGGTAGTTCCCTTAGCCTAGCCCTAAGTTTAAACCACCACTTTATGTGGTGGGTAATCACTGCACGTGATGGACAGTTACTGCGCGTGACTGACTGCCACTGTACACGGCGAGATCCGCCGCGATACGCTCCCTTTCTAGCATCATCAAGGCCACCTTATGCCTTTCCAAGACCACACCTAGTTATCCAAACGCTTAAACAGCCATTGTAAGCGGTGTAGCCACCCCGTACGTTCCTCCGGTGTTATCCACGGTGACGATCAACAAACGACGCACGGGTTATCCCGTCGATGGTATAACTCTCTATCCCTTGCTATTTATATTAAATGTTAGATGCTAGCTAGTTGACTAGGTTGTGGACTGTGCTGTTAGTATTATAGGGTTTGTTGTGTAGTATGGTGATGTGTGGACTGTGACGTAAAGTGTTGGGCATAGTGGGAAGTGTGTTGTGTAGTGTTGTGGACTGTGCTGTGAAGTGTGGTGGTAATGTATGTGCAGTAGTAGTGGCGTGGCCTAGTGCCGTGTAGGGAGTACACGTGGAGTATACTCCGTGTGGAGAGATGATGCACCGTATGGCGTGTGTGCCATAGCGGTAACGTGGTGTAGTACCGTGAAGGGAGTACATGTGGAGTGTACTCCATTGTAGTGGAGACGACGCACCGTATGGCGTGTGTGCCATAACGGTGATATGGCGGAGCGTAGTGAATAGAGTATACGCAGAGTATACTCCATGTAGTGGAGCGATACACCGTATGGCTTGTATGCCATAGCGGTTACGTGGAGTAGTGTTGTGAATAGAGTACGCGTAGAGTGTATTCCATATGGAGAGACGATGTACCGTATGTCATGTATGCCATAGTGGTGACGTGGCGTAGTGCTGTGAAGGGAGGACACGTAGAGTGTACTCCATTGTAGTAGAGTGACGCACCATATGGCGTGTGTGCCATAATGGTGATGTGGCATAATTCTGTGAAAGGAGTACACGTGGAGTGTACTCCATTGTAATGGAGTGACGCACCATATGGCGTGAGTGTCATAGTCGTGATGTGGCGTAGTTCTGTGAAGGGAGTACATGAGGAGTGTACTCCAAGAGATGTAGCGATACACCGTATGGCGTGTCGTGAAGATAAGGGTGGTTGCGTAGTTGATGGGTGAAGAGCTTGATGTATGGTGTCTGGAACTGTGGAACAGTGTCCCGAAGTGTAAGATATGGCCTGTAGTCCAAGGCGATGAGTGTCGCCATGTGACTGGCTATGGCTAGAAATAAGTGCGAAGTGGTTAGAAAAATATCAGAGTAGCGCAGCGAAAGCATGACTGGGCAATATCACTAAGTGACGTGGTCGATTAAGAGGTCGTGCTTGCGATGGGTGAAGAGTTACCGTAAGAGTGATGTAGCGGGATTGTGACAAGGTGTCATAATGTGACAGGAGTACGTGAAGAACCGTACTCGTGATGAGTTGGAAGTTGACGTATAGGTGACGTAGCGGAATGTCAGAGGTGACGTGACAAGGTCACGGTGTAGCTTGGGAATGGTTTCAAGCTATATGGTGTGATGTAAGGTGGTGCAGTATGTGCAGTCGTAGTGATATGGTTGTAGTCTACGGCGATGAGCGTCACCGTGTAGTCGGCTTATGGCCAGGAGTATGTGCTAAGTGGCCAAGAAGTATCAGAGCAGTGCAGCGGAAACATGATTAGGCAACGTCATGAAGTGACGTGGCCAAGTAGAATTTATGCGGTGATGGGTTAGGATGTATGTGAGGTGACGTGACAGGGTCATGGTATAGCTTGGGATTTAGTCTCGAGTTATGTGGCGTGACATAAGGTGTGTCCATGGGCAGAGTCCCATCGTGTCAAGTGTTGGGATGAACTGTCAAGAGGCACGGTTAGCATGAAGAGTCTTGCTAGCTGGGTTATGAGAAGGTTGGTAACGGAGTATGGCGTTCGCCATACGAGTCCGTGACCAACGTATTAAATGATGATCTTAGGATAAAGGAGTAAGGTATGTGTGTTGTCTGGTTAGATGCACGTGCCAGACAGATTCACCATATGTAATGGGTAATCTGTCATAAGTATAGTTACATTGTGCTTAAGCCTCAGAGTGGCTTGGAGCTGTGTGACGTGAACGGATGATCATGAGAAGTAGAGTGAGCTAAGATACATGAGGGTAATGATGAGGGTACTGTCTAAGAATGGGATGCACGACTTAGTTAGTCTAAGTCATGCGTCGGAACGTGGTTAATGAGAAGAACGGGATAGACGTCCTAGTGTCTTAACCCTAAGGGAAATTATGAATTCACCTTAGCGAGTAAGCACTCGAGGTAGAACATAAGGTTGAAGGAAGTAGAGATCGTAATGGGTCTCCAAGGGTTTTATCATAGTAAGGAACGTGAAAGAGTACGGAATAGAAGGAGAGTGTTCTAAGTAAAGTATAGTTCTATTTCTAGTTCAGCTATTTATGCACTAGATAGAGAATAACATTAAGGTTATGTATGCATGTAGGTTGCCATCTGACACGCGCATGAATGGACTGCATGGTATGAAGGTAGCATGGAGTCCAGGTAATTGTTACGTTCATGCTCTTCTAGAATTTTCTAAAAGTATGTAAGAAAAAGAAAAATGAACGTTTTTCCCATGAAAAATGCTTTAAGAAAAGACACGAAAGATGTTTTTAAAGAAAGCAAAGTATTGAAAGGCATACGTATGTACGGCCCCTCTATGAAAGCCCATTTTTAAGCACCCAAAAGTATTACTTGTATGCATATGAATGGATGAATATACGTTGTAAATATTGTACGTATTTTCTAAAGAAAAAAAAGGAAGCTTTGAGGGTCATGCCCTGAGCTTCAAACCGATGCCTTAAGAGTTGCGGAGAAGTGTTTTAAAAGTGGTCCCTGAGAACTGATGTTAAGATGTCCCTACGAACTGACGTTTTAAACGATGTTTTTCCATGAAAGAATTGCTAAATGAAATGAAAAGATGATGATCACATTTCGCCTCAAAGAAAGGAAGCCGAAATGAAATGAAATGAAAGCCTCAGCTCTTTAGAGCTGACATGAAATGAATGAATGAAAGCATGAATGTATGAAACTACGTAACGGCCATATGAATGAAAGGAAAGGGGTACCCAATGAATGAATGGGCAGATTGCAATGCCAGGCAGTAGTATCTGGTAGTGCACCCAGTGTTGCACCCTAACGGAAAGGGATTCCAACCCGTGGCCACGGGCGAATCCATCGGTCCTAAAGACCGCTAACCCCAGCACGTGGGGTGTAATGACGTACACCGGCCTATGGAAGTGAAAAGAAAAGTAAATTAATTAGATGTATGAATGCACTGCATTCTTCAAGAAATGAAGCTAGTGACGGGGGAACGTTTTAAAGAAAAGAAAAGCATGTTTTAAGATGAAAGCCCCCGTTCACTGATGTTTTTAACGAAAGCATGTATGCATGTACGTATAGTATGTATGAATGATGAATGCATGAGTGAAAACCTATGTTGCTATATTTTAATGGTATGAAGTAATGCTTACTGAGTATTCGACTCATTTTAGCTTTTATGTGTGCCCCTCCCCCCACAGGAAGCTAAATGGGCAGTATGCCCAAGAGGGACACAGCCAAAGGGAAAGAGCACGGAGGTCTAGGCATGAAGGTTTTAAACGTACGAAAAGGTCTTTTTATTTTAAAGAATTTTATTTCCCACTCCAAAACTCTTTTATTATGAAAGCACTTTTTATTTTATAACGTAGAGTCTTGCACCCTGGGAAGGACAGTAAAATGTTTTAAATTGGACGGTAATTCCCGTCGTTATTTTCTAAAATATTTTGCAAAAAGGTCCAAGTCAAGGACGGGCGCTACATAGCCCCTCTTGAAGAACCTTAAAAATTAGGCCTAAATATGTAGTGGGCATGAAGTCTTTTGGCCTAACTTGGTAAGAGTGAAGGCTTTTTGGCTCAACCTTAGAAAGAATTATCATTTGGACCCAAATTTAGTAGGCCTTTGAGATGTGTAACACGCCCACATACACCATACCATTGGTTTCCCTCAAGTCCAAGATGTGCAACACACCCCTAGGGTTCCCACCTAACCATGTTTAAACTTCTAATTTGAGTTAAGAAGCACTAATCATCTTACACATAGGGAATCAGCCTTCTCTACAATTTTCTCAAGGGAAATTTCACTATTCACACCTCATCTCATCTCTTAAGATTCAGTTTTAGCAATGGAAAAAATGGCATCAAGAAACCAAGCTTAAAACCCAAACAATTCCTTAAAAAACTTAGTTGAAACAAAGCTGAGTAACCTTGAGATTTTCTTGAATTTTCTACTCTTTGTTGAGCCATTCCACATGCCACCACCCCTTCCCTCCTATCCTTTAGAAGTCCCTCAAATAAGCATGGGATTTTAACCAAGCTTTTCCCCAAAAAATTGCCAAAACCAATTGGCAATGGCACATAGAACCACTCGACAACCACTTCACTTTATTCCCTTCCCTGAGCTGCACACACATCATCACTTGGTAGTCAATCCCTCCACCTTCCACCACCTGAAAAGGCCATCAAGAAGTGTCATCATTCATGCACAACACAGCCATGGAGAATGGACAAGAAGATGAGGCGAGCAAGTGATGAAAGCTGGACAGGTTTTGAAGACCCTACCCGACGACAATGTAGCATGACCTCACTTGCATTTTTTCATTTTTGATTTTAAATTTCTGCACCATGGTAGCACCTGCACCCACAAAACAAAAGGCAGCACCTGAAACACAGAAATGATGAAGTGTTTAAACACTATTCATCCGCACATGTGATGACACAAGCTGAAACTTACATCACCACACTCCACTGCCCACTTCAACCAATCCCAAGCCCCTTCTTCATGTAAAGCCAACGTCTCCCACCCTTCTTGAAGCCTATAAATATCTCCCTCACCTTCTCATGTCCCCATACCACTCCTCCAAGCCTTGACTCTTGAGAGTATTTGTCCCCTTAGTGTGCAGAAAAAGTGAAACCAATTGAGTTGTGAGAGTTCTTGTAGAGAGGTTGTGTTGGGAGTCCTAAGGGCTACGAATTTTGTAATTAACCTTGCCCTAATTTTTGTTTAGTATTAGAAAAGCATGTTAAGCTTTAATTTATGCCATGAGATTGAATTTTAATTGAGTTTAGTTGAGATTTACCATGCTAAGTTTAAAACTGGATTTAATGGGAAGTATTTAATCTATAAATTATTTTGGGTTGAATTTTTAGCTATGACATGCCTTAATATAATTTTATATGATTCAATAATGTCTTAGAATGAATTTTGAAAGTTTAAATTTGAGGTTGAAAGCATGCCATGATAGATTTTAAATTCTTATTTTGTGTTGATCATGTAACATGCATACGTTTGCTTTTTTTTTTTTTTAAAAAAAAAAAGAGTCCAGGCCACATGTTCAAGAGTGACCCGTGCCCGCGTTTATTCAAAACCTTACTTGTGGCGGAGGAATACCTTAGGCACATTATTCAAACAACAAAAATAACAGATAAACACACAACCTTAAGACTCTCATAAAAAAACAAAACCATACCCAAAACCAACATCAATTATCTGATCTGTAAATAAGGCAACTCTAAATTTATTTGTGCGGATCAACCCTCTAACAATTCTAGGCACCTGATGAAGAGAATTCCATTCACATGAAACTCCATTAGCTCCTAATTTCGCCAAGAAATCTGCCGAAGCATTTCCTTCTCTAAAAATATGCTGCACGTTAACATTCCCAATATGCATGAACTCGATTAATTCCTACCAAAAGTCTTCTAAATACCACGTATTGCTTAAGTTTGCTTAGTTTATGTTTAACTTATGGAATTTTGATTAATTTTACCTTGGCTTGAATAATGTGCATTTATAAAAGCCTTGTGATTGAAATAAGAATGAAAATGCATGATTTGATTAAGTTTTAAAACATGTCTTGGTAAAGAAAGCTAGAAACATCATGCATGCTTAATGGATGGTTTAGTGATAATTTTGGTCTTAAGCCATGTTTAAATATTGGGATGAACTTTTATGATCTGAGCCTAAGGTTTTAATTTGTCCCTAAGGTTATAATTATAGTTGGCACTTGATGAATTTGAGTACACATGCATCCATAAACGTTAAATAGAATGAAATCGCACGTAGGCCCTAAAGTGATGCATGCCACGGGTTGAGTGTAATTAGCATAGTTGCATTTTGATTCTTGAAATTCTAAGGGCATAGATGATTTTAGAACATAGAAAATATGGGGTTTATAAAATTTGGTAAATCTTGGGGCCAAAATACAAATAGTAAAAATTTAGGACCTTAGTAGCAATTTTAGAAAGTTTAGGGGCAGTTTTGGAAATACCATTTATTGAACCCTTTGATTATGGACATCTTTCTTAGTAGTTCCAATTCTAACCTAGTATAACTTTTATTACAACCACTTTGATTCTCTAAACTTGAGAAGTTTGTAAGTTAGCTTCTAACTTACACTTTGATAATTTATTTTTGATTTACTGATAAATGTCACATTCATGTTATAAATGTCATTTGAGCATGAAACATCATGTTATATAATACATTGAGTACATGAATACTTGCTTACGTGACATATGCAATTTCATGATTTGAGCATATTATACAAAATTGTCCTTTTTCACATGAAGCATACATACAAACACGTCATAAAAAATATTTTTTTAAACATTGTATGGAAAGAAATTTTGTCATGACGCCAAATGCTAGGATGGAGAAGTATCCTAATAAAAATTCTCTATTAAAAATGTAGTAGTAATCCCTAGGTTGATGAAGAACAGTCAACAGGTTTCGAATAGATTCTTTTTAAAGGATATCGGAGCGAAGTCAAATTTTTTGGCTCTTGACGTTGGTGGGTGCATACGTTATGATGAATGTTAAGATATTATGACGAAATGTTTTATTACCAATGCATTGAGAACAAGTCTGCAGACAACATAGTTTTAACATTAATTGTACTATGGTTACCATTAGGTAATCACAGTACATATGATGAACTGTGATGATACTATACGTTATGATGTTAATGTTAATGATGCCTTAATGAGGATGAAATGTTATGTTTTTGAAAGTTGAATTGAAAAATGTTCTCTGTAAGAAACTGTGCATGAAATTTTTTTTAAAATGTTGAGAAATCTGGATGGGGGACAAATACTAATTTTCTGCCTAGCCTGCATTTCATATTTATCATTTACCATGCATATATAGTTTATCTTTGTGCATGTTGGTTATAAACTTACTAAGATTTCAAGGACCAAAGGAGACCGACCAGGATGGACCAATGGATACTTTTGGTTTAGGAGGAGCTGGACTTGGAGAGGAGATTAGATCTGATTCTGATGTTCATAGCACTAACTCTCCATACGGTAGAGCATATGAGAGAGTTGATTTAATTGTTGAGACTTGGCTTTAAGAATTCTGTATTGAGGATATACTACCTTTAAGTTTAAATTTATGATGGTTATTAATGCTATTGAGATGTTTTAGTTCATTTTGGCATGAGTTATGTTTAGTCACCCTTATTCTGTTGCGATTATTGCATACTGTTAGTTATATTCTAAGATGCATTACATATTAACTGTCATGAACGAGGGTATGTAACATTGTGTTGTATGTTCCGACACTCTAAGTCTTTGTTCTATTCCAAGCGGAGGTTTGGGGGCTACTCTAGATAGTGACTTGAGTTGATGCATTTTTGGGTCGAGACCAAATACTAATATTATGATCAAATAACCCACTATGGTTCTTGATGGTGGAGTGGTGCTCAAAGAGCTTATCCATGACTTGAAATGAAAATACTTGTCTTTATTAATTAGCCTTTAGTTTTTTTTTTTTAATTTATTTTTATTTTTATGAAAATAGACTTTATTTCATTCAATGAAATCGAAGTTACAGCTGTGACTAGTTAATACAGGTAAAAACCCAGATTACAAGACAAACTATGCATCTGTTAGGGGCACCCCACCCACAAATTTCTTTGTAGCGGACATTGTCTTAACTTCTAAAAACTCACTCCAGACACAAAGAAAACGCTCTGTAAAAAAAAAACAAAACGACCCGTCTTCTAAAGGAAGAGATGTACCATCACACTCTGTCCTCTCAAGGAGGAGGAGTACTATCACACTCTGTCCTCTCAAGAAAAATGAGTACTATCACCCACATCCTCCAAAGGAGGAGTAAGACACTACTGCTATGGACACCTAGTCTATTAGCTTATTTCTTTTTATTATTAATTAAAACAAAACAACAAAACTGCAAATACATAGAAAATACTAAAAAAACACATGGACTGAAGAAACACTGCACTTAAGGCTTCATCTCTTTCTTTTCCCGCCTCCCCCTTCTTCTTTCTTTTCCTTTTTTCTTTTTTCTGCTTCTTCCTTTGCTACCTTCATTGCCAATGACCCCCACCTCGGTCTCTACTGAGTCCACCGCTCACCTCCTAAGCACGAGCACCGGCTTCGAGTTTTCCCTCCACCGTCTCTCTCGCCCACCTCCGCGTGAGCACCGACCATAGCTTCCTCCATCTACCAACGCCACCATCCCTCTAGCCCACCTTTGCATGAGCGCCTCGCTTTCACCCACTGCCACCACTGCGCATGTGGCCCATAGATTTGCTCATGCCGATCTACTCAAGCCGTTGTGTCGGACTGGGATTTTTAAATCGATGTACTCTTAATGCATGAAAGCTATAAATACTAACATAATAGCCAATGTCTCTGATACCAAAGAAGTAGCCTAGGTAATATAAATATGAGATATATAAAGTAATTTATATAAATAAAACCATAACAATAATAACAATAGGTGGTATAACCACTCATATGCATGAGAGCAAGTAGTACAGGTGGCATAACCGATCATATGCATGAATAAATATAAAAGATAGAAAAGATATATGATACTCACAACGAGATTAATTCTGACAAGAATTGGGAGCGAAAGACATGAAGGAAGGTTTACAAAAGATAGATTTGAGGAGGTGAGAAGGACGAGAGAAGAGAGAAGGATTGACTTCAGATGAAAGTTTCTGAATGCTTTCCTTTGTTTACAGATTGCCTTTTTATAGACGCTAACCCAGTAACTATCAATAATACATGCTATTCTATTGTCTTCATATTTCAATTACTTTATATGAGAAAGTGAATAGTATATACAAAGTCCTTTGTTTTTTCCTTGAACAATAATTTGATGAACAGTGTCATTTGTCTTTTTCTTGGTAGGAAATAATCTTGAACAGTATAGACAAAGATCTTTGTCTTTATTCTTTAAAGAGATAATACTTCTGACAGCTTCCATCTGTCATATTGAATAATTGAGAAAGTAATAATCTTCTGAGATCATATAATTTGAGGGTCATATTCTGCAAATTCAAGATCAAGTGGGTCTTGAAAATCCATCAGATATATTGGATGGTAGGATGAGTTGCCTTGAGAAGGAGAGGCCTGTTGAGCTGGTGATAATGTGGGTTGTTGTAATAGAGATAATCTGATTGGATACTGTGGATAATGGATGCTAATTGTGCCTGAAATCTACTCCGTTGGACTAGAATTTCAGGGACTTTGGTAATTTTTTAAAATATTTTTAAAACATGATCGTAATTATATTTTTCCCACCATTTGACAGAGACTTGACGAGCTAAAAATATAATGTTTTTGAGAGAGGGATGAAGTTTGATAATGTATTCCCACTTCATAATCCAATTTAATTTTATTTTGAGAAAGAAAAGAAGAAGTGGTGAACAATGCTTTAATGACAGTGGATAATCATTTTGTGAAGAAAAAATCTGAAGACTTTCTTGGAAAAGGGGGAGGAAGGAGAAGAGGTTCAGGTCTATAATAATCCCATCATAGTAAAAATCACCACGGGAGTGTCCTGATCACTTGTAATTTGCTAAAGTGGAGGAACCAAGAATGGCGTAAATTTTTGTTTTGTTTCAAAAACATTTTTGCCCATACTTGCTGATAATTATAATAATCATAATATGACGAATCATAAGAATGAGAAACTTTCCTTGTTAAATAGGGATTTGTTCTCCACTGTTCCAAGGTGAGAACTTGTTTATTGGTGACTTTATGAAAGACAATAATTAGAGATGTAGGTAAAAAATGTTGAGTTTGAAGAGAACAATGGATCTCAAAGAAAATAATTGAATCTGTGTCTACTAATATGAATTTATAAAAATGTTGGGTTTTCTTAATATTTTGTGGAACATAATGCCAGTCTGGCAAAAGAAATGCATCAACTAATTTTGTGGATCAGACATGTGTTGGATTTCAGACTCAATGGGGAAGACTGGATGCCAATAAGTTTTAATGATAATAGGGGAAGTAGAAGTTTGAGATAATAGTGGAGGATTAACAATTTGAACAGCAGTAGAGTAAAAAAGAGAAACAGATTTAGAATAGGTTGGTAATTTCAGAGAAGTTAATGGTGAGAATGGATTGTTAGATGGCCTAATATTTTTGTGGCAATGTTCCCAATACCGTGTATGGTTTTGTAGTTGCAGAAGGATAGGGTGATGGATAAGAAGGAGATTGTGGCCTAGATAGGAAGATTTGAACTTTATTTTTAACTTTAAGGATAACATGGTTTATCCTGTAAGAATTCTCAGGATAGAAAATCAAGAAGAGAATTAGATTCTCCTTTAATATGTTCAATATCAAAATAAAAAATAATTAATATAGCTTGCCATCTAGCAAATATTTGTTTATCAGCTAGGTTCTTCACATCTTTAATCAAAATCTCCTTGGCTGATTTACAATCTATTCTAAGTAAAAACTTTTGATTCAACAAATTATCTTGAAATTTAGAAATACATAATACAATAGCTAAAATTTATTTTTTAATAGTTCTATAATTATTCTGGGCAAGATTACAACATCTTGAATAGAATCGAATAATTTATTCAGAATCAGTTGATAATTTTTACTTCATAATTCGTCCATACCAAGATCAGAGACATTTGTTTCAACAATTTTAAAAGTATGAGGTGATAAGGAAGTCCTTGGCATGGTAATTTCTTAACGTGAGACTAATTTGTTTTTATAATATTTGTATGCATTTCTGTCCATGGGGTGGATTCTTTTTCAATTTTTTGAATACTGGTTTACATAATGGGCTCAGAGATTAATAAAAATCTGCAACTATTGAACCTAAGGTTTCAAGTTTCATATAATTACATATCTACATATGCCTTTTGATGATAACAAATGAATTTAAGCACAAAAGAATCTCAATCTCAAGTTGTCTACACAATGAAGCCAAGTACATCAACAAATCAGGCATGAGCAAGAAAGGGAACAAGCTCACAAATAAAGCTTTTAGAGTAATTTTGTTAATCTCTTGATAAAATTCGAAATTGAATTAAGGGTCAAAATTAATATTTTCTCATAAAACATCAAATTGTATTTTTCACATGTGCATGACATATTTGATGATTAAAAGTTTAAATTTTAAAATTTTGAAAGATGATTGATGTCATCTTTCACATGTGCATATTTTGTTTGAAACTTTTCAAAAGCGAATGATGTTGTCTTTGACAATCTCAAGAAAGAGAAACTTTGATTTGAATATTTTGAAAAGTGAATAATGTTATCTTTGACAATTGCGAAAAGTAAAACTTTAACTTGAATATTTTGAAAAGTGAATGATGTTGTCTTTGACAATATCAAGAAGGAGAAATTTTGATTTGAATATTTTAAAAAGTGAATGATTTTGTCTTTCACAATTGCGAAAAGTAAAATTTTGATTTGAATACTTTGAAAAGTGAATGATGTTGTTTTTGAAAATTTCAAAAAAGTAAAACTTTGATTTGAAAATTTTGAAAACTGAATGATGTTGTATTTGACAATTGCGAAAAGTAAAACTTTAATTTGAAATTTTTGAAAAGTGAATGATGTTATCTTTGATAATTCCAAGAGTAAAACTTTGATTTGAAAATTTTGAAAAGTCAATGATGTTATCTTTGGCATGTGAATCTTTTTAAATTTGAAAATGAAGTCTCATATGCTTATAAATAGCTCATTTGTGATCTTCAAATTTAGAACATATTATTGCAAGTTTTACAACATTCATTCAAAACTTTCAATCTCTCTTCTCTAAGCATTGAGCCTTAACCGTTGTGCATTCTGGGAAAGATATAGTTTTGCACTGTATTATTCTTATTCCACTCATTGATGAGTATTTTCTGATAATTTACCCACTATCTCTTGTGTGTATAGAAGGTATTCTACACAAGGAATAGACGTTGAATCACCACGTGTAAGGTGTTTGCAAGTGTAGAAGGTGTTCTACACAGGAAATAGACATTGAGTCATCACGTGTAAGGTGATTGCAAGTGTAAAGGGTGTTCTACACGAATCCTTTGTAGCGGTACTGCTCAAAGTTGTAATAGGTTTCTATCTCCACCTAAACGAGATTGGATAATGAATTTGGGAATCCTTAACAGGTAGCTTGAGGCGAGAACGTAGGCAGTGGGACTGAACCTCGATAAAATACTAAGTTTGCTTCTCTCTTACCCTTACTTCTTATATATTGTTGCTTCGTATTTTGCTTAAATTTTATATTTTGCATTTGGTTTATAATTGTTAATTTTTAAATGCAACTCAATCCACCCCCTCTTGTATTAGTTATCTCAATTTAGCAACAGCCTCCACTATTTTACGGAGAAAATTACACATTCTGGAAAGCTAGAATGAGAATTTTTCTTCAATCTCAAGGTCGAGAAATTTGGAGATGCATTATAAATGGACCTTATATTCCAACAAAAGTTGTTGATGGAGTAAAGGTCAAAAAAGAAGAAGAAGAATTCGATCATGAAGACGTTAGAATTACAACATTGAATTCAATAACTATAAATCTCCTATATAATGCTCTCGACGTGAATGAATTCAATAGAATAATGATTTGCAAGACAACAAAGTAAATTTGGAATAACTTGGAAGTTACTTATGAAGGAAATTCGCAAGTCAATGAATCAAAAATTCATACTTACTTATGAATATGAAATGTTTAAAATAAATGATGATGAATCTATTTCTAGTATATACATTCGTTTTACTAACATCATAAACAACTTGACAGCTCTCGGCAAAGTCTATTCCAACGTGAAGATAGTAAGAAAAATTTTCAACTCTCTGCCAAAACATTGGGAATCAAAAGTGACGATGATTCTTGAAACTAGAGATCTCAAGAAACTCAAAGTAAAAGAACTGATTGGGTCACTTATCATCCATGAGTACATATTAAAAAGAGAAGAAGAAGAAGGAAAGCGAAAGAAGAGTTTGACACTTAAAGTTATTCCTCGTGGAAGTGAAAGTGATGAAACTGAGGAAAATGATGACAAAGTTAAAGCAAAAGTAATGAAAGTTACATTGGATGATGATTCAAGCAGGTTAGACAGCAAAGCAAGCAATAAAGAATCTACAAATCTTTGTCATACAGCTAAAGACGACATTGAAGTAACAAATCCTGACAATATTGAAAATCCTTCATATGAGGATTTCCAAGATGTCTTAGAAAAGGTATATGAGGAACTTGAGAAATTGAGTATCAAATATACTATTTTGAAAAAAAAATTGTTCTTTAACAAACGAAATTGATATTTTAAGAAAAGAAAACATCATTTCGAATGATAAAAATCATGAGTTGCAAAAGAAAGTGACTGATTTAGAAAATATTGTTGAAAAATTTACAAATGAGAAAATAAATTTTGAAAAACTTCTTGATAGTCAAATATGTGTTTTTGACAAGGCAGACTTAGGATATATGTCAAAACAAAAATACAAGCCTTATAAAAACTTATTTGATAATTCTTCTAAATCAAAGTCTAGTATTTAAATTTTTTCACATAAAAATAATTTAAAAAAAAACATTACTATTACAATCATTCAAATTCTTCATATATGTCACATGTCATCTGCAATTTTTGTAATAGAAATTTTCATAAGTATCATGCTTGTCCCTTTAGAAGAAAACATAAAATAACTATTAGGGTCATATAGGTACCTAAAAATCTTGTTTATTCTAATTCTAATAAATGAGGGATCCAAAGAACTTGGATACCAAGAAAAATCATTTTAATTGTTTTTGTAACTATGCATGAAGTGCTCGATAAGCAAAAGCAAATGGTCTTTAGATAAGTGAATGCTCAAGACACGTGTCATTTGGAAACATCAGGAAAGATCACCAAAATTTAATGCAAGATCAACCAAACACTAAAAACTTGTGAAAGATCATCTAGTGAAACAAATTCTATGAGAATCTTCACGAGGTGTAAGTACTCGATCATCTCTTAGAATTTTTTGCAATCAATTTGCTTTTTTATCTCAGATTGAACCCAAAAATATTGATGACGCACTTCTTGATGAATCTTAGATTCTAGCTGTGCAAGAAGAGCTAAATCAATTTGAAAGAAATGATGTTTGGACATGAAATTACCCAAGTACCCCTGTTTATTGTCTACCAATATACTTGAACAAATTGGTTAGATCTCAATATTATGATTAATAAATAAATCAAATACTTGAAATAAATTAATCACTTTGTTTAACACAATGACTGATTTCAAAGGAAAACCCTTTAAAGAACTTTTTAAAGGTAAAACCCTACGGAGCAACCAAACCCAGGAAAGTCAATTCTATTATTTGAAAATCAATTACAAAACTTTTGCAACTTGACTCTCTTACTTGCCCAGACAAACGACTTGTTTGCCTTCTACCACGGTAGCAGCTAGAACGTTTGGCGATCTTCAAATATTGCCTTTCCTCCTAGAACTCTAGGGGCTGAAGTCCAATCACACGATCTTCCATGCTTGAAGCACGATCACTGTAACGCCTGTCCTTGGGGTGGACCTTTTTGAAAAAGATTTTTAAAAATACGACGGGAATTACCGTCCAATTTAAAACCTTTTACAGTCCTTCCCAGGATGCAAGACTCTACGTTATAAAACAAAAAGTGCTTTTATGATAAAAGAGTTTTGGAGTGAGAAATAAAATTCTTTAAAATAAAAAGACATTTTTGTACATTTAAAACCTTCATGCCTAGACCTCCGTGCTCTTTCCTTTTGGCTGTGTCCCTCCTGGGCGTACTGCCCATTTAGTTTCCTGTGGGGGGAGGGGCACACATAAAAACTAAAATGAGTCGAATACTTAGTAAGCGTTACTTCATACCGTTAAAATATAGCAACATAGGTTTTCATTCAAGCATTCATCATTCATACATACTATACGTACATGCATACATGCTTTCATTAAAAACATCAGTGAACGGGGGCTTTCATTATTTAAACATGCTTTCATTTTCTTTAAAAATCTTTCCCCCGTTACTAGCTTCATTTCTTGAAGAATGCAGTGCATTCATATATACAGTTACTTTTCTTTTCACTTTCATAGGCCGGTGCACATCGTTACGCCCCGCGTGCTGGGGTTAGCAGCCTTTTGGGCCGATGGATTCGCTCGTGGCCACGGGTTGGAATCTCTTTCTGTTAGAGTGCAGCACTGGGTGCACTACCAGATACTACTGCCCGGCATTGCAATTTGCCCATTCATTCATTGGGTACCCCTTTCCGTTCATTTATATGGCCGTTACGTAGTTTCATACAGTCATTAATTCATGTCAGCTCTAAAGAGCTGAGGCTTTCATTCATTTCATTTCATGGGCATGGGCATTCATTCTTTTTTTTTTTTTTTCATGCTTTCATGGAAAAACATCCTTTCATGAGAAAACATTCTTTTCGTTTAAAAGCATGGCTTAAACGTCATCTTTCATGGCATCGTTTAAAATATCAGTTCATAGGGGCATCTTAACATCAGTTCTTAGGGACCAGTTTTAAAACACTTTCTTCGCATCTCTTAAAGCATCGTTCTGAAGCTCGGGGCACGGGCTCGAAGCTTCCTTTCTTTTCTTTAGAAAATACGTACAATAGGTACATCATATAGTCATCCATTCACATGCATACAATTAATACTTTTGGATACGTAAAAAGGGGCTTTCATAGAGGGGCCGTACATACGTATACCTTTCAATACTTAGCATGCTTTCTTTAAAAACATGTTTCGTGTCATTTTCGTGAAGCATCTTTCATGGGAAAACAGTTCATCTTTCTTTTTCTTATACTTTAGAAAACTCTAGAAGAGCATGAACGTAACACTTACCTGGACTCCATGCTACTTTCATACCATGCAGTCCATTCATGCGCGTGTCAGATGGCACCTACATGCATACATAACCTTAACATTAATCTCTATCTAGTGCATAAACAACTGAACTAGAAATAGAGCTACGCTTTACTTAGAACACTCTCTTTCTATTCCATGCTCTTTCATATTCCTTACTATGATAAAACCCTTGGAGATCCATTATGGTCTCTACTTCCTTCAACCTTGACGTTCTGCTTCGAGTGCTTACTCCCTAGGGTGAATCCATGATTCACCTTTGGATTAAGGCACTAAGACCTCTGTCTCGTTCTTCTCATTAACCACTTTCTGACGCATGACTTAGACTAACTAAGTCAAGCATCCCATTCTTAGACAGTACTCTCATCATTACCTTCCTGTATCTTAGCTTACTCTACTTCTCATGATCATCCATACTCGTTACCCAGCTCCAAGCCACTCTGAGGCTTGAGCACCGTGTAGCCATAATTAGGACAGATTACCCATTACATATGGTTAATCCGTCCGGCACGTGCATCTGACCAGACAACACATGTACCTTACTTCTTTATGCCTTAAGACCATCATTTAATACATTGGTCACGGACTCGTATGGCGAACTCCATACCGTACCTCATGACAGTTCATCCCAACACTTGACACGATGGGACCCTGTCCATGAACACACTGACTCGTTCGAAAATGAGCAGCACAAAAGGCTATCCCAAGTATAGGAGCGTGTCGAGTAGTAATTAGGAATAAATTCCTAGATCGTCACCACAGGGAAAGTGCTAAAAATAAACTCGTGTAAAATGGTGGAAATATTTACGATGAAAAAATAAAAATAAAAAGTGATGATATTTACAATGGAAGAAAGAGTGCAGTGAAAAGAGGATTTTTACTGGTCGTGAACCAGATTCATTTTTGGTTGGTTTGAGTGTTTGAGATGCAGTAAAAATTAAAGAAATTATAATGCGAGACAGTGAATTTAAATTGCTGAAAATTAAAAGACTGAAATTTAAATGAGCTGGAAAATTAAATGGCATAAAATAAATTGCAGAAAATAAAAGTGCAG
>QEOT01002648.1:430588-454133 GCA_003123785.1 Pterocarya stenoptera
AAAAAAATGGAGACTGCAGATAAAGGAGAACAGTTTGATAACACAGTTGGTCCATTAGGCTCTCAACTGCATCACCAAACTCCCTCACTTCATCTGCGTTTTCTCCTCAAATCTGCACTACTCCTACTCTATCCTACAGAGCCTCTAACCTCAGCTTCCCCATTCTTCGTTCATCTCAAGCCTATTTATAGGCTTCAAAAAGCCACTGCGCTATGCAGCACTGTCCATGTGCTCATCTGATTCACTTCAGCCGCCTACTCTCTTCTCTTTCTTTCTTTTCTTTTCTTTTTTTTTTTTTTTATCTTTCCTCCCACTTCTCTGGTCGGCCAGCTCTCTTCTTTCGTTTCTTTTTTTTTTCTTCACGTGCAGGGGTCTGTATGCATTTTCTTCTTCTTTATTTCTTCCGCACGTTTCCACTTCGGCAAACTCTCCCGTATGCTTTCTTTCCTTTTCTTTTTCCTTCTTTTCTTTCCTCTCCCATGCGTCGCCCAGCTCGGCAGTGTCGCTCGGCCAACTCCCGCATGCTCTTTCTTTATTTTTTCTTCTCTCCTCACGTTGCCCACGTTCTCGGTCTCTCTCTTTTTCTTTCTTCTTTTCTTTTTTTTTCTTTTCTTTTCTTTTCCGTGCGTCGTCCCCAGCTCACGTTCTCTCAGCATGCATGCGTCTGTTTCATTATATATTTTTTTTCTTCCGTTTTTTTCTGCTTCCAGCGTGCAAGTGCATGGAGCTTGGGCACGGCGGTTGGGCACGGTGTTGACGAAGTCGAAGCGGCTGGGCACGGTGGAGGTTGCCTTGGCTGGTGGAGGTGCGCAGGAGCGTTGCTGCAGTGGCGTCGTTCAGCTTAGACGACAGAAACCAAATTAACGTGAAAAACGGTGTCGTTTTGGTCTTTAGACAAAACGGCGCCGTTTAGCTTCAGACGTTGAAATCAACTCATGGGCAAAACGACATGTCGTTTTGGTTTTAGACAAAACGGCACATCGTTTAGCTCAGACGGCAGAAACTTATAGTTCAAAACGACATGTCGTTTTGGTTTGTTGACCAAACGACATGTCGTTTAGCCAGCGCTGAAAATAAAAAAATAAAATAAAAATAAAATAAAATAAAATAAAAATAAAATAAAATAAGATAAGCAAAAATAAATAAAAATAAAAATAAAACTTAGACAAATAAAATAAAGAAAAATAAAATAAAATAAAGAAACTAAAATAAATAAAATTAAACAAGAGATGAAAATAAAATATTAAAAGTGTGTTGTGCATGAGAAATTATTGTCCAAATAAATCACAAGTTATAAAATCAAGCATAAACTATGCTTTTAATCAATTTAATTCACAACTTGGATTTATGCCTCTTAATCAATTTATCTACTTAAAACCAATGATAAAATAATAAAACAATTAAAAATTATTGGTTTTAAATAGATAAAATATGCAATTATGCAGCTCAATCACACATCTTACGTCACGCCACATAACTCGAGACTAAATCCCAAGCTATACCGTGACCCTGTCATGTCACCTCACGTACATCTTAACCCATCACAGCATAGCTTCGTGATTGACCACGTCACTTCATGACGTTGCCAAATCATGCTTCTGCTGCACTGCTCTGATACTTCTTGGCCACTTAGCACATACTCATGGCTATAAGCCGACTACACGGCGACGCTTATCGCCGTAGACTACAGCCATATTACTACGACTGCACATACCGCACCATCTTACGTCACGCTATATAGCTCGAGACCATTCCCAAGCTACACCGTGACTTTGTCATGTCACTTGACATTCCGCTACGTCAACTTCTAACTCATCACGAGTATGGTTCCTCACGTACTCTTGTCACATCGTGACACCTCGTCATGTTCCCGCTACATCACTTTTACGCTAACACTTCACCCTTTGCAAGCACGACCTCTTAATCGACTACGTCACTTAGTGACGATAAGCCAGTCACATGGCAACACTCGTCGCCTTCGCAAGCACGACCTTCTAGCCACTTCGTACTTATTTCTAACCATAAGCCAGTCACATGGCGACATTCGTCGCCTTGGACTACAGGCCATATCTCGCACTTCGGGACACTGTTCCATAGTTCCCGACACCATACATCAAGCTCTTAGCCCATCTACGCAATCACCTTTATCTTCACGACACGCCATATGGTGTATCGCTGCACCTCATGGACTACACTCCTCATGTACTCCCTTCACAGGACTACGCCATATCACCACTATGGCACTCACGCCATATGGTGCGTCACTCCGTTACAATGGAGTACACTCCACGTGTACTCCCTTCATAAAACTACGCTATGTCACCGCTATGGCGTACACGCCATACGGTGCATCACTCCAATACATGGAGTATACTCTGTGTATACTCCTTTCACGACTCTCTGCCATATTACTAATACGGCACACATGCCGTACTGTGCATCGTTTCCCAACATGGAGTACACTCCACGTGTACTCCATCCACGATATTACGCCACGTCACCGCTATGGCATACACGCCATACGGTGCACCATCTCACCACATGGAGTACACTCTTCGTGTACTCCATTCACGACACTACGCCACGTCACTGCTATGGCACACACGCTATAAGGTGCGTTGTCTCACTACACAGAGTACACTCTACGTGTACTCCTTTCACGACACTAGGTGACGCCACTACTACTGTACATACACTACCACTACACTTCACAGCACAGTCCACAATACTACACAGCATACTTCCCAACTGCGCCCAACACTTCACGCAGCACGTCACATAACCACTACACAACGAATCCTATAATACTAACAGCACAGTCCACAACCTAGTCAACTAGCTAGCATCTAACATTTAATACAAAAAGCGAGGGATAGAGATTTATATCGTCGACGAGATAACTCGTGTGTCACTCGCTAGCCGTCACAGTGATAACGTCGAAAGGAACGTACGGGGTGACTACACCGCTTATAGTGGTTGTTTAAGCGTTTGGATAGATAGGTGTGGTCTTGGAAGGGCCTAAGGTGGCCTTGATGATGCTAGAAAGGAGCATATCGCGGCGGATCTTGCTGTGTACAGTGGCAGTCAGTCACGCGCAGTGACTGTCCATCACGTGCAGTGATCAACCCACCACGTAAAGTGGTGGTTTGGGCTTGGGCTAGGCTAGGGGAGGTTGCTGGTGGAGCCGTGGAGGCTCGGTGGTGGTCGGTACGGTGGCCTACCGTGGCTGGCCGTGCACTGTGAGGGAGGAGAAGCCGTGGGAGAGTGAGAGAGAGTGTGGCGCCGTGGGTGGCATATCGGGGCCATGGGTGGTCCGGTTGGGTTCGTGGTGGCCTAAGGAGGCTGAAGGTGGCGGTCACTTGCCGTGGGTGGCGGCATACGGCGGCGGGGGAGGCTAAACCCGTGCGGTGTCAGTGGGAACACCGGGAGGTGGAGGAGAGGCCTATTGGCCATGGGTTCATGGGAGGAGGAAGGGGGAGACTGGGGGAGACCTGGGGAGTCTCATGGTGGTGGCTGGTGGCCGAGATGGCCGCGCACGATGGCACTAGGAGGCCGCACAGTGAACCCGTGCATGGGTTTGCTGTGCTCGTGCATGGTGGAGGAAGGTGGCTGCATGGGAGGGGTTGAGACAGCTGGAAGGGGCCAGTCGGTGGCAGGGGAGGCTGCCGTGGGAGTGGTGGCGCTGAAGAATGGCGCACGGCGGCGCATGGAGCACTAAGCCCGTTCGGGCTTGCACCATCGAGGGAGGAGAATGAGAGAGCGTGGGCGAGGGTGATCGGTGCAGGGGGACTTGCCGGAGGGAGGGGAGGCCGGTGGTGTGGACGGTAAGGCATGCCGGCGCACGACGGCTCCAGGCTGGGCTGTGAAGGAGATCGGGAGAGAGAGAGAGAGGGGGCTGCGTACGCGGCAAGCCGAGAGGGAGGAAAGAGAAAGGGGAGGGAAAACTGACGGAGAAGAGAGAGAGGGCTGGGGTTTTATACTAAAAGCCGACTTCTGGGGGTCTATAAAATGGTCTACGATGACCCTTAAACACTGATTTGGAAACACATAGACGTTTATTTAATTAAAAGTATTGAGAGGAATAAAGGTAGAATATTATTTAAAATAATATTCCTTCATCATTTATAAAATGATGAAGTCTTAATTAAAATATTTAAAGGAATAAAACTATTAAATTAATTAAAGATTCCATCATTATTTAGATCACATAATATTTTAAATAACTGGAATCATTTATATAAAATGATTCCCACAATTATAATATTTTTGGAGCTCTTCAAAGATGTTATAATTGAGTTATTTAAAATATTTTTTAGTTAAGTAATAATAGGAATCTTCCATTTAAAATACACATAACTTTAAAACACAAAACTAACTTTAGAAATCACGTAGTATCTTTAAAAACAAGCTATCGGGATTATGTGTAACGGGGCTCTTAGACACTAGAGGGGAGGAGCGGGCTGTCACCTCAGACGTAATTGCTTATGTCAGAAGAAGGAAGGAAGGAGCAGGGTGTTACAATCACACTCAAAGAGATATCACAAATATGAAAATTTAGTAAGAAATTTTCTCACCAAAATATGCACTAGAAAGTGCTCTAGAAAATATGTAGATCTGAATCTCTACGGTTCCTAACCAGTAGGACCTTTAAATAAACAATCTGAAAAGAGTCCCAATTGAAGTAGGATTCTGCTAACAGGCAGAGATAGTCAGGAGAATGTCTCTTGACGGATTGCTAACAAGTCGCGATAACTCTTCTATACAGTAACTGATTTTTGTTCAGCTTCTGTTCAAGATAAGTGCAGATCCTTATAGACTCGAATTTCACATAGATGACTTATCTAAACAACCTCTAAGACTTCTAGATAGACTCAATGTTGCTATAGATAAAGTCAATACATTCCTCCATACTTACCAACTTAATGATAGGATAAACTCTATCATTTTAGTCAGCTAATCCTATACAAACTTATCAACATAGTCCCATAGTCCTAGCCAAACGTTTACATCTACAATCTCCCCTTTTGGCGGATTGGTGACAAAGTCAACTTGAGGAATGTCTTGCATCTACAATCTCCCTTTTTGGCCGATTAGTGACAAAACTAACTTGATGAATGTAGTGTGTACCTGAAACAAAAACAACCAGCAAACCAAGATCTCGTGAAGCGTCATTAACTTATATTAAACCATTTGCTTGAACATAATGAAATTAGACTTGGAACTGAATTAAACCACATTTCATAAAATATGAAATTTAACCACTAGCCACAAAAGAATTTCTGTTGCATTGCTTTATTGGTGCTGCTCCCCTGTAGTCTTCTACTGCTACTCCTCTCACTTTTTACTCCCCCTTCACAAAAGACTTTTTAACTCAAAGAATTTTTAACTCCCCCTGAACAACACACTCTCCCCCTTTTTGTCACAAATCTATCAAGGCTTAAAGCTCCTCTCATCAAAATCAAAAGAATATATATCAAGCATATGTGTGCCGAGATGAGAACACTAAGAAAGATATGATGAACAACTCCCAGGTATCTCAACTTTTCATTGATTAAATGCACCTGATGTATGAGCATGAATGTAAGTAAAATCATGAAAAAATGAATGAAGTAGTTTGATTGAGACATAAAAACAAACACTTAGTGGGCATAACATGAAAACCGAAGTGCATAAAGCATTAACGACCAAAACTCCTTCCTCAGTACATGAATAGAGATAGACCCACTTCACACAAGCTACTTCTTCACATCCAAACATTAAAAAAAAAAAAAAAAACTTCAGGCTCCAAGTTGCAAATCAAAACAAATATCAACACTCCCAAAATGCATGTGCGCCGAGCCCTAAAATGAAAATGGGAGAGGATATAGATGTGAAGTACACTTACTGTAACTCGGAATCAAGGAGTCAAGAAAGTCTGTGTGAATTCTAAACAACAAGGAAGTAGGACGCAATAAGGGTGAGAAGTAGTGTTTGTCTAGGACGCAAAGAGATGAGAAAGCCATTGGTGAGTGAAGACTAAAATATTGGGCTTGGGGTGGGGGGGGGGGGCACAACTTATTTCCAAATTCCTACTAAGTCTGGGATCTAAACTCTCAGACCAACAGAAGCACACCTTCCAGACTTGTGCATCAAAATACAAAATCACAAAAAAATAAAACATACCAACCAACCATAAAAATAATATGTTTTATATTTTCACCATTTTATTTATTCTATGTAAACAAAAATAAATAAATAATAACATATAAAAAAATCTTTATTTGTATATATATAAGCAATTGGGCAAGCAACATGCCTAGATGCATCTTAGTTCAAAACATAGTGTCACTCACAAAAAAAAAAAAAAAATCAATAGAGTACACCCTCTTATTTGCAACAATCACCATGAATGTTCACTCCTCATAAAATCATCAATGTCAAAGTTTATGTGAGTGTGTGAATGAGCAAACTTATACAGAGCAGTAACTTGTTATTTCTTTTTCTCTTTAATGTATTTTTTGATAATATTACTCATGAGTATATATATATATTTTTATTTATAGATACTCCCAAGAGTTTGTCACTTACCTCAAAAGTCAAACTTTATGCTAGGGCCTAGATACATGAGTATCTTCTCCAAACACTAGTTTGCACAGCCCCTTTCATGTCCATTTTTGTTGCTCATATTTTTCCACAATGATTTGAGCCACGATTATTTCTATAAGAACTTAAGGGGTAGATCCGTGTAGGGTGTTTGTCTTCTTTTCGCAATGATTAAACACCGATTTTTTCTATATGGATCAACTCTTTGTGTTTGGCAAGAGAATAACTCTTTATTATTGTACTAGGTTCAACTAGTATTGGTCAATTCAAGGCATGAACTCCCTCTATGGTGAGCATCTCAATAATGTATATGGTACTTAACTATAAAGTGCATACACATAAGTTTTTCACAGTGCTATGCAAATGAACTTTGTCAAGATGACTCAAAGGATTAGTATGCACAAAGTAAACTGCACAAAGTAGAGAGATGCATAAGTTCAAAATTTTATTTTGTGAGAACATATGTGCTAAAAACTTTGACATATCAAGCATGTCCTTCCCAAAAAATTAGAAACAAACCAAAAAAAAAGAAAGTTTATATTATTTTTCTTATTAAAAACTGAAAACTGAAACATAACTTAAGAGTAGAAAAATAAAATGCATGTCCTGACTAATAAAATGAAGTGCAAGAAATGCAAGAACATGCAAGTGGTCCTATCAATTAATGTGACGTGACATCTTTTTTTACCACCCACTTTGCTTTAAATTTTGGCCTATTATTTTCATTAATGCCACTTTGTATGATCTTTTCTTTATTGTGAAAGCAAAATTCTGCTAGTTCACCAAGCTTTAGAGTTATGAAGGTGATTTGCTGACTCATCTTATCAATTTAATCTTCTAGTATCTGTCCCTTCCTTTTTAACTTTCTTCACCTCTATTTTTTGTCACTTTTTTCAAGCTAAAGCAATATGGCCTTATATGACTAAGAATACCACAAAAATGACAAGTAGGAGTAACTTACTTTTAGACTTACCTTGGTTGGGCTTCTTTGTCAGTGATCTATCATGTGAGGCTCTCGGAACATAAGTTTTAGACACGGCCTTCTTTGGAGTTTCATCATCTTGACTTCCTTTAACAAACATGATACCTTTTGATGAAGTGGCAGCAGATGATGAGCCTTTAAGTTCCATACCTTGGGAAGTTGTATACCCCAAACCCGTTCGATTACAACTAGATTTTTAAAAACCAACATTACTTCTAATTTCTGAGTTACTGTTTTTCGCTTGCACTCCTGAAAGTTTTTCAATTTTTTTTCAAGTGCAGCCTTTTGATTTTTTAATATTGATACTTCAACATCAGAAATTTTTAATGCCTCAGAGAAATTACTTTTCTCATTCTCCACAGTACTAAATTTATTATATAGCTTCTTATTGAGTTTCTTTAATTTGACCACTTCTTCACACACACCATTGTATGCTTCCTGTAAATTTAGTTCTTGGTCAGGATCAACAAGTGATACATCTGAATCACTGTAATCACAACCACTTTCAGATTTTGTTTGTGTAATTTCAGGAAAATCATTCACAATAGAAAAAAAAAAGGCATAAAAGATTTTTCATCATTTGATGATGAGTTTGAAATTTGGACATTCAACTCTTATGTGGCCATAGCCAGAACATTCATAGCAATTTACTTTATTATTATTGTCAAATTTTTCAAAATAATTTTTCTTTGCAAAAAATTCTTTACCTTGCTTTTATTTTCCACTAGTTTTCTTGTTAAACAAGAATTTTCTGAACTTTCTTGCAATGAGATCCATATCCTTATTGTTAAAATTTTCTTCATCAGAAAAATTATGTTGATCATCTTTTATTGTTTTTAAAGTAATAGACTTACTTTTTCTTGTTTGAGAAAGTGAGGATTCATACGTTTGTAATGAACTGACCAGCTCTTCAACCCTTATTGCATCCAAATCCTTACTTTCCTCAATGGCTGTAACCTTAGGCCAAAATCTTTCAGGTAGAGACCTCAAAATCTGTCTCACGACCTTTGAATCTTCCACCTTCTCACAGAGATTAAATTTGGAATTAATAATATCGTTAAGCTTAGCATAAAAATCATTAAAACTTTCATCCTCCAACATCCTAATCTCTTCAAATTTTGAAGTAAGTAATTGTAATTTTGAGTTTTTCACAATTTTTGTTCCTTTATGTCTAACCTCCAAGATGTCCCATGCTTCTTTAACAATCTCACATATGGAGATTCTCATAAATTCTTCTGGGTATACAATCATGAAAATAACATTCAATCCCTTGCTATTCTAGTTACTATTGTTGTTTTCATCTTTCGTCCAAGCTTCTATAGATGTCTTTGGTTTAGTCCATCCTCGTTCAACCGAGTGCCATCAACATTCATCCAAAGACTTGAGGAAATCCCTCATACGAACTTTCCAATAAGTAAAATTTTATCCATCGAAGTGTGGTGGAGCATATACTGACGTCGATATGATCTACAAGGGCACGGATCACACCTGGATGAGTGAACCACGCTCAGATGCCAATTGAAATTACCCAAGTACCTTTTTTTATTGTCCACCAATATATTTGAACAAATTGGTTAGATCTCAATATTATGATTAATAAATAAATCAAATACTTGAAATAAATTAATCATTTTGTTTAACACAATGATTGGTTTCGAAGGAAAACCCTTTAAAGAACTCTTTAAAATTAAAACCCTATGGGGCAGCCAAACCCAGGAAAGTCAATTTTATTATTTGAAAATCAATTACAAGTACTCATCAATTACAAAACCTTTGCAACTTGACTCTCTTACTTGCTCAGACAAACGACCCGTTTGCCTTTTACCTTATTAGCAGCCAGAACCTCTGGCAATCTTCAAATATTGCCTTTCCTCATAAGTATCCTACTTATCCCGTTAGAAGAAAACATACAATAACTATTAGGGTCGTATAGGTACCTAAAAATCTTGTTTATTCTAATACTAATAAATGAAGGACCCAAAGAACTTGGATACCAAGAAAAACCATTTTAATTGTTTTTGTAGCTATGCATGAAGTCCTCGACAAGCAAAAGCAAATGGTTTTTAGATAAGTGAATGCTCAAGACACGAGTCATTTGGAAACATCAAGAAAGATCATCAAAATTTAATGCAAGATCCAACCAAACACTGAAAACTTGTGAAAGATCATCCAGCGTAACAAATTCTATGAGAACCTTCACGAGGTGTAAGTACTCAATCATCTCTTAGAAATGTTTGCAATCAGATTGCTTTTTTATTTCAGATTGAACCCAAATATATTGATGACGCACTTCTTGATGAATCTTAGATTCTAGCTATGCAAGAAGAGCTAAATCAATTTGAAAGAAATGATGTTTGGACATGAAATTATCCAAGTACCCCTGTTTATTGTCTACCAATATACTTGAACAAATTGGTTAGATCTCAATATTATGATTAATAAATAAATCAAACATTTGAAATAAATTAATCACTTTGTTTAATACTATGACTGGTTTCAAAGGAAAACCTTTTAAAGAACTCTTTAAATGTAAAACTCTACGGGGCAGCCAAACCCAGGAAAGTCAATTTTATTATTTGAAAATCAACTACATGTACTCATCAATTACAAAACCTTTGGAACTTGACTCTCTTACTTGCCCAGACAAATGGCCCGTTTGCCTTCTACCATGGTAGCAGCTACAACGTCTGGCAATCTTCAAATATTGCCTTTCCTCCTAGAACTCTAGGGGTTGAAGTCCAATCACACGATCTTCTATGCTTGAAGCATGATCACATTCAAAGAGAGATCACAAATATGAAAATTCACTAAGGAATTTTCTCACCAAAATATGCACTAGAAAGTGCTCTAAAAAATATGTAGATCTGAATCTCTACGGATCCTAACCAGTTAGATCCTTTAAATAAACAATCTGAAAAGTGTCCCAGTTGAAGTAGGATTCTGCTGACAGGCAGAAACAGTCATGAGAAAGTTTCCTGATGGATTGCTGATAAATCGCGATAACTCTTCTCTACAGTAACTGATTTCTGTTCTAGATAAGTGCAAATCCTTATGGACTCGAATTTCACATTGATGACTTATCTAAACAACCTCTAAGACTTTTGGATAGACTCAATGTTGTTATAGATAAAATCAATAATTATTTTACATTCATCCATACTTACCAACTTAATGATAGGATAAATTCTATCATTTTAGTCACCTAATCCTATACAAACTTATCAACATAGTCACCTAGACCTAGCCAAAATTTTACATCTACAGGATACTTGTTCCTAGACCCAAAAATCATACTATTATTGGAACAAAATGGATTTTTAGAAATAAGAAAGATGAATCAAGAGTCATCACAAGAAACAAGGCTCGACTTGTAATCCATGGTTTCAATCAAGAAGAATGAATCAATTATGATGAGACATGCACCAGTCGCAAGATTAAAAGCTATTTGAATGCTACTTGCTTATGCTTGTTATAAAGATTTCAAATTTTTTCAAATGGATGTTAAAAGTGCTTTCTTAAATGGTTTTATAAACCAAGAGGTATATGTTGAGCACCCTCGAGGTTTTGAAAATCATATTTCTCTAAAATCATGTTTTCAAGCTCACAAAAGCATTATATGGACTTAAACAAGCTCCTAGAGCTTGGTCTGAGAGACTTTGTGGTTTCTTAATTGAAAAATATTTTTTCAAGAGGAAATATTGCACAACCCTTTTCATTAGAAACGAAAAGGATGATATTCTTTGAGTCAGATTTATGTCGATGATATAATATTTGATGCTACTAATGAAAATATGTGCCAAGTTTTTACTAAGAGTATGGAGGAAGAATTTGAAATGAGCATGATGAGAGAACTTCTTACTTGGATTGCAAATCAAGTACTGAGTGAATTGGAACACCAATGAATCCATCCACCAAATTTGATAAAGTTGAAAGCGGTAAGCCAGTTGACTCAAAGGTATATCAAGGTATGATTGGTAGTCTATTATATTTGACAGCCAATAGACTAGATATTATGTGCATGTTTTCAATCATCTCCAGAATCTCATTTGATTGCAATTAAGCACAGTTTTAGATATCTTGCTGGTACAATTGACCTATGGTTGTAATAAATAAATAAATAAATAATTGACCTAGGGTTATGATATCCTAAGCACACTTCTTTTGATCTAATCAGCTACTCAAATGCAGATTATGCTTGTTGCAAAGTTGATCAAAAAAGCACTAGTGGAACATTTCATTTCTTAAGTCACGCACTTGTTTCATGGTTTAGTAAAAAATAAAATTCTGTTACATTATCTACTGCTGAGGTAGAATATGTTGTTGCGGGAAGTTGTTGTACTCAAATTCTTTACATAAAGCAACAACTTGAGGATTCTAAGCTCATGTACAATCACATTCCAATAAAATGTGATAACACAAGTGCTATAAATCTTGATGAAGAATCCAAAACAACATTCTAGAATTAAGCTTATTGAAATTAAATATCATTTTCTTCGAGATCATGTGCAGAATGGCGATATTATACTAGAATTCACAAGCGCACACGATCAGTTGGGAGACAATTTCATAAAACCTTTGCAAAAGACTATGTATGATTAGAAGAGAAATAAGAATAATGCATGCCATGAATATTTGTTAAACATTTTTATTTTATTATCTCAAACGAGTTACAAAAACTTGAGGCTTTTAGCCTCATTTTTCAAGCGTTCTTGTTCTTCATATATCAACATGTTATCCTTATTTAAAGGAGTAGGAAGTCGAAATGAAAAGACAAGTAAAGATTTTAAATCCTTATTCTCTTGCTTTAAGTCTCCTATTTGTTTGTTAGACTCATGAACAAGTTGTTAAAGTTTATAAATCTTGTTAAGCTTTTCAACCTCACGAGTTCTGGACTGCAATCTCCAGGAAAATGTGACAATGGATGATGAGTATCGAGTAACAAGATTCACAAGTTCATAAATGGCATTATCATCTGACTTGTTTGTCAGATCATTCTCTTACTGCATCATGACACCTATGGTAGATACATAAATAATGCAGAAATAATTGGTGGCCGAGATACAGAATATCCCATGTAGTGAACAAGAGGATTGTTGGAAGAAGATTGCTGAGCCATTAAAAAAAGGGGGTAGAAAGCTTATAGAGTGAGAATGCAGATGGATTACAGAGAGTAAAGAAGATTTGATGTGAATTAGATGAAACTCAAGACTGACTTTATAGAGATGTAAATGATAACAAGACAAGCTATCAGTTCTTCAAAACTTACTTAGTCAAGATTACAAGATATGCCAAATGCATATTTTATTTAGTTAAGCCAGCGAGATTAACTGCAGACTGTCCCTATATTTCTCATAAACCCTGAACCTCTGCTGTTAGATGGTAATGTTGATTTTGTATTTGTTCTCTCTCTTGTTCTAGCTCCTGTATTCGTGGTTATAGGTCATGAGTGTACTGGTCCACAAATTTCTTTGACTCATTGTTTTCTTGTTTTAATATTTTATTCTTTCTACTTTTATTAGTAAGTCTTTGATGCAACTCAGATATTTGATTATTAAGTCGATCAACCTCACTTACCATTGCCAGTAACCTCCGAGACATGGTCGTACTAGTGGTAGCATATTGAGCACTGAGCATTCTTGATCCTGCAACAACCTCGGCATCAGTCTTGCTAGAAAAATGCATCTCTACTCCTATCATGGTGTTGACGGCCTCATGAGAGAAAATTAGTGGTTGAGGCGTAAAGGAATCCTGATTCAAATCTGGAGCATTATTGGAAGAATGTTGCTCATCCATACTATCTTTCTAGATAAACAAGAAACTAGGTCAATAGACAATGTGAGAATTTGTTCTGTGGGTAGTCGAAGGGTGAAAATGATCTTTTTATAGAAATCCAGAGCATTCAAATCTCATCAAAAGGTGTTAGAGTTCATCCAGGCAGGACCCAGGTAGGGCTCGAGGCTTTGCTGCACTATCTCCACGGACCCAGGTGGCTTGAGCTTTACAACATTTTTCAGGACTCGAGCAAGGCTCGAGGCGGCACTTGTCAGGACCCAGGCGGCTCCGATTATTCAACTCTCCATAGGTTCTACAAATGCACCATTTTCATTAATCTATTGGTATTGCTTACTGCGGTTCCTTTTCAATGATGCTAAAAGGGAGAAAAGTTTTAGACTAGAACAATAACATATTTTTTTTCAATTCTTTATTTATTAAGCTTGTTTATATATGCTTGAAATTATGTTTATCTATTGCTTGAAAAACTAATGCGCATTCTCAGGGGGTGTTTAAGTATTACTACAAGCTTCAGAATTTAATTAAGTACTTGTCATCATAAAAAAGGGAGAGATTGTTGAACTCAAGGTATCAAACTTCATATAATTACATATCTACATATAGATTTTGATGATAACAAATGAATTCAAGTATAAAGGAATCTCAAGCTCAAGTTGTCTACACAATGAAGCCAAGCACATTAACAAATCAAGCATGAGCAAGAAAGGGAACAAGCTTACAAATAAAACTCTTAGAGTAATTTTATAAATCTCTTGATAAAATTTGAAATTGGATTAAGGCTCACAATTAATATTTTCTCATAAAACAATAAATTGTATTTTTCACATGTGCATGATGATAAGTGTGATTTTTATATCATTTTTATTACTCTTTTATTTATGAAAAGTGCCATTTTTCCTTCAATATCATTGATTTTATTTTATTTCTGTATATCGTTCTTTATTTTCCTGGATTTGAAAGAATAAGAAAATTTAGTGCGAGAGGAGAGCATTTTGGTACAAAAGAAGAGAAGGCGTGACCAGAAGGTGTGACAAGAGTAAAGCGAAGACCTGGGCGCGAAGACTTGGAGCCAGTATATTTTATCTTTTGGGCACAAAGACTTGGCGCAAGGTTCCGGGTGGTTAGATTTGACGACTAGTCTAACCGGCCAACTTAAAAATCCAACCTAAACAACATCGTGGGCAATAACTAGAAAATGCGAGAGGAGTCTTTAATCCCGATCGGGAGTCTTTACACTTGGTAGGCGATGAAAGGGTTGTGTGGTCTTTGTGACCTCCATGCTAGTTATATTCAGCGCACACGGAATCTACCCGGTGGAACCCTTTCGATTTTCACAGTCAATTTGTTGATCACCGAATCCTCCAGAGCTCCGCAATTCCAGCTGCATATCACTGAATCTTCCATTTTAGATAATTATGATATTCTTGGGATAATTTCCTTTTATGTTAACATCTATCTTTAGAAACTATTTTCCATATTTTTAGGCTAGCTGCATTTATTTTGTTTCCGGATTTGAGTTTTAACATCTATTTAATCCCATCTTGTGAGAAGAAAAGGGGGTATGAATCTGAGTTTGAGAATCTAAGTTTAAGAGTCTGAGTTTAGAGTTTCAGAATTTATTCTTCAAGTGTTCTTTCGAGAAGGCGGAACTGGAGGGCAGAGGTGAGAGCCGCATGCTTCATCAACCGACTTCAATGAAGAACACCAGTTTTATTCTTTTTCTTTTTAATTCCATTGTGAACTAATTCTATTTTCTAAAGCTTTATTCCTTGTTTTAAATGCTTACAGTTTTCTAGCTAACTATTGTTCGATCTTTTGGATTGCAATGAGAATGAGAGGTGATTTGTGATTAAAACTCTAGGATTAAACACTATTAGTTGAGCAAAAGTAAAGATGATTTACTATGATTAGTGTGATTTTCAATAAAAAAACCAAAGAACTTAACGAGTCTCCAATTAGTTAAATTCACATAGAGATATGGAGTAATCAGTTGGAGATATTTTTGGTATTATTCGAGAGAAAATATTAAATAGTTAAGTGATTTTTGTTATCAACTTGGGATAATTGGAATTCTATAACAAGGAAGAATAATTGTGTAGAATTTGTTAGGTGAAATCAAACGTTCTAGATCTATTTTTATTATTTTTAACTTCTTAATTTTAATGCTATTGTCTTCAGTTTAATTTAGATAATCCATCCTTCAAATTTTGTTTTTTCTAAATAGTGACTAATTTAGTCAATTTCAATACTCAATCGCATAATTATTCTTTGTGGGTTCGATATCCGTTTTCTTTAAAACACTTTACTACTTGTTACGATTCTTGCACCTGCAAATCTATTTTTATGCCAATAAGTTTTTGGCGCCGTTGCCTGGAAATTAGTTATTTGTTATTGATATTGATACCAACTAGATTTTTACTACTTTGGATTTTATTTTATTTAAAAAAAAAAGAATATTGCATACAATAAAGAGAAGAAGAAAGAGGTCGCCGCCTCCAAATTTAATATGGCCAACTAGGAGTACAAGGCATTCATAGATTATGCTATTACCACATTGGCGGCATAGATGGCAAATCTATCACAACAAATAGGTAAGATAAACGATAATGATATTCAAACTAATGTTGTTTGTGATCATTACACAGGAAATCATTCAAGTGTAGATTGCCAAGTGGGGAATCCTTTTGCCCAACCGAGTTATGAACAAGCCCATTATGTGTCCAATTTTCAATGTCAGAATAATCCTTATTCAAACACGTTCAATCCCGGATGAAGAAATCATAATTTCTCATGGAACAATAAGCAAGTACCGGCTAGACCACCTCAACAGTTTCCACATCAAGAGAAGAAGCCGACAGTTGAAGATATGATCACGTAGTACATGCAAAAGACTGATATGGTGAATCAAAACAACTAGGCTTCAATTCGCAGTCTTGATGGACAAATCGGTCAACTCTCAAACACGTTTACCGAGAGGATAGAAGGGACTTTACCGAGCAACACTATGACCAATCCGAAAGAACATGTCAAAGCCATAACGTTGAGAAGTGGGCAGACATATGACCAGCCATAGTTGGTAAATACCAAGCGAGATGAAAAAGCTGCCGAAAATGTGGAGTTCGAGAAGAAGGAAACCAAGTACGAGGTGAAAGAAACCGATCGGGAGGCGACTGACCAGCAAGCTGAGAAGACTAGAGAGAATAAAGGGGCCGCAAAACCAAAGAAATCCGGGGAATTTATTTCTAAAACTTATTCTCCTTCAATTTATGATCCACCAATTCATTTTCCACAAAGATTGAGAAAAAATAAGATTAATTCTCTTTATAGTTGGCAACCGAGGAGAGTAGTGCAATTGTACAAAAGAAGCTGCTACCTAAGGAACTAGGTCTTGGAGAAACAAATCCGACCACCATCTCTCTTTAGTTGGCAACCGTGGAGAGCTATTGAATTGTAAAAGAGAAGTTGCCGCCTATGGAACTAGGTCTTGGAGAAGCAAAGCCAACCACCATCTCTCTACAATTGGTGGACAAATCCATTAAATACTCGAGAGGACTCATTGAGGACTTATTAGTGATAAGTTCATCTTCCCAACTGACTTCATTATACTCGATATGGCAGAGGACGAGGAAATCCCTTTGATATTGGGCCGAACTTTCCTTGCGACGGGAAGAACTTTAATTGATGTCCAGAAAGGGAAACTCATTTTGAGGGTTGGCGAGGAGCAAGTCACTTATGATGTATTTAAATCTATAGAGTTCCCTTCCGAGGTACATTCTTATTTCCAAATAAGCGACCGAGACGTGGTCATGGCTGACGAGACTTATGTAGCTGAATTCACAAAGCTGCCACGTAAGGAACCACCCAAGGTTGAACTTAAACCGCTTCCATCAAATTTAAGGAACGAAGAGGCTAGGTAGATCTCCAAGGGGTACACGACTGCTCCTTCAAGGAACATATTCAATTGGAAGACCAGGAAAAAAAAAATCAGGGGAGTATCTCTTACCTTCTCTCATTCTTTGCTTTAATTTTTCTTCATTTTTTCCATTGAGGACAATGTGATATTTAAGTTTGGGGGGAAATGATATTATTTTATTTATTTATAATAATAATAATAATAATAATAATAATAATAATAATAATCATGATGATGATGATGATAAAAATAGTATGGTTCGATGAATAAAAAGCCTATGATAAGAATATGATTCAAATTGATTATAATTTTTAGGAAAAATTCTCATTGTTTAAGTCTAGTTGTTAATTAATTAATTCATCCTACTTAATCTGATATTTTCCATGTTCAATGAATGCCTCTTATGATCATTAATTGTTTTGAGTACTGAGATAAATTTTATGTGAATTTTGTGAATTTATATGGTCTCAACTTACTTTAGAACTTGCTTGATTACACTCGAGGCGAAATCCTAGACAGAATATTACTGGGGAAATGATTAAGGCATTCTTTGGACCGATTGAGCCTTTCAAGCTTATCTATTTGTTATCTTTATCTCTAGTCGCCCCTTTGAGCTTTATTGAAATATATTTTGTCCTTATATTTTTCTTTCTTGTAAACCTCATATTCCCTACCCTATTTGAGTTTAAACATTGATATCCTTACCTTTCAAGAGAACTAAATTTACACAAAATCACAGACTCACAAGAGCATGAAAGGCAAGAGAGGTAGAAGGTCCACAAGTAAAGTAATTATAGCAATATTATCAAAATCATAAGTTTGAGGGTGTGAAAAGTTAACTTGTCTACTGTGTGGCCAACAAGAAAAGGCCGACGAGAGTCATCCACAAAGGCAGTCGAAAAGGTATGGAGTACTTTCTAAATTTAAAAAAAAAATCCGATTTACCGAATAGTGCAGTAAAGAGAGAGATACTTGAGAGTGCAATAAAGAGAGGTATGTTGAAATATTTAAAAAGATTGAGAAGAGATGTTTGTGTTAGAAGTGAGAAATGCTCTATTTATTCTGTTAGTATTCAAACTTAAGTTCTCTTGCTTTGTTTGAATCCTACATTTTCTTTGTAGCCCTCACCCTAGCCTTACGTTACAAGCATAAAGACCTATTGATCCCTGGTGATAGTTTCTGTTCTACATTAGTAGAGAGTGATTTGAAAGTAAGCCTATGGAGTTTTTAGAGATCCATTATTGATTTACTTGTTTGCATAAAACTATCCAGAGAGCTAATGATGAAGTGAGAATGATGGGTATACATGAATGTATGGATAGTTAATGCGGTGGAATTGAGTTTTAAATTAACTTTTGGACTTGATTGATCTTGAATGATTCATTTGAAGTATAGACTTTAGACAATCTTTAAGGCAATAAATTTTGTGAATCAAACCAATGCTTGTTTTAATTGTCTTTCTTTCTTCTTTGCTTGAGAGTGAGCAAAGCTTAAGTTTGGGGGTATTTGATAACTGCTATTTTTATTATTTTTAGCACTCTTTTATTTATGAAAAGTATCATTTTCCCTTTAATACTATTGCTTTTATTTTATTTCTACATATTTTTATTTATTTTCTTGGATTTGAAGGAATGAGAAGATTTGGTACAAAATGAGAGTATTTTGGTACAAAAGAAGAGACTACGGATTCAAACCGATCAGAGATAGCGATATCTTAAGAGAGCCAATGAGATTGTGGTGAGGAGCCTTGCCCGTGGGCAGCAAAGAGATTTCTCTCACCCAAAGGGGAGAAGAATCTCTTGGTAGGTGAGGAGACTCGCGACCAAAAGGCCCGACCAAGCTCTAGGCAATTAGATTGGGCGACAAGTTTAAATGACCAACGTAAAATACCAACCTAAATGATATCGTGGGTAACAACTAGAAAAGGTGAGAGGAGTCTTTCATCCCGATCGAAAGTCTTTCTACTCGGTAGGCGATTAGACGGCCGTGTGGTCTTTGTCCACGCCCGTTCATTTGTGACCTCCATGCCAATTATATTCAGCGCACACGACATCTACTCAGCGAGATAATTCCTCCCGACCGGGATCAATCTGCTACTGACCACCAAATTCGAGTTTCGCAATCAATCTGTTGGCTAGCAAATCCTTTAGAGTTTATTATTTGAGTTTCTTTCAAAGAGGCAAATCTGGGGAAGCAGAGGCGAGAGTCGCATGCTTCATCAACTGACTCCAAAGAAGAACACCAGTTTTATTGTTTTTCTTTTCAATTTCATTATAAACTAATTTTATTTTCTAGAGCTTTGATATGGCCTAGCATTTAACACAATTTATATTCCAAGTTATTTTCTATATTTCCATGATTGAGTGTTTATTCCTTATTTTTAATGCTTACAATTTTCTAACTAACTATTGTTCGATCTTTTGAATTGCAATGAGACTAAGAAGTGATTTATGATTAAAGCTCTAGGATTAAACACCATTAGTTGAGCGAAAGCATAGATGCTTTACCACGACTAGTGTATTTTCAAGAAAAATCCAAAGAACTTAATGAGTCTCCAAGTAGTTAAATTCACATAGAGATATAGAGTTATTAGTTGAAGATATTTTTGGTATTGTTTGAGAGGAAATATTGAATAGTTAATAGATTTTTATCATCAACTTGGGATAATTGAGATTCTATAATAAGGAAAAATAAATTGTGTGAGATTTGTTAGGTGAAATCAAACTGGAAGACAAAGTTTCTGTCAGTAGCAGGGAAAGAAACACTTCTTAAAGCTGTTCTTCAAGCCATTCCCATATATGCAATGGGGATGTTCGTACTTCCTGCCTCTATCATCAGAAAACTAAATCAATTGCTGAAAAAATGTTGGTGGGGGTATAATGAGGAAACTGCTAAATTTCAGTGGGTAAGTTGGGACAAACTTAGTACCAACAAAGAATCTGGAGGCCTGGGATTTAGGGATTTTGGAAGGTTCAACCTAGCTTTACTTTCGAGGCAAGGGTGGAGGATGCTGCAGAACCCATCATCCTTGGTAACTATGGTTTTTAAGCAAAAGTACTTCAGCCGAGTGGACCTGCTAGAGTCAAGCCTGGGACCAAGTCCCTCCTTTGCGTGGAGAGGTCTACAAGCAGGTCTGACCTCACTAAGGATGGGTCTCATGTGGAGGATTGGAAATGGTTCCAAGGTAAACATATGGGAAGACAACTAGATTCTTGGTTTCTAGGCAGGCAAGGTAATATCCCCTCGGAGTGTAGATTGCTGGTGTGAGAAAGCCAGTGACCTCATTGACCCTCAACAGAAGAAATGGAAGGAACCCCTCCTAATGGAAATGTTTTCCCACCAGGAAATAGAAGCCATCACCACTATCCCTATTAGCTTGAGTGGAAGGGAGGATGTGCTAGTTTGGCCCTGACCAATAAGAGGTTATTTTCAGTCAAAAGCTGCTATCACTTCAGCAAAGACAGGGAGAGATATCAGGATGGAGAGTCATCTAAAACAGGCAGAGAAAAACTAATATGGAAAAACCTGTGGAAGATGGACTTGCCTCCTCCAACAAAGATGTTCATATGGAGAGCTTGTAGTGAGGCTCTCCCAACACTGGCTAATCTACGCAGAAGGAAAGTAGTGGAGAACAACTTGTGTCCCATCTGCAAGCAATGGCCTGAAACCTCTGGACATGTTCTATTGGGATGTATAGCAGGCCAAGATGTTTGGAGTCAAGCTGGGAAGAGAGTGCAAAAAATGAACTGCCACAGTGATCTGGTCTTCGACATTTGGGCAACTCAAGTTGACCATCTTGATACTTCAGAACTAGAAGAGGTGGCCACCCTCTTGAGAGGAATATGGGCATAGAGGAATGACTTCATTCATAATAAAGCATTCAAACACCCCACTAGGATCTTTCAACAAGCCAAGACTGAGCTGCTCTCATTCAAAGAGACAATTAAAGTCTCAAAGGAAATTACTGTCACAAATTCTACTGTGAAACAAAAATGGTTGAAGCCTGCTGTGGATTGGTTTAAGGTGAACTGGGATGTGGCTGTGAGGACTGAGGAGGGGAGGATAGGCATTGGGGTAATAGCTCGAGATCACCAAGGTCAAATTTTAGGCACCCTCAGTGTTAAGAGACCCCTTTTGATGCAGAGGCTTATGGTCTCCTACTAGCATATGTTTTTTGCAAGGAATTAGGCTTCTCTCGAGTCTGCCTTGAAGGGGATTCCAAACAAGTGCTTGATGGATTGCTGACCAATGCCCCTAACCTGACTATAGGAGACTGCATCATAGAAGACTCTCGCAATGTATTGGACTCCTGCACCACCTGGATAGTAACACATGTCAAGAGGGAAGCAAACATGGCAGCCCACATGCTGGCTAAAGCCAGACTGGAAGGAAGTGAAGACACCTATGATATTGAATAGTGCCCAAATTGTATTTTGACAATTGTATCAAGAGAGATGTTATAAGCCTTTAACTTTATGTTTGAGGTTTGTTTCACATCATTGTTATCATCTTCTTATTTTAATGAGATCAGGTTCTCTTTCAAAAAATAAAAAAACGCTCTAGATCTATTCTTATTATTTTTTAAAATCTTAATTGTAATGGTCTTTTTTTCAGTTTAATTTACATAAGTAATTCTTCAAATTTTGGTTTTCCAAATAGGAATTAATTTAGTCAATTTCAATACTCAATAGCATAATTATTCACTGTGGGTTTGATAACCATTTCGTTAAAATACTTTACTACTTGTTACGATTCTGTGCACTTGCAAATATATTTTTATGCGAACGTTAGCTTCTAACTTACTCTTGGATAATGTTTATATGATCACTTTGTGTAAACACCACATTCATGTTATAAATGTGATTTTGGTCATGAAATATCTTATGGTACATGATGAGCATATAGTCATATACATGACATGTAACACCCGGACCCAGCACCAAGTCTATGCCAAGCTGTGTTCTATAAATTGTTTTGGTTTAGTTTGTATGAAAAGTCCACTTAAGTTAACGAGTAATTTTTGGAGTGGGCTATAGGTCCAAAATTTATTTTGATAGAGGACTGATTTTTTTTTTTAGGGTCTGATAATTAGGTTAAAATCTTTTAATGGACTAAGTGGATTTTCATCCGAAAATTTAATGGGACAAGTGTATATTTTTTTTAGGTTAAGTCAAGGCCCAAAATTTAGGGGAAGAAAAGCCGATTTAGTTCTTTTTTTTTTTCACTACCAGTTGTGAGCCCAAATACTTGTAATGGGCCAAAAAGCCCAAGACATGACAACCATGCCAGACTCCCCACCAGGCCAGACTTCTCTACTTGCACGGTTTAGAATCTTTAGATCACATTTCATGTCCGGCTATCACTGCATGCACGGCTTGATCGTGCCCGCTTCCTCCGCATGCACGTTGTCATCTCTAGGGTTTCCTTATGTCTCTCAACCACCTATGTTTATAAATATGATTATCCTTCCTGCATGAAAAGAAAACCTCAAGCCACAACCTCCCTCTATGTTCGGAGCATTCGGGAAAGAAAAAAAAAAAAAACTAAGCCCCACATCCAAGCTCCATGCTCGGAACCTTAGCCACCCAAACTCCTTAAGAGTTCACCACTCCAGCTGAGCAACAACACCTCCACCTCACGGAACTGCCTACCCAAGGCCTAGTGTACTGCCCCGTAGCCCTCCTTCTACCGTCAACGACCATCACTGAAGCCAGAGCCCCACCGTGCACCATGCAATCTCCTAGCAGACGTTGAACCATAACACTCCTGCTAAGCACTGCCCAAGCCCCATGAGAAATTGATCACAACCACCTTGACACTTCCATAAACCACTGCTACCAACTCACACGGCAACGCCACCATAAGCCACCAGCCCCATCTATTGACCCATACTCCTCAGCTATTCAACACAGAGACGTATCCTCACCAACGCTGAAGGACCTCTATTCTTACTCCATTAAAATAGAGCAATTTCGGAGCCCACCTTAGAGCTAAGTTTCCCTTCGTCGGCCACCGCTTCTCACAGGAAACGACCACACGTCATGGCCACAGCTTGGTCCACTACAACAAAAAAGAGATTTTGGGACGAATTTTTTTTGGGACGAATTGAAAATCGTCCCAAAAAGTGAGATTTAGAGACGAATTTTATATTTCGTCCCAAAAAGACGACGGAAGCTGCATACCGTTCGAACGCGTTCGAACGGTATGTTCAGGGACGAAATTTTCCGTCCCTAATAATTTAACCGTTCGAACGGTAATAAGGCATCATTCGAAGT
>QEOT01002649.1:26753-43981 GCA_003123785.1 Pterocarya stenoptera
CCCGCCCCCCGCATGTAATGAACGAGGTAATTCGCCCCACCACATGGGGCCAGAGCGGGGCCCCGCTGCCCACCCCTACTCCAGATGGCACATTAATGTTTCTATTACAAAAAATTCTAATGGGCTCTCTTGTAAGTTCACTAGTTTCTATAGCCACCCAAATACATCAAAGAGGGATATGAGTTGGAATTTGCTAAAGCATATTAAATCTAAGAACCCTTCCCCTTGGCCTTGGATCTGTGTAGGGAATTTTAATGAGATTACTTGCCAATTTGAGAGAGTTGGAGTTGCCTTAAATCCTTAGAAACATATGGAAGCTTTTCAAGAGGTACTAGAGTTATGTTCCCTTAGTGAAATTCATACTCAGGGTATGGAGTTCACCTGGGCTAATAATAGAATGGGCATGAATTTCACAAAGGAAAAGCTTGATAGAGCTGTTGCTAATCCAGAATGATATCAACTCTTTTCAGCTTCCAATTGTCTTGTTTTACTTGCTCTAAAGTTTGATCACTACCCCCTTCTGCTTATGATTGATAGAAACAATAGCAGCAAAAAGCAAAAGAGTTATGTGTTCAAATATGAAGCCTCTTGGGCTCTAAAGGAAGAATGCCTGAATATCATTAAAGAAGCTTGGTGTAAAGATCAATGAGGTGATGGAGGAAACTTAGCTGTGAGAAGAAAGCTTAAAAACTGTAAATAGGCACTTAAAAGCTGGAACCACTCTAATATTAGGAAGGCACCAAGTAAAATAAGAGAAAGAATTGAGGGATTGTCATGCTTGCAAGTAGCAAGAGAAGGAGATCATCTTAGTACAATAAAAAAAAAATGTAGGATTAAGTGGAAAGCATTTTAGAAGAAGAGAAACTCAAATGGAAACAGCAAGCTAAGCAAAATTGGTTGATACATGGAAATAGAAACACAAAATTCTATCACATGCATGCAAACCAGCGGAGGCAAGCAAACAAAATACACCAAATCATGGACCAACAAGGAGTTCTAACCTTGGATCAAACTAGAATAGGTGAAATCTTTAATGCTTACTTTAATGAATTATTTCACTCTTCTGATCCCCTCTTATTTGTAAAGTTGTCTCTCAAATATGGAAGTTCGAGTTACAAATGAAATGAATGCACAAACTTCTAACTGATATCTCTAAGTTTAAAGTGCAAGAAGCTATTTTACAAATGCCTCCTCTGAGCTCCCTAGGTCCAGATGGCTTTCCTGCTCATTTCTATCAAACCAACTAGGATTCTGTTGGCCAGGATGTGTGTAGATTTGTGCTGAACTTTCTCAAGCAGAGGGGTACTCTCAAATGTGTCAATGAAACTTTCATTACCCTTATCCCAAAGATCAAAGAGCTAGAGAGAGTTTTAGATTTCAGACCAATCAGCTTATGCAATGTTCTTTACAAGATTATTGCTAAAGTTCTTGCTAATAGACTGGAAACGGTGCTGCAAGTGATAATATCTTCTAATTAGAGTGCATTTATTTCAAGTAAACTAATCACTGGTAATATACTTGTTGGTTATGAAACTCTTCATACAAAAAGAAAGGCCGGGCTAGCTATATGGCTTTCAAACTTGATATGAGCAAGACTTACGATTGAGTGGAATGAAAATTTCTTAAGGAAGTTATGAACAAAATGGGTTTTGATCAAAGGTGGACATATATTATAATGGAGTGTCTCTCATCAGTCTCATACTCTATATTGATCAATGGTGAACCACAGGCTCCATTCAATCCATCAAGGGCCCTAAGGCAGGGTGATCTTTTTTCACCATATCTTTTCATCATGTGTGTTGAGGCCTTAACATCCCTTCTATATCAAGCTAAGGCAAATAACAGTATATCGGGAGTACCTTTTGGGAAGAATTCAGCAAGCATTAATCACCTCTTCTTTACGGATGATAGCCTCTTACTCTGCAAAGTAAGCTCACTGGAGTGGAGTAGAGTGATACATATTCTGGAACTTTATGAAAGAGACTTAGGTCAAATGCTAAATAAAGAGAAGACCTCAATTTTTTTCAACAGGAATACTCCTCCAGAGATGCAAAGCATAATAGTGGAAATTGCAGGGGTGAGATCAACTAGGTCCTATGAGAAGTACCTGGGGTTACCAGCTGCAATTGGAAGATCTAAATGTGCTGCTTTCCAATCCCTCCTTGATAAAACATGGGCTCAAATTTCTAACTAGAAAATCAAATTTCTGTCTGCAGCAAGTAAAGAGATTCTATTGAAAGCTCATGTTCTTCAAACTATTCCAACCTACACCATGGGCATCTCCTTTTTACCTTCCTCTATCACTCAGAAATTGAACAGGTTGCTGAAGAGATTCTAATGGGGATAGAATGATGAACATTCTAAAACCCAATGGATTAAATGGGTTTAGCTAAGGCAATGAGAGGTCTAGGCTTTCGAGATTTTAAAAGTTTCAATCTTGCCATGTTGGTCAAGCAAAGTTGGAGTATGCTACAACACCCTGAATCATTGCCTGCAAAAATTTTCAAACAGAAGTACTTCCCTTAGAAGGATTTTTTGGAGGCCACCTTGGGAAGCAGACCTTCCTTTGTATGGAGAAGTATCATTGCAGGCCAACAATTGCTAAATGAATGTTTGATTTGGAAGATAGGTGATGGTAGCAAAATTTGAATTTTGGAAGGACAAATAGATCCCAAGACCACACTCCCTTATGGTACTATCAGTTACAGTTAAAGTAGATGGCAAGATGCTAAAGTAGCTAGCCTAATTGATTCTGATCTAATGGGATGGAAGGTGGATATGTTTAACAACCTATTTTCTCCTCAAGATGCTGACTTGATTAAGAACATCCCAATAAGCATTGGAGAAAGAGAGGATAAATTTGTGTGGCACAACACAAAGGATGAGATATTTTCAGTTAGGAATGCCTATCATCTCCATAGGGAGATTGCCAATAGAAACAATGGGGGCACCTCTTAAGGATAGAAGAAAGGATGGTGTTTGGGAGGTCAATCTGTTAAGACGTTCCTTTAGAAATCTTGTCAAGATGCACTCCCCACCCTATCCAATCTGTTGAAAATGAAGATAGTGGAGAATGACATGTGCCCTATTTGTCAAAACTCTTATGAATTAGTAGGCCATGTATTATGGAGTTGTGATGCCTCGAGAGATGTTTGGTGTCAAGGATGCAGAAGGATTCAAAAAATGTTCATTCACATCAACTCTTTCATGGATATTTGGAGTAAGCCCTGCCATACTCTACAGCAAGAACTTGAGAAAACTGTAATAACAACAAGGTTGATTTGGACTTGGAGAAATGAAGTTGTACATGGTAAAGGATTCCAACACCCTAACTCTATTATCAATAAAGCAAGATAGGAGTTGCAGACTTATGAAAGTATCGCAATGCACCACAAGATCTTGAAGATTAATTATGGTCAGACTCAATACAAGTGGAATAAACCTTCTGAGCACTTTTACAAGGCTAACTGGGATGCATCTATTGATTCGGAAAAATGAGCAATTGGTATTGGTGTTATTATAAGGGATGGAGAAGGTCAAGTGATACGTACTCTTCGAGCAAACAGAGCTCTAATAGCAAAGGAAAAAGCTCCAGGTTGGTTGGGTGAAAAACTTGACATTACACCACCCAATAGCATCTCAACAAGTAGAAGATTTGTGTGATTTATTGTGTGTCCTAATGCATAGAATCAACGCTCTCATTTATCTCCTCTCTCTCCATGCATAGTGCACTCTCCCCTTTCCTTTCCCCTCTCCCCTCTCCCTCCAACGCACAAAGCACTCTCCCCTCTCCCCCAACACACAGTTTCTCACTTGGATAAACCGAGCAATTTGATACGAATGGGTTTCTCACATCTTTCACACTTGCCTTGAAATTACTTATTCTGCAATTTTGATATGTTTGATGCGAATGAAGTGTTTGGGATCGATTTATTTGGTAATAATCTAGCCAAAAACTAACATACAAAGATTATTTTTCACACCAGCAGTTTACCAAAGAAGTGATGAATCTAGCAAAAAACTGGCAATGCAGCTGGGGAAATTCATCAATCTTTCTGGTTATGCAACATTAGCTCTTTGGTTTTTATTATCCTTGATATAATGTAGAATCCTTCTAGTTTGTCTTCTGTAGCTACTGTTGAATTTCACGATCAAGTTAGGAAAGGACTTCGAATTTGCATTTGGTATTGTTAGTGATGGCATTATTCAAACCATTGACAGATTGTATTCTAGAGGGAGAGAGAGAGCGATGGGGGGTGGGGGAAGGGAGGCCTAAAGAGAGCGGGAGGGGGAAGAGATGTGAGAAAAAAATGTTCACCTGCATGCAAGTGTATACCCTATTTTGCTATAATTCCTACATGGCAACTTGTGATTCGCAGGTATAAAATGAGAAAAAAAATACCTAACTGGCCTCTAGATGCTCTCTAATAGCAAACGTTCAAGTTACAAATCTTAAGCAGCGATGGTTGCAACAAAATTCTGAGAAGGGTATTCAATCACTCATTTTGGAAGGTGAAGCTCTCCAGGTGGTTAACAACTTATCCAAAGAGAATTCAAATTGGAGCCACGCAAGTTGGTTAATTGAGGACACAAAGACACTGCTCAGTTCTTTTGCCTCTTGGTTAGTTATACAAGAAGAGAAGCTAATCAAGCTGTCCATACTCTTGCTCGAGAAGCTTTATCTCTACAGGAGGATATTCAAGGAATGTAAGACATTCCCTCGTGTATTCAATCTATTGTTTCTCTTGAGATGCTGTAAGAATTTTTGAGCAAATAAAACATCCTTCTATCAAAATAATTCTAAGGGTGTCGTGTACGAGAATACCATCTAAAGAGTCTTCTAGTGAGGAAATCCCTCCCTTGAAGATAACCTGAGTCATTTCTGTACATATATGGGGCCACCGGGAACAAAAATTACCAAAAGAAATTAAGAATTTGGTACCGTATGCATGCAAAGTAAAAGGTCAGCATGCACTAGTGTTTTTCTTGTTCTCTTTCTTTCCTTCTTTCTTTCTTCTACTTAACAGACTCCTTTTCTCCTACTCTTGAATTCTAGTTTGTAGTTTGTACAATGAACATAACAATGTCAAAACAGACAGCAGGCTTGCTGACCAAAAAAAAAAAAAGAAAAAGAAAAAACAGCAGTAATAATACAAGAGGTATCACTAAAACAAAAATTAAAGAATAATTCAACCCAACTATATGAATTGAATAGCGTTGGACTCTGATCATCTTTCACTATCCTACTCGCTGCAACGCCTTCTCTAGCATTGCTGTTCCCTTGAAAATTGTCAGCGGCACCTGCCTCAAATACTTGGACAACTGGCCAAGCAAAATGTAATTAACCATTGGTAATTGTTTTAGCATTCAACATTAAGATGGAACAGAATGTACATTACCAGTCTTAACTCCAATTATTTAATGATTAGACTCCTTGACCATTATAGTAATAAATTATTTCCATCTTCATGTTTTAACAAATAAATAATAGGCAAATGAGCTAGACAGAGACCCTCCCATGCCTACAGATCATCCAATAAAGGAACTTAGACCTGGCGACATCCGAATGTGCATGTAGTTTTACTGTGTGCAGTTCACTGTTTTCTAAGTGTTCTTTAACCTGCTCCGATGACTGTTTCTTTCTTTTCTCTTTTTCTTTAATCACTGCGTCTGATGTTCAGACTTCAGATGACTAAGAACTTAACACTAATTTGTCAAAGAAAAAATATCAGGTAAAAATAAATTTTCCATCCCTGTGAGTTCAGTGTCAAAAAGTGCACTTACTCTCTCCTCACTCATCTTTTCGAAGCCTAATTTCTTTGTCCAGATTGACTCAGCTTCCTCAGCCGCAGGGAGCACCAGGTTTTGGACGTCCATGGAAGCTAGAAACCCCTCTATACATGAAAATAATGCTTGGAAATAACCCTAGAAATGAAAACATTATACAACAAGTCATGATATTATCCCTTAAAAAGCATTTACTGCCTAAAGAAAAGAGAGGGAAAAAGAGGGGTGTGGGGAAGCAAAGATTTAAAGCCACACCAGAGCACATATTGATGGAACAACATGGAGTACTTACTTTTCCCTGATGTTCTCTACTGGTGGCCACTAGAGGAAGTTCAGCCACCTCCTGGCCAAAGATTCTAAGGAGACCGGCTGATACAACAACAGACCTGAACATACATTAAACCCTCAAATAAATTATTAAAAAACTCACTAGCATAATATCCTACCAAGAAATCATTATACAGAAACAGAAGCAACATTGTACAAAGAGAAACATACTTCACAATTAAAACTACACAATACATCCCTCCGAACTCTTGCCCAGATATATTTCTCCTGCAAGTTAAAACAAAAACAACGTTACTGGAAATTGAAAGAATAAATAAACATTCAAAATGAAATTCTTTATGGAGGCCCAAGAATGAAAATGTGCAAATAATCATGATTGATGCACTTTCTCCCACTGCATATCAATATATGTGCTAAATAAAATTACATCAACACTTTTCAGTAGGGAAGGATGAGCACAAAAAGAAAACTTGATTGCGCCAGGGAAAAACATGCAGGTACTTGAATTTCTTTAGTAGCATTAGCTAAAGTGGCCAAAATTATGATATGACACTTTACTAGCATACAAGAGAAACAATGCTACCCCAGCTTTTCTGATGAATTTCTCCAAAGAAATCTAACACCATAACATATTGGACTGATATTTTAGAGGATTAAAAATAAAAAGGAACTTTGAAATTATTGCTGCAAGTTTTTTTTTATAAGATAGTTATTAATGCAACCTATTGGTAAGAGCAAAGTCCAACACCAGATTCTGAGGTTTATGCGAATGTTATTCACAGTTTAGATTTGGCCAGATACTCATACAGTAGCAACCATATATAAGTGTTTAAATGCAATGTTAAAGAGAAAAAAAGAGCACGCATCACTCACTATATAATTGTGTTCCTGCAATGTCTGTCTCATATTCTGTTGACCAAAATATTTTCTAGTACAAGAACCAAATGCCCATACTACATATCATGTGGTCACAAATTTACAACAAATCTAGACATTTGAACATGCCAATTATTGCAACATGTTTATGGCAAGTGACAAAATGCAAGACATACAAAAGAGACATAAGAGAAAGACTAAAGAAAACTAAAAAGCCAGTTTAATGAGCATGTGTCAGAGATAGCTTACCCATAGACCATAACAGGAATTAGATCACGACCCGATGGTGCAACAATAGGATCAAAACACTCCTGCCAAAAAGGCAGGACACATAATTAAAACAAGGTAACACCTAATAATTACAACGAAGTTAGCAGAGTCAATTTCTTCAGACACAAATGCAGTTATAAGATTAAAGGGGGGAAAACAACCAAAAGAATTTTCATGACACGCGATTCTCAATACAAATAATCAACAGTATGCAAAAACAATGTATGAATTCACCACTTTTTATAAGTTGAAGGCTCCTTCCAACTAGTTTGAACAAGGCAATATATTGTATTAGGAAGAAAACAGGGAGGACCCCAAAAGGTATAAAAACTCACTCGAAAGATTGAAGTAGCCCTTGAAAGATAGGGTAGATGCTCTGGATAGCGACTTTTTCCACTCATAATTTGCCAGTGAACATCTGCAGCTCCATCAACAAATAATCCTTTCTCTACATGCTTCTTAATTATTGCATCAGACAATGAAGCAGGAATCATCCCTGCTCCACGGATAACTGAATTTTGTAGAACTACATGGATCTTATTGCAGTTATCACAGCAGAACCACTTATCCTTGGGAAGTTCCTAGATTCAATCAGGGAAATAAATAAGTACCATTAAAAAGTGTCATAAGAATTAACAATTACAAGGTAGAAAGATTTACTTTTAAATCGCATAGCCCGTTGTCCCGCAAACATCCAACGTGGAACTCCCTCTCACACTACACGAAACTAAACTAAGGTTAAAATAATTTCTTCAGAAAATAAAAAAATAAAAATAAAAAATAAACTATAGTCGATGTTTGATTGCTCAGAGGAAAAAACACGAAAGCCATACTTGGTCACAGAGCATCACTGTTCGCTCACCAAATTCAGCGACGCTGAAATCATGAGCCCTAAAATCATGATAAAAATGTCAACAGTCGATCAGCCCAAAAATTGAATAAAAGAGGAAGAGAATTGCTGGCACATGATCTAATAATAAGTTTATTTTTTATCAGTAGGTAGGAATTTTATTAAAATTAGGCAAAGCTAAGTACACGGGACATATACAAGAACCACACCTACGCATGACCGTCTATAGATACAAGAAAATCATGTACGTTCACGCCATTAAATTCTATTACAATCGACCAATGGAAGAATGTATGAAGAAAAAAAGTTCTAATCTTGTCCATTGTCCATTCACGATCCTCAAAACTCCGACCATTCCTCTCCATCCATATGCACCACCATAGGCAAATCGGTATCATCTTCCACATTGCTACAATTTGAGAATTACCTCGAATGCCTTGCCAGGTGGCCAAAAAATCAACAACCCTTCTTGGCATTACCCAAACCACAATGCAATAATAGGTGATCCACAGACCCCCGACTTTTCTTACACATAGCACCAATTCAATACAATCAATTGGCATTTTCTTAGATTATCTAAGGTAAGAGTCTTCCCTAGTGAAGTTGTCCATGAAAAATAAAAATAAAAAAAGCATTTAGGGGGGCCTTATAGTCTTCCATATGTTCTTCCATGGGAATGTTCTTGTAGAGTGTGTTCTTCCATTTTAGAAAGCAATATCTATCTTCCATTTTCTCTTCATCATTCTTGCTTTTCAAGCCGAATGTCATTTAATTAGTTTCACTTCATTATTACTAACTACACAATTCTTGCCTAAACTTGTCAAAGAATAAACAACCAAATGCCTAATTAGTTAACAGCTTTAAAAGTAATCTCTTCCCAACCAATTACCGGCTGCAAAAGTATCTAGACTAGCAGAATGAACTAAGATGAAAACAATAACGTAATGCAAGGCAAAATCCTCTAAATTCTTGGTCACTGCAAACTTAATATAGCAAATAAATGAGAACAAAAACAGGACAAATGCAGCATAAACCATTTTAATCATTCAGTACATATCAAAGGATATAAAATACTATATTAATACCAATTTGCGAGCAGCAAACATGGTGCATCAAGATTTTTTTTTTTAACTTTTTGCCAGGAAAACAAATTATAAAAGTAGAACCAACCTGCAAAAAACACAACCACCATATTCAAATTCCGGTGCTTTGACAACTCGTGTCAACCGTATAACAATTGGTCTCCCATGAATTGAAGATTCTCCTGCATGTTTTCTGCCAGGGCCAACCTTCTCTATACAATCTGGGCAATGCCAATCACCTTCTGGAACGTCCTTCAAATCCAAGCAAGCTGCACTCAAACAAGTATGGCTGAGACAAAAAATGAAAGAAACTGCGCAACAAGAAAATAAAGAGCACCTTCGAATTCACAAAGTATTCAGATTTATCCCTGAGAAGTCATACTAAGGTAACTGGAAACATTATGATAACGTATTCGCCCCTAAGAAGTTGAACTAGCCATATTAGAACAAAGACCATTTGTTATCCAACGGAAGCAATCTAATTTAGGCTACACGTGCTGTGCACAAGTGCTGGCTAAAAGTGGATGTGAATCAAGGTAGTGCTGAAAGTCAAGCTAGCCGACCCAAATAAATGGATAAACAGATAAAGGAATTAGTACAAAAAATTCTGCAAACTATAACATCAACAAATACCAAGCATAAAACAGTAAAGAAGTTGAGTGGCAAGGTACACACCTGCATGGAAAGAGCGGGGACATCTATTGCAAAGAATTAAATCCCCACCATCTCCACACATTGCACACATATCATCACTGTCACCAGTGGTAAGATTTTGTCCCCTTGCCAATGAAATAGCTATATCATGCAGCGTCAATCCATTAGATGTATAGATGTGGCGATAGCTGCAATAATTGATGCAAACTTATTACATAACAGTAGACTAAATCACTCTTACAAGAGTCACAGTACTTCATAGGCTACTCACGGTTGACGCCTGGCAGCCATTCCAGCATGTGCTTCAAACTGTGAAGGGCTAATCTGTTCACAAGTAGAAGCAATAGTAGTGTGGGGAGAGAGAAAGAGAGATAAACAAATATGAAATGCAGGATTCAAACTTTGTATAGTTATCTATAGAGTTCAATTATCATACCTCTCTGCTACAACAACCACAGACAATACCATTTCCCTGCTTGTAGCCACCTAGTATTTTCTATATAAGGAAAAAAAAAAAAAAAAAAGCAAGATCAATTACATGTATCCCTGAAAAGAAATCTACCATTTCATGAACCAGTCATCAACATGGAAATACATCGAATACCTGCCCTTTGATATAGTAGGCCAGTTCAGCCCCATCTGGAAGCCCATTTGGCATGAAAAGCAACTTATGTAGATCATTATCCCTGCCAAAGAATGCCCCACGGTAAGCGAAGCTCTAAACCCAACGACTTAGAATGAGGAAAAATCATGGTAGAAACAAAAGGAAAATACCTTTTTCTAGTGCCACCATCAGCAATTTTCTTTTGTTGCAGGACTGGGTTAGAAAAACATAAGTTTGGTCTGCACAATATGCATAGCATTGGCGCTCAGCAATGCCATTAGTCTGATACATCTATTTAATAGAGAAGAATCAAGATTGCTCTTGCTCAACATGGAGAGAGAGAGAGAGAATATATACTTTTTATTTCCACGTTTCCGCTCTTCTGATGCCTCTTTCATATACATTTGTCTTTCAATGTGGTTGTTCTGCTCAAAGGAACATGAAGCGGGGCTAACACTTTCTTCAAAAGCTTGACTGGCACAACTAAAAGTTTCAAGAAAGCACAATTGTTAACCAATTACGAATATACAAAATTTCAATTGCAATTCCAAGAAAGAAAATTTGGAATGGCAAAAATTGCATCACAGAATCAATTAAAATATAAGATATATTAAAAAGTTGACAAAATATTGATGAACACTAGCAGATATATTCCACCAATATGAACTATGGTTAATAAATTAATTCCCAAGCCAACAACTTATACATGAACCAAGCATGCCCTGTGGCACCAAAGCTTACACCCACTAACAGGTATTATATATAACGGTAGTGTATTTAACCTTGCATGTGAATGAAGCCTCCGAGGAAGCTTGATGTCATAATTTTTATTTGCCTTAACCTTCCCATTGCTCTGTTGAAGACTATCTGCAGAACACAAAAGAACCTCAAAATCAAAACAAGACCTTGAAATACCAGACATATAGCTTTTGTTTCCATTATCTTATATCTTTTCCCATGCAAGTTCTTGTTATCGGTACATAAATGCAATAACCTATCTATTCCTTTATCTTTTTCATGTTTCTGGTCTTTTGGTATTGCATAGGTGACAAGTGAGCCACAAGAGCAACAGCACTTAGGCCTGGTTTGGATAGCAAAGCCATCCCATCATCCTATCCCATCCCAATATCCAAGCACCACAAACACAAACACTTTTCAATTTCAAATATTCAACTTTTTCATCTAATCATTACAACTTTCCCAAACTTTCAAACAAAATACAAAAAAATTCAACTTCTTCAAATCCCAAAAAAAATTATATTAAAAAAATTATATTTTAATAATATTTTAACTTTATTATTCAACTTTTTTATTAAACTTTTTCTCTCTCCTTTCCCAAAACCTATAAAACATATTAACTCAAACCATTTCACTAGCATTCACATATCATCTCATCTCACTATCCAAACCAGGCCTTAGAAAAGCACAAATTTCACTCCATTACAAAAAATAAAATAAAAAACTCATCTTAGCAACCCAAAACTTATAGAAAACATATAAATAATCAGATAACAATCTTCACCTTTCCAAAACTGGAGGAACTCCTCATTGACAGAAGAACCAGCCAAATCCTTTATCACTTGATCCAGCATGCTGAGTGGAGCAGTCTTCAGTTCTTGTATAATGCTATAAATTGGCCTCCCATTCTCCAAGTATATGTGATTATTTGGATGTCTGGTCTTGACACCAGCATGCTGCTCAAACTCATAGGCAGTCAGAACCTGTTCAAACCATCAATCAGTATCATCCCAATGCAGAAAAACCTCAGAAATAAGAGTCAACCTTAATTGCATGTGACTGACTTACTCTTGAAAAGTTGCAAGACGAACAAGCACACAAATATCCACCACCATGTATGCTTCCATGTAGCTCTACCTGACCATGATTTAAAATAATATGTCAACCCCACAAATATATAAGTTACACATTGACATATGCCAAAAGAACTAAAATTTACCTGTCCTGTGGTAGAAATATACTTCACTCGAGCTCCATCAAGAATACCAGTTCCTAACAGCTTCTTTACATTCGTAGGAACAATCTTCTTAAACAATTTGGAATCCATATTAGTAGCATGTAAACCGAAAATGCTGGTTTCAGAGTACTCCCTCTCATATCTGCTTTCTAGCACGTCCGTACTAGAATCAACCATTGGTAACATGTCTCTCTCAGGCTCCTCAAAATAACCTCGACATGACTGGTCAATCCCACTCCCGTTAGTTTCAGGCTGTGCTACCGAAGCATATGACTGTTTGTCGTAGTCCTCCTTTCTTTTGCTGAACTTAAATGTAATTTTTCTGATTCCAGTAGAACTAACATGCTTAGGAATTTCCAGTACGACTCTGGACGTCTCTGCATCACCAGCAGCATCGTTAACAGCTTGAGTGTCATTCCCACAACGGTCTTGGTCACTCGAGTTCTCGTCTGAGCTCGAACTCCCTGAACACATGGAAGTGACTTCACCACACTCCACCTGATTAATATTCCCATGTTCAGACGGTTGGCTAGTAAATTCTTGAGCACTGACCACGTTCTCTTTTGGGGAAGTTATTGGATTTAAAACTTCCGAGCGAATCTCTTCATTTGAAATTTCCTTTGTTTGCTTCTTGTTTGGATACGGGTCCGATTCAGCGTCATCTAGAAAATATTGATGGTCGCGCTTCAATTCAGGTCTTGAAAGGTTCTCGTTATCCCTGACCACATCCGTCAATAAAGCCAAACAAACTGCCTCTTCTTCTCCCATGCAGGCAAGATTTCTCAGAGAATTCAAACGCGGTAGATTTGGGAACAGCAAAACTGAGAGAAATCATTCAAGACGGAAAGAGCGAGAAGCGCAATCACCCTAATTCACAGTTATTTTAACTGAATTAATATCAAAGAATATTGACTCCGAATTGAAAACAGAACCTGAATTGAAATTTGAATGTGAACGTCGCCCCTAAATTATATTCTAAATAGCTTCCACGATAGAAATCATAACAAGAAACAAACAAAGAGAAAAAGAAAGAAATAAAAACCGGCGAGTGCCATCATTAACCGCTATACTGGAATTTAAATTGAAGAAATGAAATTGAGAAATAAAATATTGATTAAAAAAAAAAAAAAAAAAAAAAACCTACCTTCAAAAGCTCCGTCAAAAATACAAATTTCAAAGAATCAAATCGAGAAATAACTCAGAATCCGAAAAGAAAGCAGTTCCGAAGAACAGGCAAGAACGCCTTCGATTCCAATTTTGAATCTCACAGATCCGGGATTTACGCAGAGAACAACGTTTAGCCTTTGCGCCAGAGATCCAAGACGAAGAATAGCGCGGGAGGTGTTAGGGCTAGGGTTTTGTCTGTGGGAAAAAAATTGAAAAACACGGGGGGAGAGGGAGAGGGAAAGGCGAACGTGCTGAGCTGAGCGGCAACAACGTGAAACGAGCTTCTAGTTTCGCGGTCGAGATTTATTTTCGATGGACAGATAAAAAGAGTAAAAAAACTAAAAGAAAAAATATTCTAAAATAAATTAGCGACGAACTTTTGGAAGAAACGAGAAAACAAAATGGATATAAGTGTGGGACCAAAGCAACTAACCTGTAACGTGTACCCACGTGGCAAAACTTCGGTGACTTTTTTCGATGGGGTGTCACGTCTAGGACACGTGTGGCTCGATCTAGTGACGTGTACGATCAAGACGGCATTGGTGGATCGAAATGAATATAGACTGTCAGATGGTCCACGCAATTGGATCGACGGAGAGAGACTGTGGCTGCTGACTGCTGACTGCTGTACTCTAATGTCCAAGCTATTCCTTTTTTGAGCAATTTGGACACGTGATGAATGGCCCATGTTCTGAAACAAGGCCCAAATATGAACTGCCCACTTGGGGTATAAGTTTACCGGTCCAGATCGAAAAACAAAGTGGACGGATAAGTACATTGGTCGGTTTCGATCTATATAATTTTAGAATTTTTTATTTTTGGTCAGGAGTGGTTTTTTTTTTTACCAGACTTATATATATAGTTTTTTAAAATATTATATATTATTTTATATAGTATTTGTATAAGTACAAAATAATTATACAAAAACAATCCTATAAATTGATATAATTTCATCTGATCAATTAGATCTACTTTATAATAAAAGTAACTTTATAATCTGTCAAATCATATTAAGCCATGTCAGTTTATGTAATTACTTTTGTGTAATCACTTGATAGTTAGAGTATTTCCCATAAGTTAATTATTTAATTTTTATCTAACATATCACCATTGTTCATATGTATTTAGAGTTTGGATGATATTNTAATTAGATCTACTTTATAATAAAAGTAACTTTATAATCTATCAAATCATATTAAGCCATGTCAGTTTATGTAATTATTTTTGTGTAATCACTTGATAGTTAGAGTATTTCCCATAAGTTAATTATTTAATTTTTATCTAACATATCACCATTGTTCATATGTATTTAGAGTTTGGATGATATTATATTTTTCAATTTTATTTTCTCTATTTTTTATTTTTAACTTTATTATGATGATTACTAATNTATATTTTTCAATTTTATTTTCTCTATTTTTTATTTTTAACTTTATTATGATGATTACTAATTCTCATGGATAGATATAGATAGAGGTGTAACGGGTCCAATTTTGTACATTTTTTAAAACCGAACCGGTATATACTGATTTTGAGAATTTAAGAATCGATATCAAATCGATTTATTAACGAAATCGAAACTTCTAGTATTTCATATTTCGGTCTGGTTCGGTCGGGCCCTTTTTTTTTGTTTTACTGATTATCTATATTAGTAATAATATGAGATTTACATATACTAAACAGCTAGTCTGTTTATATTATAATATAAGTATATTATTTTATGATAATTAACACATACTAGTATAGTATATAATTTAACTATAGTCTAGATAAGTTCTAAACTTTTTATATGGGCATATATGATCAAATGTGTAGAAATGTATTTACAAAAAGAATATATATTATGATTTATTATGCCAAAAATGTATTTATCCTTGATATATAATTATATATGTATCAAAAGTAAATTTATATTCATAACTTAATATTAATGTTTATGTTTAAGATTAAAATTTTATGTTATATTGATTTCATATTATTATATATTATAAGATTAGTTTTATATTACACATGTTATATTAATTTTATGTTATAAGATTAATAAACTTTTTTTTTAGAATAATATTAATAGACTTTAATAATAAGATTAGAATCTCATATTATAATATAATAAAATAAATAAATGTAATATAAAAAATTATAAATATCTATACCAGTCCAGTTCAATCGATTTTTCAATTTTTTTTACATCCCTAGATATGGATATTTTTCTCAACTTTTTATGGCTATTTTCAAGTACAAAATGTGCAAATAAAGTTAAATAGTTGATATTGAAAAATGTAAAAATTATGGGCTTTTTTGTATAGTTGGGTCAAAAATACACGTTAGAAGTGATGGGCTTTTTGTATATTTGGCCCATTTTATAATGGTCCAGACCAAATGGACTAACTAAACTGATAGCTAATAGTCCCACCCTGTGTATAGGAATAAGGTCCAGAAAAGGATAGATCAAGTTTTTCGGTCCAGTCAAAAAATTTTCCTATGGACCAACCAGACTGAACTGATTACATCCCTACTGTCCACAACCATAATCATCTCCTCTTACAGGCCTGTATACGCCCCGGTTCAGTTTCTATCCATTCAACTAAATATTTAAATTTCTCCAAAGCTTAGAGTTGAAGATAAATAGACACAATAAATTTCAATATTTAATTTTGTTCAAAAAATTCATTGGACAATCATAAACGTTTTGTAGCCACAATATGTCTCTCTTTCATTGTAGGCCCTAGAGTCCAGACAAGAACTCTAGAAGACCAAAATCCATGAACTACTATGTTGGCATTAATAAGTCTCTATAGACTCCAAATTTACACATATCAAGATCTTATATTATTTTTTATTCAAATATTTTATTAGAATATTGCTAGCTTAGAGCATACAAGTTCCGTGTTATTTCTTTAAAAAAAGTGAGATCCAACATTAATTATTATTGTTAGGAGAGTCTCATTTTTTTCAAAGGGCCTGTATAAAGCTTGTGCGCCCTAAACCTATGCAAATTGTTTTCCTTTTTATAATATGTAAGGTCAACTCCAACATTAGAAAAATATAGAAAGGTCTCTCTAAATTTTAGAAATCATTTAATGAGAAAATTGTAACAAATCTCGATCCAACCCACCCCATTGCTAGTTTTCTTTAGATGGTCCTCCTAGTGACCATGGCTACTCTATTCCAATACCAACAATACTACTAAACAATTAGGGAGACCATCAATACCACACAAAAGCTTCTAGCCATGCCTTTTGCTAAAAGTTGCCTATACTTTAAAGTATTAAGGGGGCCTCCACCAATTAATACTTTAAATCGAGGGAAAAACTTTTTGAAAGGCTATCCAACTTGAAATGAGTATAGACCACTCGAGACATTATTACAACCCCTTGGCAAAATTGAAGCTCCAAATATAAATTTGAAGTCTTTTTCAGTTGCTCTACACCTAGCAACTACTGATTTGATCTTCATTCGATACCCAAAAGATAGGCCTGTGGAACAAGAAGGCCCAAATTGGCAAAATCCAATAATAAAAACATCAAATACAAAAATAGTTGCTGAAATGAGAGAAGAAGATAGTGGAGGAGGGAGATTGAATAAGATTGATTAATTAGCATCATATGAATGGCTTGACTCAGATCAGCTCTAATTTGTCTAGACACTCTTTCTTCTGTGGTTTCCTTAAAACAA
>QEOT01002649.1:84682-106562 GCA_003123785.1 Pterocarya stenoptera
GAAGTTGGCATGAATAAGTTCCTGATCGAGTTTAATAAAGAGAAAGATCTACAACAAGTTATTAGGGGTAGACCTTGGTCCTTTGACAGATGGCTGCTATATTTGTAAGTATTTGAAGGCAATATATCCATAAATGAAGTCCCCTTCAACAAAGAAGTGTTCTGGGTGCAAGTTTATAACATGCCACTTACATGCATAATATACGAGGTGGGAGTTCAGATTGGTGAAAGTATTGGTAGAGTTATTATTGTCTAGGTGGATGACAAAGGTATTAGATGGTGGAAGTTCTTGAGGATAGGGGTGGAAATTAATATTTCAGAAGCTCTTCTGAGGGGGGGTGTTCTTATCTTTTGAAGGCAAGAAGATTTGGGTGCCCATGAAGTATGAATGTCTTCCTACATTCTGTTTTTAAGTGTGGTGTGATTAAGCATGCTAAGCAAGGTTGCTCTATCAGCTTACTTGGAGGCAGTAAGTTGCAATATGGGGTGTGGATGCAAGCTCCAGCTGTGAAGGACAATGAGAGCACCAATAAGAAATATGGGGAAGAAGACCTTCAGCACAAAGGAGAGGAACAACCATAGAGGAAGGGATGGGAGACAGGGATGTAGGTCCAAAAAGCAACACTAAGTCAACTATAGATTTTCAGGAAACTAGTCTCCCTGATGCTGAAATTGCTGCCAATGTAATGTCAACTGACAACATACCTTCTGCTAGTACTTCTGTAAAAACAACCCAAATGCTTGTTAAGGAAAGGTTGGTTGAGCCTATTTTGGATAGTTCTGAGATGCCTTTTCAAGAAAGGGACATCTGTCTCATGCAAGACATTGAGGATTCAGACTGCCCAAGGTGTGAACTAGTCACAACCTAGAAGGGCAAAATCCAAAAGACAGGCTTGGGCCTTGAGAGCAACCATGACCTGAAGGTCCAAGCCTCATCTCTAGCCCATTTTATCTCTGACTAAGTCCAAGCTTTGGAGAAAATCAAAACAAGAGTAAGTTGGAAGAGGAAAGCTAGAAACAAAAGTTTTGAAAGCCTCTTAGTTGACCTCGAGGAGAGCAAGACAAGTTGTCCAAGTGGCACTAAGAGAATTGTCACCAGATCAAGTGTAGGAGGGGCAACCCAGGTTACTAAGAAAGCAAAAAATGGGGTGGTGCTTGGCGAAAGTGTTAACAAAATTGAGGTGGCAACAGCTGATGCACAGCCCCATTCTTTGCCATGAGTTGTCTAAGCTGGAACTGCCGAGAGCTTGAGAACCCTTGGACAGTGAATAGCTTGCATCTAATGGTGCAAAATAAAGCCCTAACCTTTGTTTTCTTAATGGAAACAAAAAACAACAAACTTAAAGTAGAAGTTGTCAAAAGGAAGCTAAAATTTGATAACAACTTTGTGGTTAATTCGAAAGGATCAAGTGGAGGCTTGGCCTTCCTATGGAAAGAAGAAATAGAAGCTGAGGTTCTTTCCTATACACAACATCGCATCTCACTGATTATTAAGGAAATGAAAGAGGGTGTCCACTGGATTTTAACTGGATTCTATGGCAATCAAAACACAGCCAAGATATATGAAAGCTGGTAACTATTACAGGCACTTACACCTACAACCTCTACAGGATGGCTATGTGTAGGTGATTTCAATGAAATTTTGAGCTATGGAGAGAAATGTGGAGGTCCATTGAGACCTTATAACCAAATGGAAGCTTTTAGAGATGTAGTGAATAGATACAGCCTTAATGACATGGGCTATTATGGGAGGAAATTTACTTGGTCAAATGGGAGGCAATGAGAGGCTTTTACCAAAGAAAGGCTGGACATGGCCTTCTGCAACAATACCTGGTTAGCCTTATTTGATGACTCCAGAGTTTACACCCTCCCTAATCTTAACTCAGACCACAATCTCATATGGATTGATATGGAATTGGTGCAACCCAATGCTTATAAACATCAAAAGCCCTTTAGATATGAGGCTAGCTGGAATCTAAGGGAGGATTGCTTTAAAACTATTGAGGAAGCTTGGAGGTTGCCTAGAATGGCTGCTATCAAAATGCAATATACTATTGAGGGACTCAAAATATGTAAACAGAAGCTGTCTCAATAGAGTAAGTAGAAGTTGAGTAATCCAAAAAGAGAAGTCAATGAACAAATGGACTATCTCTCAAAATTATAGGAAAGGAACACAGGCCATTTAAATGAGGAGATTAAACAAGTACAACAATGAGTTAATAGAATTCTTGAAGCTGAAAATATCAAATGGAAACAAAGGGCAAAACAGAGATGGTTGAAGGAAGGAGACAGAAACACAAAATACTTACATCAATGTGCTTCATACAAGAGAAAAACAAATGGAATAAAAAAGCTAATTGACAGCAATGGACAAGTTACTATCTCGAGAGAGGGAAGTAGCAAGCTATTCCAAGATCAATTTACCAATTTGTTTACCTCCTCTAACCCCAGCAGCCCAGCATCATGGATTGCAACCTTGGAGTCTCAAGTCACTGCTGAACAGAATGAAATGCTGTCCAAACCTTATTCCCAATAGGCGGTGGAAGATGCTCTATTTCACATAAATGGCTTAAGCTCCCAGGACCAGATGGATTCTCTGCAATTTTTTATCAGAAACATTGGTCAGTTGTGGGAACCCAAGTGTGTGAAGCTGTGTTGAATGTTCTTAACTCAAATGACAACTTAGGTGATATAAATAGCACATTCATTCCACTTATTCCAAAGAAGAAAGCTCCCACAAAAGTGACAGAGTTCAGGCCAATATCCCTCTGTAATATTCTCTATAAATTCATCTCTAAAGTCTTCGCCAATAGACTAAAAAAGGTGCTGCTTTGTATCATTTCTCATTCTCAATCTGCTTTTGTTCCCAATAGACTAATTACTGATAATGTAGTTGTTGAATTTGTGGCTTTGCACACAATGAAATGTAAAATGGCAAGGAAATAAGGCTATATGGCTTTAAAGTTGGACATGAATAAGGCCTATGACAGGGTGGAGTGGAGTTTTCTAATAGTAGTTCTTTATAAATTGAGTTTTTGCTGCCAATGAGTGGAACTAGTGATGAAGTGCCTTGAATCTGTTTCCTATGCCTTCCTTGTGAATGGTGACCCTCAACCTGAATTCCTGCCTACTTGAGGCCTTAGACAAGGTGACCCATTGTCACCCTATTTCTTCATCATTTGTGTTGAAGCACTGAGCAATCTAATTTGCAAAGCTGAAGAAAGTAGGCTGCTGCATGGGATCCTAGTTGTAAGAGGGCAATTAAGGATATCTCACATTTTTTTTGCAAATGATAGCCTATTGTTTTGCAAGGCAAGTGCAGTGGAATGGGGTAAGTTGATAAGTCTACTAAGAACTTATGAGATGACACCTGGTCAAAGGCTAAATCTCGAGAAAACATCTATCATTTTTCAGCAAAAACATAGCTAGACTCATTCAAGAATACATCTTGTTAATTGCTAGTATGAGGTCATATATGCCTTATGAAAAGTACTTAGGCTTGCCCTCTATGGTGGGTAAAAATAGACTCAAATCTTTCAAAAGCATTTTGGATGACATTAGACTGAGGCTAAGTAACTATAGAGTTCAAACTTTATCCTAGGCAGGCAAAGAAATCTTCATAAGGTAGTGATCCAAGCCCTCCTAACTTAAGCTTGCCAACAACCTTACTTCAATCCATCAATAGAGTTATCCAGAATTTTTTATGGGGACAACAAGAGAATGAGCATAAAATTCATTGGTTATCCTATAAAAGAATGGGGCAAGCTAAATCATATGGGGGTTTGGGGTTTAGGGAGCTTGAATGCTTTAACAAACCAATACTCTCCAAGCAATGTTGGAGATTGATCCAAGACCCAAACTCCCTTGTAGCCAGAGTGTTAAAGGCCAAATATTTTCCTACCTCAACTTTTTAGACAGCTAAAGTAGGCTCTAAGCCATCCTTCGTGTGGAGAAGTCTTTTAGCTGCCAGAAATGTAGTGGAGGTAGGTTCCTTCTGGAGATTGAGAATAGGGTCTGATATTCTCATTTGGAAGGACAAGTGGTTAGATCATGCTAATTCCAGCAAAGTCACTAGCCCAGTTAAAACCCTTGATGGTAATGTGAAAGTTGCTGAGGTGATTGATTCTAAAGCTAAGAGGTGGAAAACAAATTTGGTTCAAGACATTTTCGAGGAAAGGGATGCTAACTTGATACTGAAAACTCCTATTAGTGCTATGAATACTAAGAACAGAGTTATTTGGCATGGGACTAAGAATGGATCCTTTTCAGTAAGGAGTGCTTACCACATGGAGAAGTCTTGGGAGGTGGTAGCTCAAGGTCAAACATCAACAAGCAACAACCTTAGAAAAGTTTGGAATAAAATTTGGCAGTTAAATGTGACACCTGGTGATAAAATTTTCTTATGGAGAGCGTGTTAGGAGGCCCTCCCCACTCAATCCAATCTTTTCAAGAAGAAGGTAGTGAATGACTCTCTATGCCCCATCTGTTGCAGGGAAGAAGAAATTGTCTTACATGTTTTGTGGAGTTGTGAGGCATCCTTGGATGTGTGAAGTCAATGTGCCAAAAGATTACAGAAATGCACTATCCCTAAATCCCCTATGCTACAATTTTTTGATTCACTAACTATGGTATTGAATGCAGAAGAACTTCAAGAGTTTGTGGTGGTGGCCAGGAAACGTTGGTGGAGAAGGAATTCCTTTATATTCAACAAGGAGTTTTCTCATCCTAATTTCATTGTAACAGAGGCAAGAATTGTGCTACATTTGTTGGTTGAGAAGGGAACTAACAAATGCAGCTGAGATAATCTGATCTGCTTCTCAATGGATGTTTGGCAGGCCCCTCCTTTGAACTGTTGCAAGATTATTTGGGATGGGGTAGTAGACAAGACCAATGATTTGATTTGTATTGGAGTGGCTATTACGGACTGTACTGGACAGATTATTGCTATAATGAGGCAGAGGAAAAAGCTTTATCCAGACCCTTTACTAGTTGAATCATATGGGGCTCTACAAGCTATAAATTGGGATGAGAGATAGGATTACAACACATTGTTCTCGAGGGTGACTCTTTACAAGTCACAAAAGCTCTGCAAGAAGATAGAGAAGTTTGGCGAAGCCCAAACATGTTCATAAGTGAAGCTAGGTTATGTTTTAAGTATTTTGCAAAGTGGGAAGTTTCTCATGTTAGGAGAAATGACAATCTTATAACCTATTTACTTGCAAAAGATGCTCTTATAGCCCATTCTGATCTCATTGTAACTATAGAGAAATCTCCTCCTTGTATCACATCATTTTTATAATGAAATGGCTTAAGGATTTTTTTCTCAAAAAATAAAAATAAAAAATCAACGGATCAAACCCAATAGCATCAATAGAAAATAGAACTCGTGGATCTAACTATATCGTTTGGCAAGTGGGATGAAACACAAAATTCTGATCTCATCTCATTATTATAACTTTTTCAAATTCTCACACTAAATGTAATAAACGATTTAACTTTTTCAAATTTTAATTCAACTTTTTCAAATCTCAAAATAATAATAATATTAAAAAATAATATTTTAAACTTACATTTAAAACAAAAAAATTATCATCTCACTGTGCAAACCTATTTCCAATATGAGTTTCAAAACTATGACTCGCATTGGAGACTCGTGGAGAGAGTTGAGTAGAAAGAGGTCCGTGGGGGTGGTCGTGGGTCCTTGACAAGAAGAAACTTGCAGCAGCACTGTGAGCTTGAACAGAGAAGAAGAACTAAGAAAGCTGAAAAAAAAAATGATGATGGAGAAGAAGAGGAAAAAGGGAAAAAAAAGTAATACTAAATATGTAATGGGTTGTACACGTGTTACGCACTTTTGAAAAAGAGTAAAATCTATTATTAAAAAATTAATTTTTTTATATATGATTCATATTTATTTAGTTTTTCTGAAAAACAATACCAACACTTTTGTATTCTATAACTGCAAAAATATCATTTCTAGAGAAAAAAAAGATACAGCCACCTAAAGTGAAATTAGATTTGAGATTTTTTTAAAGAAAAATTATTCTCATCAGTTATAATTTATTAATCCACGCTCCACACCTTATAAAAAATACCTTCACATTCTATGAAAAAAAAAATTATAGATGTGTGATATGCGAGTGAATAGTAATTGATGTATAATTTTCCTATTTTTTAAATGATGTATCAGTATTATAAAAGCGAGTAAAAACTAGAGCATATTCCGCCCACCACCCTTTTGCTTCTTTATAAATATTGATAGTATTTGCCTGCCAATTGTCCAGTGGCCGGGCGAGATGATTCCGGATGATCCATCATCCGAGCCACCTATTTATGTACTAAAAATTATATTTTAAGTCAGTTGTAGAACATATCTAACAAAATACTTAAGACATAATTTGATTTAAAACATATATTTTAAAATTTGAATATTATAAATCAAATTTTATATTTAAGTAATGTGAATGATGTACTCTATATATCAACTTAATAATGTATTAACTCTTTATGTATATTTGGCCTTTTAAGTTAACTGACTTTAACATGGCATAGTCCAACAAACTATTATGTACAAACTTTACTTGCTTGAAAAATAAAAAAAGGTTGAACAAGTGTTACTCTGGGACTCGTTCGGGAAGTGAGATAAGATAAGATGAGAATTTTGTAAATAATAGTAAGATAGTTCGTGAATAGTAGTTATATAATTTGAGTTGAATATTTTTTAGGTTTTGGGAAGTTATAGAGAAAAAGTTGAATAAAAAATATTATAATATTAAAATGTTGTTAAAATATAATTTTATAATATTATTTTAATTTGAAGATTTGAAAAAGTAGAATTATTTTTTATTTTTTGTTTGAATGTTTGGAAAAATTATAATGATTAATTTGAAAATATTATAATGATTAGTTTGAAAATGTTTATATTTGAATTATGTTTAGAAATGAAATGAGATAAAATGAAATGAAAATTTTGGAATCAGATCTATTTCCAAAGAAGCTTAATAAAAATTGGGAAATTTATGCTTTACTTTAAACTATCATTTTTTTGAAATATGACCTCAAATTATCCAATTTTCTTTTTTGGGAGGGGGAGGGGGAAATATCATATTATATATTGATAAGGGGTTCGTTTCATAATTAAAAAAACAACTGAGACCTATTTGGAATTAATAATTTTTTCAGTTGCGGCCCTTTCAACTCCAACACTGGACCGCGCGTGCATGATGATAGACACTAGGTATAAGTAGACTCAATCGCTCCCTTCGTTTCGTCATCTTCAGTTCTTAGGGCAACCTCGGCTGCAGATCCTGTGCCAACAGAAGAGCTTAAACTCAGGTCTCTCTCTCTCTCTCTCTCTCTCTCTCTCTCTCTCTCTCGCGCGCGCGCGCGCACCGAAGAATTAAATCGAATTAACCGATCCGATGGCTGCGTGCCCTAAAACCACGAGCCGTTACAGCAAAACACGATTACTCTATATCAAAAGATGGCTCTTTTTCTTAGTTCAGATCGTATATTCTTTAGTGTATTTTAGTTTCTATGCGATTGGTTATGCGAAACTTGAGTCTTAGATTATGACTGCCGATTCCATATTTGATACGTAGTTTCGAATTTCAAGGAGTTGAAATGTTATACAGTCTCTTATTTCTGCTAAACCTAACATAGTCTCGTCGCTATTTTATATAGACGCGTAGTCCGCTATTTCTTGTTGAAAGCTATGTCACAGTTCATGGGAAAGGTTTTTATTTCAGTTTTTTTTTTTTTTTTTAAATTTATTTTCTTCAGAAATGCTTCCTAATTTTTATAGAAATTTGAGGTCCAATTTTACCAATCTTAGTTATTTTGACTCAACATCTGCGCAATTGGGAGCTATGATTTGATCCCGGAAATGGACTCTAGTAGTGAACTGCAATATGCGTGCTTTTTGTTGATTTTTATTAATAATACAATGTGTGCGACCATAATAAAAGTGGACTGATTAATTCAATTAACTCATAAGCTACAATGTCAGGGATGGTTAGAAATTTGAAGTCACTTTTTTTTTTTTAATGGATAAATTGATGGGTTTTCAAGTGACAATCGTTGGGTAGTAGTGCATTTTGCACAACAAAAATGTAACTGTTTTTTGGTACACAGCATAACATATTTGTTATGCCCTACGCAGGCTCTATAATATGGCCTTCTTCTGTTCGTATTCAGTGCTGCATGATTGTTAGTAAAAATGTCTTGGGCATAGTTGAATCTTGATATTCTTATTTGTGGTTTAGTTAAAATCCAAAAACTCAGTAGTTTGTTTTAATTTTGCGAGCAACCATTGTGGTGATTACATGCTCTCTGTAGTCTAGTGCAGACTGATCCTTAGTTTCCCATTTTTGGTAGTGCACTATGAAAAGTAGTTTGTGCAGATATCCTCTATACGGTTTATTTCCCATCCCATAGTAGCCATTTTCTTAGGATCCTGATATTTAACAACTTATTTTTATTTAAGTTCATATTGCCAAAGAAGCTTTTATAAAAGAAATAGAATCATGTACAACTCCAAAAATTCCTCAAAAAATAAACTTATTCCTTTACATTGAATAAGTCCGTTACTTCAGTATTTTTGTCATAGTTGTATCCCCTGATATCACAGAAGGGGTTCTGACAGTACCTGCGCAGCCCCTTCATATGTATTAGAATAATTACTTCCATTTTTTTCAACTCCTAAGGATTGTCTCAAGTGGTAAAGGCCTTGGTGTTGGTGATATTCTCCCTCCAAGTCTAAGGCTTGAATCCTCTTGGGTGCAAACAATTCCTAGGGGCTATCGGATGGGGTTCCCCTTGAATTACCCAAAGTGTACTTGCGGTAAACTCCTTGCTGAGGGCTTGTGCACCCCCGGGATTAGTTGAGACGCTGTTCCCGGACACCCGGTGCCAATAAAATATGTATAAACTCGGCCTCTCAACTTTAAATTTCTTTCCTTTCTCACAGTAAAACAGTGCAGTTTCTTTTTTCCCCCTTTCTTTGGTTGGCCATGATTTTGGGTTGAGATGTATTAATTTATTACAGTATAGACCTCTTATTAATTTTATATCCCATCCTATCTTTTGAGCAGGCAAGGAATCTGAGTTGGTTGAATTTATTGATATGGCGAGTTTTGCCAAACCAGAAAATGCTTTGAAACGGGCTGAAGGTAAGTGACAGATATTTGTGCTGCTTTAACTGTCCGTTGGTAACTTCTTTCTAGCTAGTGTGTTAAAAATGATTGACATATATCTCATAGCATGCTTCATTGCTTGAAACTATTGTTATTATTAAGGTCAATCGAATGAGGATATTCACTTTATTGTTTATGTGCAAGAAATAGGGAATCTTTGGGTATTCTCATACTCCATATAGAATCTTTGGTCTTCTCTTACTCCTCTGTAAGGTGGCTAGCACATTGTGGGTAGTTTTTTTTTAGTCTTGTTGGGATAACATGTGTGATGCCTTGGTGGGTAGTAGATCTGGTAGCATGTTGGAAAAGGCAATTTTTGAGCCATCGTGTTGAGACCTTGTGGAAAATGGTCCTGCTGTCTGATGCAATGCCTACGGAAGCAAAAAAATTGATTGGATTTCTGAGGATGATGGAAGGATTTCAGAGGAATTCTAGGATGTTTTTTTTTAACACTCTAAAAAATTATTTTTACATGCACTTTATCACTGGATGGCAGCACCCTATGTCTTTCTAGCTCCAATTTTCAGAATGTTCTTGATCTATTTTTTTTCTCTTGTTAGGCATTTGATGTATACCTCATGTACTTTGATGATGCCTGCGTATATTTTTGATCAGCAATAAAGCTTATCTTGCCTAGGGAAAAAAAGTAACCTTATTGCATATGGTGTTATTCATGAGAGCTCATTTTCCCCCTTAAAGATTTATATTCTTTTTCTTTTGGCTTGAATGAGGAACTTTATTATGTTGATTGAAGCTTAGAATCACTGCTTCATGCAGTTCCAGATACCATACTGGTTGACAGGTTTCCTTCTTTAGAAAATAGATGCTTCAGCACTCTTTTGTCATGTGCCTAGAGATTGGTGTTGGATTTTTGCATCTTTCTTCCCTAGTGCTTGAATTCTTTGGCCTCAAGCATTTATCACATGATTTAGACCTTTCACAACAGAAGATATATCTACTTAATTTTTTCTGGATTTTGGCTTCCTCATATGTTATGTTTTGAAACTGATTCACTGGGGTATCATGATGCAGAGTTGATCAACGTTGGACAGAAGCAAGATGCGTTGCAAACACTACATGACCTTTTCACCTCAAGGAGACACAGAGCATGGCAGAAGCCGCTTGAAAGGAGTATGTTTAAGTATATAGAGCTGTGTGTAGACTTGCGGAGAGGCCGTTTTGCCAAGGATGGACTCATTCAGTACCGTATCATCTGTCAGCAAGTAAATGTTAGTTCTTTGGAGGAGGTGATCAAGCACTTCATGCATCTATCAACTGAGCGAGCCGAACAAGCTCGCACCCAGGCACAAGCCTTAGAAGAAGCTCTTGATGTTGAAGATCTAGAAGCAGATAAAAGGCCCGAAGACTTAATGCTAAGCTATGTCAGTGGAGAGAAAGGGAAAGATAGATCTGATAGGGAAGTTGTGACCCCATGGTTTAAGTTTTTATGGGAAACATATAGAACAGTGCTTGAGATCTTACGGAACAACTCAAAATTGGAAGCACTATATGCGGTACGTAAATAGAATCCTTCTTTCCTTCAGTCTTGTTGCTGGGTGTTGCATTGCTATATTTACAACTGCCTCCCTCATATGGAATATATTATAAAAATATATTACTTTTGCATTTATTACCATTGCATGATATTCTTTGGGTTAAGAATTATGCTGTTCAAATTATGAGTTTTTTTTGCCTGAGGGGTACTGTAAGTGGAATGTGATTACTTGTTTGGCCCTGGTGATTATATTGTTCATTCAGTAAACAAAGGTACTATTATTGTTCATATTACATCTTACAGTCAATGTACTGGTACTGTTGACTGTGCAAATAACACTTAAAAATTAATTGAAATGGTTAAAATGTGGGTAAAACATGTAGTCCCGATTGACTGCCTTAAAAAAAGAGAAGAAAATGCATGTGTTTTGGATGCTGCTATAGCATAATAATATTAGTAGTGGTGAACTCTGTTCTTTCAAATTCTAGAAAGGGGAAAGTAGTTGATAAACCTGATAAATTCACCAATTTCCCCTTTGGGCTTATGGGTAGAGAAATTTGATATTTCAAATAGCGTGGTTTTTTTTTGCCCCATTATGTCTAGCTGCAGTCAGACAAGCAACAAATGCAAACCTTTTGGAAGAAAGTATCTGCTGGATATTAGTTTGAACATGGTATCTTTACCACTTGATTTTCTCATTTTTATCTTCTATTATATTCCGTTTTATTTGTATGTTTTTGCATAGCTTGTTGGTACACTCAGCATCCTGAACCAATTATTGCAGTGGATTAAACTTCAGTTGTTATATGTAGATGACAGCACATCGAGCTTTCCAGTTTTGTAAGCAATACAAACGAACAACAGAGTTTCGTAGGCTGTGCGAGATCATAAGGAATCATTTGGCAAATCTCAATAAATATAGAGACCAGAGGGACAGACCTGATCTGTCAGCTCCAGAAAGCTTGCAACTGTATGTTGAGACAAGATTTGAGCAGCTAAAAGTTGCCACTGAACTTGAACTCTGGCAGGTTTATCATTTTTCCTTTTACTGTTGTGTATATTTATGCCGGTAGGTTAAGTGTAAGCAATGTAGTTCAACACAATTAGCATATTTTTCATAGTCGAAATCATCTCTTTTGTAAATATTTTCTGCATATTCTATGCAGGAAGCCTTTCGATCGGTTGAAGATATTCACGGACTGATGTGCATGGTTAAGAAGACGCCCAAATCATCCTTGATGGCTGTTTATTATGCTAAGCTAACTGAAATATTTTGGATTTCTTCTAGCCATCTATATCATGCCTATGCATGGTTCAGGCTTTTTTTATTACAAAAAAGCTTCAATAAGAACCTGAGCCAGAAGGATTTGCAATTGATAGCATCTTCTGTCCTTTTGGCTGCACTTTCAGTAAACCCTTATGATCACACCCGCAGTGCATCTCATTTGGATATAGAGAATGAGAAAGAGAGAAATTTGAGGATGGCTAATCTCATTGGATTTAATCTGGAGACTAAACTTGAGGGCAAAGAAGTGGTACTGTCAATTGTTCAACTGGATTTTGTCTCATTTTAGTGTATTCATTTTACAGTTCTGACTACTTGCTTTCTGTTCCTTTCTTCTTTTTCCCAGCTTTCAAGGTCATCCCTTCTCTCTGAACTGGTAAGAATTCTTCTTTTCCAAGCCATGCTTTTATTTGTTCCTTTCTTGATATTTATTTTCATGCTTGTGGTAAATATGGCATAAATTCTGACGTGGATGTGTTCCAATATATCCTTGTACGTTGCCAATAAAAAAAAAATATGTGCTTGTACATTGTGGATTAGACTATTTAGTTTGTGATTGTTGAATTCAGCCTTATCATGTCTAGTTTATGGATACTGTTTAGTTCTAATATTTTGGGTNATTCTTCTTTTCCAAGCCATGCTTTTATTTGTTCCTTTCTTGATATTTATTTTCATGCTTGTGGTAAATATGGCATAAATTCTGACGTGGATGTGTTCCAATATATGCTTGTACATTGCCAATAAAAAAAAAATATGTGCTTGTACATTGTGGATTAGACTATTTAGTTTGTGATTGTTGAATTCAGCCTTATCATGTCTAGTTTATGGATACTGTTTAGTTCTAATATTTTGGGTTTTTTTTTTTGGGTGGGGGGGAAGGTGTACTAGATTAATACCCCTAATCAGTGAATACCCTTGTTGTGGCCAAGTTCAAAGATGTTATCTTTTCTGTTCGTCTTTTTTCATGGCTTTGGATCTACTACATAGGGATGTAGCTAGAGTTCTCGATCACAAAGTTATTTAGAAATCGTAATTATAATGGGTGAGTGAGAACTCATACTGACATTGATAAGGAAATATTTATCCAGAGTCTTTTATGCATCTTGATCCAATTTGGGGTTCCTTTTTTATGATGTTTTTTTCTCAGCGGGCTGGGCATGCCAGTTGCTAATATGTCCGCTTAGGCATGCTTGATTATGATGTGATATTAAGTTCTCATTTGTTGTGTACCTCTAATATCACTTCTTTGGCCATCTTTTGTTCTTTAAATCTGTTTCCCTCCAGTACACCCCCCCCATTTATGAAGAGATCCTTAGTTTATTTGTTTAAAGGTGAAATTTTCTAGGCTGCAAATTACTGATATTGACTTATCCATTTAATTTTTCAAATTATTTTATTTTCAATCAAGTTTGTTATTCTTGGCATCATTGCAGGTGGCCAAAGGTGTATTGTCTTGTGTGACTCAAGAAGTGAAAGACCTTTATCATCTTTTGGAACATGACTTTTTCCCTCTAGATCTTGCATCAAAAGTTCAGCCCTTGGTAAATAAAATCTCAAAGTTTGGGGGCAAGCTTTTGTCTGCTCCTTCCGTCCCAGAAGTGCAATTGTCACAGTATGTTCCTGCAATGGAGAAGCTTACTACCTTGAGATTGTTGCAACAGGTGCGTTTTTATCTTTGCCTTGATGATTATACTTTTTTAAATATAAATTTGTTGTTATCTGTGCATTTCATCTTGATTATTAATTCGCTGCTCTCACTTTCCAGGTATCCCAGGTGTACCAAATAATGAGGATTGAAAGTTTATCTAGGATGATCCCATTTTTTGATTTTGCTATTGTGGAAAAGATATCCGTGGATGCAGTCAAGCATAATTTTGTGGCCTTGAAAGTGGACCATATGAAGGGTGTTGTTATTTTTGATAATATGGTAAGCTTATACTTGTGCCTTTGAGTTCTGTGCTTATGGTTATCTCCCCAACCAGTTCAATACAAATGTCCATTCCTTGCGATGACAGAGAAATGGTGAACTTTTCCACATGGCTAGGTTGGTCTGGAAATGGTAAAGATAAAAATGTTTGATAGGCGATAATATGGGTAAAATTTGTTGTTTTCCCACTTGTCAAGCATAATTTTGTGGCCTTGAAAGTGGACCATATGAAGGGTGGTGTTATTTTTTATTACAGTAAGCTGTACTTGTGCATTTGAGTTTTGTGCTTATGGTTGTCTCCCCCACCAGTTGCATACAAATGTCCTCATTGTGATGACAATGTTGGAACAGAACTCTGCTAGGAAAAATTGATGCAGGCCAATGTTTTCAAAAAATTTATAAGAATTGATTGAACTTTTACTGTGGGGTATACTTACTGTGTTGTAGTTCACCAACAAATTAGGTTCATTCAGGAACTCTGATTTTGTGAGAACCATTGTGGATTGGATGGATTTGCTGGTACTTGTATGACCACGTTCCTATCCTTTTTGTTGTTGTTTGGATGGAGGGGCACTTTTCTTTTTCTTTTTCTTTTTTCGCCGGCCGCGGGGGGGGGGGATTCTGCACAAACAACACTGTCGATTGAACTACTATAAGTTAGATATTTACAACACCTAGGGGTCTGCTCAAGTGGTAAGTACCTTGGTCTTGGGAGTATGTTCCCCCAGGCTAAGGTTTGAATTTTTGGATGCAAACAATTTTTAGGGGCCATGTTCCATTGGTGAAAAGCTGATAATTTACTTGAGTCATGTGATGTGGGCATGTTACACCAGTCCAGGGTTTAACCAGGTAAAATACATGTTGAATTGCACGGTCTCTGGGGTTCCTCATCATAAAAAAAATAAAGTTATTTACTTTTGAGTAGTTTTACTGTCTTAATATGGCAGGTATGAACTATTGCAAGGTTGTATTTAGACTGTGGTAAGTTTTATTGTTGTTTGTGTTATGTAATGCCTTGAGTCACAGGTCATTCTATATCTAATGCATTTATTTAGGCGTCATTTGAGAAGAGGCCCAAAGGCTACTTCTCTAAGTTTCCGAATTTATGTTTTTTGTAAAAGGTGTACCCTCTCTCAACCTGCCCTTAATCTTTGGTTCAAGATGGCTCTTCGCTAAAATCAAATAATGGTCAGGCGGGTCAGCAAGTTTGATAATACCTGAAATACTGAAGTTCAATTCAATGCTTTGCATGCATGAGTTATTTTTCAACAGTCAGATTACATTTCTGTGTATCTATATCTTCAGCTGATCTACACCGGCTACTCTGTTGTGCTGTTTGTCTGTGTTGAGGATTTGTTCCACAATCTGATCATGTATCTCAATGTGTGAGCTGCAATTTGAACTACGTTCTTCCTGGCTTTGATTGAACTGAGCAACAAGTGATTCTATTTATTTAATCAAATAATTTTGGTCTAGTAATTCCCTTTTGGATTTTGTATTGACACAAGTTTCTGTTTATGTCCATCTGGAATAAAATCCTTTCTAAGTGAATCATACACCAAGAAAAACTAGATAAGCTTAACACAAAGGTAGAAAAGAAATATTGCTCTGATGGTAATGGATCTACTGCTGTATACATTATGCCATGCTAAGGTACTAGTGCGCTCTTGGTAGTGTGCACTGCATAGTTAGCAGATTTAAAGGCTTTGGGAGAAGTGTAATGGAAACAAACATTAGACCTTTGTTCTTCAGTTGGCTTTTAGGGGCCTCTCTTAAAGAGATAAATTGTTGTTTCTTTATCTCCTTAAATGAAGTTGGCTTGTTATTGTTAATAGTGTGGATGCGGCTTACTTTTGGTTGTTTTGTCTTTCAGGGTCTTGAGTCTGAGATTTTAAGGGGTCATTTGACCAACCTTGCAGAAACTTTGAATGAAGCTAGAGGAATGATTTATCCTCCTGCTAGGAATGTCTCAAAACTTGGTGAATTGCTTCCCAGTTTAGCTGAGATTGTGGATAAGGAACATAAGAGGCTACTCGCTCGAAAATCCCTCATTGAGAAACGCAAAGAAGAAGAGGAGCGCAAACTGCTGGAGAAGGTACTTCTTAAACTAATATTCTGGCATATGCCTTACAACTTGATATTTGAATGATCATTTATGTGATTAAATTGTTTCCTAATGAACCTTTTTCANAGATATCCGTGGATGCAGTCAAGCATAATTTTGTGGCCTTGAAAGTGGACCATATGAAGGGTGTTGTTATTTTTGATAATATGGTAAGCTTATACTTGTGCCTTTGAGTTCTGTGCTTATGGTTATCTCCCCAACCAGTTCAATACAAATGTCCATTCCTTGCGATGACAGAGAAATGGTGAACTTTTCCACATGGCTAGGTTGGTCTGGAAATGGTAAAGATAAAAATGTTTGATAGGCGATAATATGGGTAAAATTTGTTGTTTTCCCACTTGTCAAGCATAATTTTGTGGCCTTGAAAGTGGACCATATGAAGGGTGGTGTTATTTTTTATTACAGTAAGCTGTACTTGTGCATTTGAGTTTTGTGCTTATGGTTGTCTACCCCACCAGTTGCATACAAATGTCCTCATTGTGATGACAATGTTGGAACAGAACTCTGCTAGGAAAAATTGATGCAGGCCAATGTTTTCAAAAAATTTATAAGAATTGATTGAACTTTTACTGTGGGGTATACTTACTGTGTTGTAGTTCACCAACAAATTAGGTTCATTCAGGAACTCTGATTTTGTGAGAACCATTGTGGATTGGATGGATTTGCTGGTACTTGTATGACCACGTTCCTATCCTTTTTGTTGTTGTTTGGATGGAGGGGCACTTTTCTTTTTCTTTTTCTTTTTTCGCCGGCCGCGGGGGGGGGGGATTCTGCACAAACAACACTGTCGATTGAACTACTATAAGTTAGATATTTACAACACCTAGGGGTCTGCTCAAGTGGTAAGTACCTTGGTCTTGGGAGTATGTTCCCCCAGGCTAAGGTTTGAATTTTTGGATGCAAACAATTTTTAGGGGCCATGTTCCATTGGTGAAAAGCTGATAATTTACTTGAGTCATGTGATGTGGGCATGTTACACCAGTCCAGGGTTTAACCAGGTAAAATACATGTTGAATTGCACGGTCTCTGGGGTTCCTCATCATAAAAAAAATAAAGTTATTTACTTTTGAGTAGTTTTACTGTCTTAATATGGCAGGTATGAACTATTGCAAGGTTGTATTTAGACTGTGGTAAGTTTTATTGTTGTTTGTGTTATGTAATGCCTTGAGTCACAGGTCATTCTATATCTAATGCATTTATTTAGGCGTCATTTGAGAAGAGGCCCAAAGGCTACTTCTCTAAGTTTCCGAATTTATGTTTTTTGTAAAAGGTGTACCCTCTCTCAACCTGCCCTTAATCTTGGGTTCAAGATGGCTCTTCGCTAAAATCAAATAATGGTCAGGCGGGTCAGCAAGTTTGATAATACCTGAAATACTGAAGTTCAATTCAATGCTTTGCATGCATGAGTTATTTTTCAACAGTCAGATTACATTTGTGTATCTATATCTTCAGCTGATCTACACCGGCTACTCTGTTGTGCTGTTTGTCTGTGTTGAGGATTTGTTCCACAATCTGATCATGTATCTCAATGTGTGAGCTGCAATTTGAACTACGTTCTTCCTGGCTTTGATTGAACTGAGCAACAAGTGATTCTATTTATTTAATCAAATAATTTTGGTCTAGTAATTCCCTTTTGGATTTTGTATTGACACAAGTTTCTGTTTATGTCCATCTGGAATAAAATCCTTTCTAAGTGAATCATACACCAAGAAAAACTAGATAAGCTTAACACAAAGGTAGAAAAGAAATATTGCTCTGATGGTAATGGATCTACTGCTGTATACATTATGCCATGCTAAGGTACTAGTGCGCTCTTGGTAGTGTGCACTGCATAGTTAGCAGATTTAAAGGTTATGGGAGAAGTGTAATGGAAACAAACATTAGACCTTTGTTCTTCAGTTGGCTTTTAGGGGCCTCTCTTAAAGAGATAAATTGTTGTTTCTTTATCTCCTTAAATGAAGTTGGCTTGTTATTGTTAATAGTGTGGATGCGGCTTACTTTTGGTTGTTTTGTCTTTCAGGGTCTTGAGTCTGAGATTTTAAGGGGTCATTTGACCAACCTTGCAGAAACTTTGAATGAAGCTAGAGGAATGATTTATCCTCCTGCTAGGAATGTCTCAAAACTTGGTGAATTGCTTCCCAGTTTAGCTGAGATTGTGGATAAGGAACATAAGAGGCTACTCGCTCGAAAATCCCTCATTGAGAAACGCAAAGAAGAAGAGGAGCGCAAACTGCTGGAGAAGGTACTTCTTAAACTAATATTCTGGCATATGCCTTACAACTTGATATTTGAATGATCATTTATGTGATTAAATTGTTTCCTAATGAACCTTTTTCATTTTCGAAGGAACGTCTGGAAGAGTCAAGGAGGATTGAACTACAGAAGATAACTGAGGAAGCAGAAAGAAAAAGACTTGCGTCTGAGTATGAGGAGAGGAAGAATGAAAGAATCCGTAGAGAAATAGAGGAGCGGGAACTTGCAGAAGCCCAAGCTTTACTTCAGGAAGCTTCACATCGTATAAAATGGAAGGGAAAGAAGCCAGCCATTGAGGGAGTGAGTTGAAGAATAATAGTTTTGTTTCTTTTCTCTTTAGGATGGGCTCAGAATGTACTGATGGTTTCTGTATACAGGAAAAACTAACGAAGCAAAGTGTAATGGAGTTGACATTGAGCGAGCAACTCCGAGAAAGGCAGGAAATGGAAAAGAAATTACAGAAACTTGCCAAAACTATGGATTATTTGGAGAGAGCAAAAAGAGAAGAGGCTGCTCCCCTGGTTGAAGCTGCATATCAACAGCGTTTGGTGGAGGAGAGGGTCTTACATGAACGTGAGCAACAGGTAGTGTCTAGATTCTATACTGATTACTTTCTTGCATGTTTTAAGATCCTCTCTTTTTCTGAGAAGTTCCATTCTGTATCTTTTGTGTCTGTGTTAAGTAGAGTTTCATCTGTATCATGTCCTTGTTCACCATTTAGTCTTTCTCCCATCCCCCATCCCCACAACTTTCCCCCTTAAGTTCACTATGCTTATGGGTTGTCCTGTGCTACTCTACAGCAAGAAATTGAGCTTAGCAAACAGCGCCATGATACGGAGCTAAAGGAGAAGGAGAGGCTGGCTCGAATTAAGAACAATAAGGTTAGTACCCAGTCTGGTCTTGTGATTGGTTTAGGTCCAATTCTTGTCAGAAATTTTAATTATTGTTGTAACTTGTAATTGTTGGCCAAATTGATGAGTGCATTATGCTGATGGCTGTAAGAGAAAAACAAGAGGAGGAAAGTACTGAAGATCACATATCTGGGGAGCTTTAGACATTCAAAGGCTGCTGAAAATATTGCTTATATATATGTATATAGTGTATACTCCGTGTACTTGGGCTTTGCCTACTCTTATGAATAAAATACCTTGATTACTGATAAAAAAATAAAATAAAATAAAATTATATAGCGTCTTGGAAGTGATTTCCAGAATATATATCCTGTTCTGCTCCCATTGTTCACAATGGAGTTCTATTTGCATATCATGCATACAATGTTTATACTCATGTTCTGTTTTATAACGGCTAACAATGTGCCTCAAAATGATGGCATTTTGGCAGCTTTTGGCTGTATGTACCTTAAAAGAGCTATGGATTCTTGGTTTTTATGTGCAGGAAATATTTCAAGCAAGGGTTGTCAGTTGTCGGGACGAAGAAAATACCAGATTAAGAAGGGAGAGAGAGGAGAGAGTCTCACAAATCTTGCAGTCCAGGAGACAAGAGAGAGAGAAAATGCGGAAGTTGAAGTTTTATTTGAGTTTAGAAGAGGAGAGACAGAAAAAATTGCATGAGGAAGAGGAAGCACGGAAGCGTGAAGGTTGTTACTTCTGTCCAAATCATACCAGTTTTGTTTTTTTCCTTCTTTCATTCAGAAGTTCTTAAAAAAGAATTGAAATGCTTCTTCCCTCTCACCATCAGTTACCACGATTGATGTTTTTGCCCAACTGTAGTTCATCAACTACCTTTGTTCATTTTGTCGATTTAATTTCTTGTTTTCTATCCAGTTATTTGCTGATGCAAATCATTATTATTGGATCCTGCATTTCTTTCTTTAGTGCAAAAGTGGTTTGCCTTTCGTAATATGTTTTAATGGTTTATTCTGGTGGTTTTGGAACTTTCAGAAGCTGAGAGAATAAGAAAAGAGCAGGCTGAACGCAAAGCAAAATTGGACGAGATAGCTGAAAAGCAGAGGCAACGAGAACGAGAACTAGAAGAAAAGGAAAGGCAGAGGAGAGAAGCACTTTTGGGGAAATCCACAGAGGTACCTTTAAAGACTTTTGAGCCTCCTGCTGTGGCCCGCCCATCAGAGTCTGGATCTGCTGCTCCAGCTGCTGCAGCAGCACCTGCAAAATATGTTCCGAAGTTCAAGCGAACCGAGAGCTCAGGGCAGGCTCCACCTCCGGAAACTGATCGTTGGGGTGGTAATAAACAAGATGATCGAATGCCCCAAGCTGGTGATAGGTGGCGTAGTGATGACCGCAGATCCTCCGGTGGGTCCTCATTTGGCGGGGGTGGTGGAAGGTTTGCATCAACATGGTCATCATCCAGGAACCCTCCTCGTGGATCTGACCGTTGATTTGGAACCAAAGCAGCCAGCTTTGGAGGTTTAGCAGTTAGGCTCTTTGCTGCCGGAATGTGGATGTGGTTCTATACTGGATTTGCTTATATGCTCTGGTTATTTATTCCAAACTTGGGGATTGGTTTTCATTTTGTTTGTTTACTTTTTTAAGATTTTAGATTTCCTTATCCCTAATAAACATTTCACTTATTCCCATAGTGTTCGATGCGGTTGGGATTTTGTTCACGGTGTTGCTGGTTTTTGAGTATTTAAATTGGCCCTCAAACTGTTCAGAGTGCCTAATCGACACCTCAGAGTCAAAATGCTTATTGAGAGTTTAGTTTTGTTGGATCCTCTGGGAGTATTGGTTTTTGAGAAATGAAATTGGTCCTCAACCGTTCATTACATGTTGAGGACAAAACAAATGTTTCTCCCATGGAAAGAGGCAGCAGGCCAGGCCTGCCCAAAATCAGTGAGAAAAAAAAAGACAGAAAAGAGTAGCAGCATTAAGCCTACTCTTATTTTTTAGCAGCAAAACAAAAAATCTTTGAGGGAAATATCATTTGGCTTTTTTAACAAAACGTTATCTGGCCTGGCCGCATGAAGAGTGTTATAGACAATGCTTGATGGAGTAGGTAAATCGAATTGACTAGTATGTTTAATTACAATTCAACTACAAGAATGATCGGAAATTACACTGGATTACGTGGCATTGAAATTCAAATTTTACCTGCCAATACAACCTGAGATTTTTTTACATGATATGAGCTATGTCTGTCAAAAAACAATCGAACAATCGACATAACAAACAAGCTTAGCGATGAGACTATGCTTACCTAAAATACTGTGGCTACATGTGATGAGAAGTGATAGGTTTACAAAGAAATATCACAAAAGTAAAAGTTCACAAACCCCTGTCTAGATGTGATATGTTACACCTTTATAGTATAAGATACTTTTCAATTTAAGTTCAAATATTAAAAAAGGAACTTTACAATTTGGTATACCACAACAAGCTAACTCAAGTTATAAGTTTTATTTTTATGAAATCTATTTGTAAACAAAACATTTATAAAATGTAATATATTATATTTATTTTTAATTTTTTTTATATTTGATATACCATGGCATGTTAGGGGTGGGTAGTGGGGCTCTGCCACCTGCCACTCCGCTCACCTTGTCTGAACCTACTTGGTCGGGGTGGGGGGTTGGATCTTCGCCTACCTGAAATTTATCTAGTTCACCTAACCAGTCGTGGGGGCAC
>QEOT01002652.1:9156-24878 GCA_003123785.1 Pterocarya stenoptera
AATATACACGTTGGTCTAAACAAGATAAGAGCGTTCTCAGTTGGCTATATGCCTCAATTGTGGAAAAGCTAGTTTCCACCGTTCTTAATTTGGAGACCTCGAAACAGGTATGGGACTCTCTCCAAGCCCGATTTTCATCTACCTCGCGTTCCAGAATTACCTTCCTCAAACGGCAACTTCAAACAATATCACAAGGAAGTAAATCCTGCCTTTCATATATTGAAGAAGCCAAACTCCTTATTGATCAACTCGCTACTGCTGGCAAACCAGTAGAAGAACAAGATTTGATCATCTATCTCTTGAGTGGCCTCAAACCGCATTTCATGCCATTTGTGACTTCCTATACTTTCGCAACCAGAGATCAGGATCTGCCCATTGATGAATTCCAGACTGAGCTGCTCAACTTTGAGACGTTAATAGAGGCGCCTCCTTCCTCTGTAACTGCCGAGACCAATATCGGCTTCACTGCATCTCATTCGAAGCTTGGATCCCTAAAGAAACCTACCGGGCTGGGCTTCTCACAGCAAAACCGATCCCCAAATCGCCCACCCCATCACATGGGCTCGTCCAATAATAGGCCCAATGCTGCACCAACAGGTGATAACCGGCCCATTTGTCAAATTTGTGAGAAAAAAGGCCATAAAGCCCTTGATTGTTATCACCGGTTTGATTTCACCTACCAAGGTCGCCTACCACCATCAGATCTTGCTGCAATGGCTGCTGTAGGCAACAACTCTTATGCTCAACAGGTGCGGTATGCTGATAGTGGGGCCAACGCCCATATAACCAGTAACACAGCAAATCTCACCTCCTCTTAGTCCTATGAAGGAGGAGACACTATAACAGTTGGAAATGGCTCAGGTTTGGTGATTAAAAACATGGGTACCTCATCTCTTAAAACAACCAATTCAAATTTCAATCTCTCCAATGTCCTTCATTGTCCAAATGCATCTTCAAATTTAATCTCTATCAATCGTTTTTGTTTAGACAATGATTGCTATTTTTTTTTAACTGGAAGTGATTTTTTTGTGAAGGAGAACAACACGGGGCGACTTCTACTCCAGGGCAAGTTGAGAATGGACTCTATCCCATAGCAGAAAATAAAATTTCATGTTTTATGGCCAATGTCGGCGTGTCCACCACTCTCGACATGTGGCATGATCGATTAGGCCACCCGTCTCAATTTGTGTTAAATCATTTGTTTCATTCAAAATATTTAGATGTTTCAAATTCAAATAAATCTGACTTTTGTTCATCTTGTCCTTTGGGGAAATCAAAACAATTACCATTTAATGATTCAACTCATCAATCTTCTCGGTATTTAGCTCTTATTCATTCCGATGTATAGACTTCTCCTGTGTATTCAGTTGGTGGGTCTAAGTACTATGTTCTCTTTATTGATGATTTCTCCCGCTTTATGTGGCTATATCCCATTAAATCTAAACATGAGGTGTTTGCTATTTTTACAAAATTTAAAGCACTTGTGGAAAACGTCTTCTCTAGTAAAATTCAACAACTTCAAACTGAAAATGGAGGCGAATTTCTTTCCACAACCTTTAAAATTTTTTTACAAGAAAATGGCATTTTTTATCCCTTAACATGTCCTCACACTTCTCAACAAAATGGGATTGCTGAGCGAAAACATCACCATATCGTTGAGACCGGGTTAACTCTTCTAGCTCGATCTCACCTCCCTAATACTTATTGGGCTGATTCTTTTCTTACATCTGTGTATCTAATCAACAGACTTCCAACAAGAGTGTTAAACAACCTAACTCCTTTTTACATGCTTCATAAAAAAATTCCAAAATATTCTTATTTGAAAATATTTGGATTTGCCTGCTTTCCTTTACTCAGACCATATGAAAAACACAAACTCTCTTTTCACAGTAAAGAGTGCATTTTTCTTGGCTATGCTAGCCAACAAAGAGGATATAGATGTCTAGACTATATGTCTGGACGTGTGTATATATCACGACATGTCGTTTTCAATGAAGCACATTTTCCTGCTAAATTTGGGGTCCTTTCATCAAGTGTCACGCGGAGTGAAGCCTCTTCAGGTATGCCTCTTCTCAAAATATCTCTCAAATCCATTGATCCCACCATCGGATATTGCATCTCAACCTAACACGCAATCTCTGCCTCCTCTCTCTCTCAAGATAATCAAACCGAACCCATTCTGCCTTCAATCCAGCATGAAACCCCACCTTCAATCCTCCATGAAACCCAGACTTCAATCTCACATGAAACCCAGATCGAAACCCACCTTGAAACCCAGCCGCCCCACAACGAAAACCTTCCGTCTCTATCCACCCACACTGAAAACAGAGTTACCACTCGATCTATGACCGGCAACTCCAAATCCAAACAGTTTCCACACTTCACCGTTTACTCCACACGCTACCCATTGTAGGTACTGACAACGGTGGTCACCAAGCCTGAACCATCCACCTACACACAAGCTGTGACTTCTCCAGAGTGGCGAGCTGCGATGGGTCTGGAATTTGATGCATTAATGGTGAATGGAACTTGGTCACTCTGTCCTCGTCCACTTGGTAAGCATATAGTTCGGAATAAATGGGTTTTTAAGCTTAAACGACTATCTGATGGAAGTATTGAACGCTATAAAGCGCGTCTCGTTGCAAAAGGTTTTGATCAACAATATGGGATTGATTATGGGGAAACCTTTTTCCCAGTGGTGAAACACACCACTGTCCGAATGATTCTAGCCTTAGCCGTATCATTTAATTGGAATATTCATCAAATAGATATTTCCAATGCTTTTCTGCATGGCTTTTTGGACAAAGAGGTTTTTATGGAACAACCCAAAGGATTCATTGATGAAAATTTCCAGATCATGTCTGCTGATTACACAAGTCAATTTATGGCCTGAAACAAGCACCGCGTGCTTGGTTTCGTCGTCTCTCTCAATCCCTTTTGGAATATGGGTTTATTGAATCTAATGCTGATTATTCCTTGTTTATCTATACAAATGATTCTGTGAAATTATATGCCCTGATTTATGTGAATGACATCCTTGTAACTGGTTCAAGCAAGACTGCCATTGACTCATTTATTTTGTCTCTTAAAGAATCATTTCTTGTTAAAGACTTGGGTGAACTCAGCTTCTTCCTAGGTGTCCAGGCAACTCGTAACAAAGGTGGACTCTATCTTCGTCAAACGAGATGCATCACCGACCTACTTGAAAGCACCAAAATGGTAGGTGCAAAACCCCTAAACTGTCCAACCACAACAGGGCCCAAACTTTCATCAGAAGAGGGTGCTCTTTTGATGGATCCAACTAAATATTGCCGTGTAATTGGAGCTCTTCAGTATTGTACAATATCACGTCCTGATATTGCATATGCTGTAAACCAACCGTGCCAGTTCATGCACAGTCCCCGTGAGCCCCATTGGATTGCAGCAAAACGTGTGCTTCGTCTCAAGGGTACATTGATTACGGCCTTTATTACTCCTTTGGTGATATTAATCTCAATGCTTATTGTGATTTTGATTGGGCGAGCAATCCGGATGACCGACAAAGCACAAATGGTTATGGAATATTCCTTGGCCCCAACCTCATCACTTGGACAGCAAAGAAGCAGCCCATAGTTTCCAAAAGTAGCACTGAAGCAGAGTACCGCAGCATCGCCATTGCAACTGCTAACCTATATTGGATAAGGATGCTCATGAAAGAACTTGGCATTCAACTTTCATCTACTCCAACAATTTGGTGTGATACTATTGGAGCCATTGCTTTGGCATCCAATCCGGTATTTCAAGCTAGAACAAAGCACGTTGAAGTTTATTACCACTTCATCCACGAGAAAGTCCTCAATAAAGATGTCCAAGTAAAGCATATTTCTACTGCAGACCAAATTGGTGACATATTCACAAAGGGTCAAACGGCTCCAAGATTTTCTTTTCTTCGGTCCAAATTAGTGGTGATCATGATCCCCATTAATTTGAGGGGGGGGGGGGTGTTAGACCAAATCCCATTGAAACAGCCAAGAATGCAGCAAACATTAATGAGTCCTTCGAAGCAGCAGCTACAAACTGAAATCCCGAAAGTGCAGCACATATTCAAATCCCAGACTTTACTCCACCAATTCCTTGATCTTCTCTTCTATCCGTTACCATCTTTCTGCTCCTGTAAATCTGATTTCTTTCCATGTAAAGCTGTAATTTACTTTCCATGTTTAACTTGTAAAAGCTGTAACCACATGTTCACTAGTGTATGATTTAAATCAAGGGAAGTATATCGGAAAGGTAAGTTGGCCTCTCTGGGTTTATTCATATTTGTTTTTCATTGTTTTACAGTCAACAACAAAATGTGCATGCTTTGTTACAACGACCAGGTGTCCAAATTAACCGATCTTTTTTCTAAACTTCATTTTGGATGAAATATACATGATCTAAAGCAACATATGTTCTTCAGTGCCATTCTTCTGTAAATTGGAGAAAACAAAAAATATGGCTGTGCTCAATTATGATATTTGAGCTTCATTAATTTTGAAATGTGCTTTGTTAGCTCTGCTGATATATGGAGTGTTGGATGTACTGTAATTGAGATGGCTACTGGAAAGCCTCATGGAGCCAACAGTATCAGGAGGTACACACTTGATGCTAATTAAACTTACCACTTTGGTTTATGTAATTTGACTGTAATTTTGTCAAGTCAGTATGTGTTCTCCCAGACTACCTATAAATAAAAGACTTTCAGACTAAGACTTGGTGTTTTTCTCAGGTTGCTGCTCTCTTCCATATCGGGACAACTAAATCCCACCCACCCATCCCTGAGCATCTCTCCTCTGAGGCGAAGGATTTTCTATTAAAATGTTTACAGAAGCACGTCCTATTGTTTCTTCTTTTCCCCTCCTGTTATGTTTCCAATCGCCCCNCCCCCCCCCCCCCCCAAAACAACGAATAAAAAAACACACAAATTTTATTTTTGAAAGAACTAACATGTATCAGTAGTTGTTGAGGATTTGAATCTGCTTTTATCTGTAAATTTACTGGTCTGTACTTTATGATTTCTATCAGTCAATTATTCTTTTCTGTAACTCATACACAAATCAAATTGTGATGGCAGGGAACCTAACTTAAGGCCTGTTGCATCAGATGCAGGTAATCTCTAGGGATGTTCTGTCATGGACCCTTGTTCTGTAACTCGTTTCTATATTAAAGATGACTGCTTCGAGGGAGTCAGGCCTCCAGATAGGTGATCAAGAAGTAGAGAGAGAGATATAGAGAAAGATGAAATGAAGAGAATTAACACTTGAATACCAGAGTTGGCCTCAATCCCAGCTCATGGCTACCTCTTTATACTGCATCTGTGAGAATACAATCTATACGAAGGATTAAGCACAACTGTGCTTAATCTCCTGAAATGAATATGAAAACGACATCGTATACTAACTAACATAACTGCCAATACAAGTAAAAGACAACACCGTTTTCAACCAACTCTTAAAAGAAGATGACACCGTATGCAAACTAACTTCACTGCTAATACAAGTAGAAGAATGACACCGTATTAACAACTAACATAACTGTCGATCCTTCTGCACTTCACCTTCAACACAGCAGCCTTCCATTGCACTCCCTTACTTTCACGCACATAACATACCCTCCCCCTTTAGAGAACCTTGCCCACAAGGTGAGGGAATTTTTCACGCAACTTCCAATAAGCCTCCCATGTAGCTTCCTCAATAGCAGCTCCCTTCCATTGCACTCCCTTACTTTCAGGCACATAACATGTTCTGTTCAAGTGTTCATTAAGCAGTGATACAAGCATCATGGATTAATACATGCCTGAATATATTTGTGTGCGTGTGTGCACTCTCTGCTTGAATCTGAATATATTAGTGTTGTTAAATATATATTCTTCACATATACCAATTTGTGGTCTACTCATAATACTGTTTATGCTAATCTGCAGCATCCATTTGACAGAGGAGTATTGGGAATCTCAGCCAGTTTGCAATTCAGTTATGGTCAGTATGTTAGGTTGAGTTCTTATTCTTTTGATAAAGTTGTCTCTTACTTCCATTCTTGTTATGTCAGGAATCTGGAAACGAGATGGTAACACCTGGGATGAATCATAATAATTCGTAAGCTTTTTAATTCGACGTTTTCAGAAAACTTGATATTGTTGTAAATACTGATGATGGAACTATACCACTGTTACAGCATGAACACTATGATCGGAAGGTCAATGTGCACAGGCTTAAAGGATGTATGTGAATCGGGTAGCCTAAGGTGCTCATCTGTAATCCTCCGAAGTCCTTAAGAATGGGATCTTGGGGATCACAAAATCATGATGACTACATGTGCCAGATAGATTATAAAGATGATCTAGTGGTCGATGCATCAGTAAAGCTTGAATCCATTTTAGCGTCTGATGATATAAATAAGGTAAACTGTTATCACGTCCTCCTTTTGGTTTGGATGGCTATAGGTAGCTTCAGTGACAATGGGAAGATCTCTTTCATTTGAACTAGAGTTTCAATCCTATGTGCGAGCCTACCAATGACTGGCCCTGCAAGTTTGATGGAAGTATAGAGCTGGAGAGAAGTGGAATAGACTTGTCTCCTATTCAAACCACCTGTAAGGCTGCTCGCAACTGTGGAGTACCAGGTAAGGTGGAGCATGGCTTCGCATTTCCATGTGGGCCAATTCCTGCTGAGGATGATGAAGAAGTTACTGAATAAAAAATTAGGGCCTTCCTGGATGAAAAGGTGCCTGTCCTCAGATCTTTCTTTTGCGAATGATTGATGACATTATTATGTGATAGTCTCTTGTATGTCATATGCTATGCCTTGTGTTTTTATATGATAACAATATGAAACTGTAACTTGCTATTTAAAACTACATTAGGCTTTAAATCTGAAGAAGCTGCAGACGCCTCTCTATGAAGAGTTTTACAGCACGATGAATGCTACCAGTCTTCCTGGTGTAGTTCAAACGGCACATGGAGCTTCTTGATGCTCAGCAGAAATCGTTTGGTCGAAGGTTAAGTATATGGTGTTTGATGCATCTTTTAGCTTGTTGTCTAATAGTTCTGTTAGCTCATCTTGTAACTGGAGATTGGAAATATCTGCAGTGCTAGCTTCTCTGAGAGACAAGGGTATTGGAAAGAAGAGCTTGATGAAGAGCTAGAGAGGAAGCGAGGCAAGTTTACAATTTCTGCCCTTGGTTATAATCTGAATTGCTCTGTTTTGTGTTTTTGTTGGATTGACTGGTTTGGGACAATGGTTATGATATCAAATCTGCTATAAGAAAGCAGAGGGATGATTGTTATGGTCTTATATATATGCTAACAGCCTAACAGTATCGTGACTATCGTCTCACTATGACAGTAGCAGCGGGATTTAAATAGGATTTTTTGTGATTTTTTGTCAAACCTTTTGAGGGATGGCTGGTTTGGGGTTTTGAAGAATAGGATTTTAGAGAAGGATTAGAATCTAATCTGGTTTTCATCACGGACATAATATAATTTCAATTTATCTTGGATAAAGTTGCATGATTACATTCCTTTTCGGGAACCATGACAATGTAAACTGCACATTACAGAGATGTTGCGTCAGGCAGGTGCAGGAGGGAATACATCGTCTCCAAATGATCAGATTCGTAATCAACAGAGAGAGCGGCTACGTTTTGCATTCTCAGGCAAAGGATAATATATACCTCACTCGTATCTACGTCTCTTCAATGGAAAAGGAAATGTGATTTTCCGTTGGGACTGGTCATGTATAGTATAATTATTGGTTCAAAGGTGTCAAGTGTTACGTAGTAGTCACATTGCCAAATCTGCCTTAATAGCCAGGCACTGTAACCTTCAAGCGTTGTCCCTGTTATTCAGCAGAAAACGTCACATAAACAGGATTATTATATACTCCTTTTTTATCTTTCTGTTTTCTATTTCCCCCATCTGTAAATTAAGTTTGTGTATGTTATTGAGGGATATGGAACACGGTAAACTTATCCTTTGAGTTTGTGTTCATCATGATATATGGTGTTTAATATTAATGTCTAGAAGCAGGACCAGTGTGACAGTTTCTCTAAGTTAGGTTTTAGGAATTTGACAAATGGTTGTCAATCTCTGTAATTGTCATGCTTGCAAGACAAAATAGTTTTGGGTGACAATGATATAAATAAAATCCTCCCAAATGATCCAGGATCTCTCTCTCTCTCTCTCTCTCTCTCTCTCTCTCTCTCTCTCTCTCTCTCTCTCTATATATGTATATATATATTATTAAATTTCATTTTTGCATCCTAGATATTTACTGAGCAGCACAAGAATCATAATCCGAAAGAAAAAAAACTCTTGGTAGATTTTGGGGGAGGTGTGGCTGGCCTGAGAAGAATCTTGGTGCAACTTTTAAGGTAGGACCCAGTAAATATCTGTGGGCTGCTGAGAAGTAAAATGGGAATCGTGGAAGTGGGCCAATACCTGTGGCTGCGTTGGACATAAATTCGAGGTCTAATAAGGCTTATCAGTTGACGTGTAAAATTACTAATGGAAATTAAAGCATTCAGTTCTTCCACTTAATCAAATACTTTAGGCAGAAAGACTTGAAAAATCTCCATTCGCCTTTTGAACATTACAGTACCTTATAAGTATAGATTTTAATTTTTAAAGGGTGAGGGAAGAAAAAGGCCTTAGGTTCAGATTTTGTGAAAATAAAAGGAATCGGGTAACGAAGACCAAGTGGCATGGTTATTCTAGATTGGACCCATTAATTAAAGAGGAATTTTAAATACAATCTTGAAGTGCGTAAACGTCGTATAATTGCTTTGAAAAAAAGTGAGGTCTATTATTAAAAAATTAATTTTTTTCATGTGGAATCTCATATTTTATTCATTTTTTTCAAAACGATTATGCGGCAGTTGTACAATTCACGGTTGTAAATATATTTACTCTTAATTAAATAACGAATAAATTTTCAATTATTTCATGCCATAATATCGTAAAATAATTAAAACAACGATGAATAATTAAAGTGTGTTCACTTAAAACAAATGACGTGTTTTTAAATTGTGAATGGGGCAGTCGGGCACCGACGATGAACACATTTTCTTTGAAGTCAAACAAGCGTGAGTTTCGTCGGGAAAAAAGGACAAGAAAAAAGAAAAAGAAAACAAAGAATCATGAGTTATGCTTTGGGAATGATTAATGTGGGCAGCCCAGGAGCAGGGAACTGTTCAAGTCACCCAAAATGTGGATCATGGGCCGCCTTGTTCTTTTTCACATGTCTCCCTCCTGCACTTGATGAAGAACGGACAATAAGACCCTCTTTTAGCATGGTTTCCCATCGAAAACGATTATGAAAAATCTCCATAAAATTCTTCATGTTCCCCCCTTTCTCCTAACCTATATTAACCACTACTTTTTGCTCCTTGGTCTTTAAGTCTATTAAGGTCAAAGAAAGCAAAAAAGATTAAGATCGAGTACAACTCCATTAATCTCACCTGAATTATTTATTTATTTATTTAATGAATAATGTTCGTATTGCAACATGGCAGAAAGTTTTGTTTATGGAAAAAATATAGAAAGAGCCATGAATCATGATGGAAAAGCAAGACTCTTTTGAATGAGGGGGCTGAACTTTGAATGACAAGAAGGGACTTAAAGTCACCCATGGAAAAGATGTTTGGGTGGCAGGTCTCTTTCGCTTTTTTAGCGACAGGAGAAATTCTTGACGTGAAAGACCTGGATTCCGGGAGATCCACATGATGATGGAAAAGAACATGAAAGACACTATCAGCATCACNAGGTCTCTTTCGCTTTTTTAGCGACAGGAGAAATTCTTGACGTGAAAGACCTGGATTCCGGGAGATCCACATGATGATGGAAAAGAACATGAAAGACACTATCAGCGTCACAGAGNATTCTTGACGTGAAAGACCTGGATTCCGGGAGATCCACATGATGATGGAAAAGAACATGAAAGACACTATCAGCATCACAGAGAGAGAGAGAGAGAGAGAGAGAGTTATTAGAACAAATTATCATTGTAATTTGTATCTATTGCTTGAATTATATATTATGTCCCCAGTTAAAATATCTCAGATCTAGCAAGAAATTATATTAAAAATCTGTCAATATATAGTACTTATGATTCATATAAAATAGCATAAATAGAAATGAATGAAGATTGATCGATCTCTATATATAATTGCAGAATATTCATTATGAAATTGTTGATTGCTTGTTAATTAATTTTCGCATTTCTTTCTACAAAATCATGATTAGCTATAGCGGTTCGATCTATGCATGGACCGACGTTCTAATACTAATTACCAACTCCCAAGAATTTTCCAAAATTCGAATATATTGCAAACCTTGCAGAACAAAATATAATGCTAGAGCTACCGCCGGCACTCCTGCTAGGCTTTAGCATATATTTATTTTTAAGTTATTTTTTACATAGTTATTTTTAACGCTTTTTAAAAAATAAAATAAATTTAGAATATCATTAAAAAATATTTTATTAATCACAAAGTAAAAAAAAAACAAGAAATAAAAATTAGTCTTCATGTTGAGTGGGAGTGATGTGAATTTTGTTTTAAATATTTAAAAGTGCTAAAAAAATCTATATAAAAAAAAAAACTTAAAAAAAATACATGAAAAAACACATTCTGGAGCCTAGAGGGAGCTAACAGCTCCCAACGTTATCCAAACTTAATTATCAGCTGGCATGGCATTTTTGGAAAACCATTTTGGTTTTTTTTATCTCTCAAATCTATGGTACCACTTTCTCGATTCATTTTTGTAGGATCATTTTATGGTCTCATTATATTTCATGACCAATCTTTGAATGTAACCGATCTTTTATCTCAACATCCAAACATCACTTAAATATATATTTTTTAATTTTTAATTTTTAACTTTTTTAATTAATCATTATAACTTTTTTAAATAAAACACAAAAAAAAATATAACATTTTCAAATCTCAAAATAAAAATAATATTAAAAATTTATATTTTAATAATATTTTAATTTTATAATATTTTTTTTTAATTTTTTCTCTCATATTTATTAAACATCATAAAATATCATATATATATATATATATATATATAAAACTCAAATCATTTCATTATTATTTGCAAATTTCTCATCTCCTCCTTAGGCTAGTGATTAGAACGTCGCTGTTTGATGCATGATTGATCTTTTAAGATGGATCGAATTATGTGTACGAGTTTTCCAAGTTGGTCCTTCCGGGTAGCAGAAAGGTAGCTTCTCTTTTAATTTATTGTTTGTCCTATCCATCAGATCATCGACATGTTGTCTGCATATGAAATTAAAATTAAAATTAAAATTAAAATTAAAATTTGCTCTATGAAAGGTACGTATAAATAATATATATATAGTGAGAGAGAGAGAGAGAGAGAGAGTGGCGTACATACAAAACACACAATTTCTACTTTTCCTACAGAGATGACAATCCAGCCAGAAATATATATATATATATATATTTTTTAAATGGCAATCACATGTATATATAAAACTGATCTAGTGGTTATGCTTGAAAACCAACATTCTTTGTTTCATTGTTCTTCATCTCTCGATCGGTCATGCGTGTATATATGTATATTTGTAGATGAGACTAACCTACGTACTCAAATTTTATGTGGATCGAGTGCAGCAGCATCCTTACCCACACAATATTACAGATTTTATAACATGATCAACTGGCCGTAACCACTAGATGATCTATAATTATATCATGACTTTGATTGCCATGTACCCCAAATCGAATACACTTATCAGCCTGAAAACGAATGCAGTGCTAGCACTACTCCTGATTAATTGAAAGATCATGTGTGAGTCCATTTTAATTTACAATAAAAGTAATTTTATATATAATTTGTCGACGAATCACATTATGAGATTACTCTTTTGTAATCTCTTTGTCATGTGGCTAAACTTTTTCCATACACACACGTGTATATATATATATATATGTATATAGCACACGTAATATGGTCGAAACGCAGTTTTCATGGTTCATCCTCATGTTTGGTTATAATATTAATAAGGGGCAGTCCGAGTTAGTCAACCGATTTGAGGCCATATGCAAGCATGCCAGCTTATCCATACGCGTGGAACGGATGTGTATTGGAAAGAGAGAAAAAGGGCAACACAAATTCATAAATGCGTATTTTGTATGTGAGAAATGCTAGGGGCTCCCCTTTTTTTTACCCGACTGTTTTTTTATTTTTATTTTTTTTAGTTTTTTTTTTTAACTTAGTGATTAAGAAAATATTGTTTGATAATATTGTGAATTTTTTTATTTTTTCAAAAAATAGTTTAAAGTGTTAAAAAAATGATGTGAAATTAAAAAAACAAAATTTTGTTTTTATTTTCACATCATTTTTTTAACACTTTTAAATATTTTTAAAAAATAAAAAAATTCATAATATTATTAAATAATATTTTCTTAATCACCAAGTTAAAAAAATTTTAAAAAAAAAGAAAAAAAAAGGGGCAAAAAAAAAGGGGGTGGGCTCCCTAGCATTTTTCTTAAATTAATTTCCTAGCTAACTAGCTAGTCCAGTCAATTTTCTTAACTGACTTTTTGCGACCTTCATTAAATGATAAATAAGTATGTAATAAATAATTATTTAATAGTGATAAAAGTACCACATCATACTTAATAAGATAAAAATAAGATAGTTGTATGGTGTATAAAAATTTCTTATGTAAATATGTTCAGATGATATTTTCTTCTTGGAATCTAATTAATTTCCCGGTCCCATTTTTTCCCTTTAAATCATTGTCTGTCTATATTATATATGTACCTTTCTTTCAATTAATACACATTATTTCTCATTCGATAATAATTAAATTATGAGGAGGGGCCTACTGCATTTTCCAGAATCAGATCAGTGTGAAGAAGAGTCAATTTTGCCTCATTTTCTGTCGACTGTGGTACTACGTCGTATAATAAGCTCTTGTATTTCTTTGGATAATATAATATTTATGTCCAAGCATATTGGTTGGATGATGTGGTCTACTGTGGTGGCCGCGGTTTTATAATTAAAAGATTGTGGTGGCCTGGTGGGTACGTAGCTTAATTTATATATATATATATATAAATATATATATATTATATGTACCCAATTAATTGGTGGTTTCTTTTGTTGGTGACGACATGTATGCATTGCTGCTAGCTATAAGCTAGCTACCTAGCGAGGTTATGATTTTCTTTTTGTTTTTTCAATATATTTCAACCACATAGATGTACCTTTCCCACATAAAGGATGCACATGCATGAGTTTGTTGATTGAGTTGTCTTATATACTTATATATATATATATATATATATATTAAAAGTTGTCCAAGCTAGCAGGCTAGCTAGAAGCATNTTGGTGGTTTCTTTTGTTGGTGACGACATGTATGCATTGCTGCTAGCTATAAGCTAGCTACCTAGCGAGGTTATGATTTTCTTTTTGTTTTTTCAATATATTTCAACCACATAGATGTACCTTTCCCACATAAAGGATGCACATGCATGAGTTTGTTGATTGAGTTGTCTTATATACTTATATATATATATATATATATATATAATAAAAGTTGTCCAAGCTAGCAGGCTAGCTAGAAGCATGCAGCATGTACATGTCAAAGTAGAATTGGCGTTCCAACACTTATGTTCAACAAAGAAGATATTATATGGTGGGAAATCTATTATTTTGGGTGCACATGAACTGAGGCAGCTGCTTGAAACTTTACAAATATATCCTTAACGACCAAGAAAGCACGCAATCGCATGCACAGCCAAAATTGACAACAAACATATATAACATAAATAAAAGGTCATCGTGTATCATTAATTTGACATGAGTCACGCATGCATGATAATGTTTATAATTATATATATTTATATATATGCTTAATTGTATGATGAGAGGGATTCGGGATATTTGAATCTTCCTGGCCTGTATGAGAAAACTGAAAAAGATCAGGGTTCGATCGAGAAAATAATTAAAGCAAATATTAATACCGCCGGCCAGCCTTAAAAAGATAAAATATAAATTATATCATATTATATATAAAAAAGTGCAGTACATCATCGCTCTTTATGAAAGTCAGAAGTTAGGAGGACGGTTCTGCAAATTTGGCAGTTATTTGGTCTCCTTACATGACTCACGAGTAGTTATGGTGCATTTATTTTGTATTGTCGTCTGTCTACACTCAGAACGTGCTTTTTGTTTCGAATCTTCAAATTATGTGGTTTATCAACAGTCGCCACGTTTGTCTGTTTTTCTCATTTTTTTTAGATGTTAAACTTAATTATTCATGCAAAAACCTTAAAGATTATAAGCCCACTTACTTTGAAAATGATCATAATCATGATATATATTGTACATGATTCACATTAGCATTAATATATNCTTAACGACCAAGAAAGCACGCAATCGCATGCACAGCCAAAATTGACAACAAACATATATAACATAAATAAAAGGTCATCGTGTATCATTAATTTGACATGAGTCATGCATGCATGATAATGTTTATAATTATATATATATATATGTGCTTAATTGTATGATGAGAGAGATTCGGGATATTTGAATCTTCCTGGCCTGTATGAGAAAACTGAAAAAGATCAGGGTTCGATCGAGAAAATAATTAAAGCAAATATTAATACCGCCGGCCAGCCTTAAAAAGATAAAATATAAATTACATCATATTATATATAAAAAAGTGCAGTACATCATCGCTCTTTATGAAAGTCAGAAGTTAGGAGGACGGTTCTGCAAATTTGGCAGTTATTTGGTCTCCTTACATGACTCACGAGTAGTTATGGTGCATTTATTTTGTATTGTCGTCTGTCTACACTCAGAACGTGCTTTTTGTTTCGAATCTTCAAATTATGTGGTTTATCAACAGTCGCCACGTTTGTCTGTTTTTCTCATTTTTTTAGATGTTAAACTTAATTATTCATGCAAAAACCTTAAAGATTCTAAGCCCACTTACTTTGAAAATGATCATAATCATGATATATATTGTACATGATTCACATTAGCATTAATATATATATATAATATAACATATATGTTGTTCAACATGCACCTACTTATAATAATGAGCCGGAGTTTTTGGCTCAATTAATGCAAAAAAAGTAATGATTTTTCTGGATTTGTCTTTGGAACTTCAAACTTTTGCACATGATCTTTATTCATTTTATAATGTGCACTAATCTCATTAAAATTTAGATCATGTTAAAATAAATAAATAAATAAATAATGTAGCATGGATGGTCTTGAAGATCATCAAATCCTATTTGAAGGGTAAATTTCAAATTATGTTTCAAATTGGCCGGAAGATCAGTGCTAAAAGAAAGCTTCGTTGTTTGGAGGAGTAGATATAATTTCCTAATCTACCATAATAACCATGTAACCATGCACGTACGTGCCAATAATATTATTTATAGAGAAGTGATACAACAATAAAGAGATCTTATAAAAGTAAACCTATAAAATGATATAATTTTATATGATACGTTGAATTTATTTTATAATAAGAATAGTTTTATAACTAACTTCGTTAAGACATTAATTTATGTATTTAATTTTATTTTTGAACTAAAACATTTCTCTTATTTATACACACAATTGTACCAATAATGCATGCACTTTTTTCCATGTAAATTAATGGAAACCCAGCTTTTATATATATATATATATATATATATATATATAT
>QEOT01002653.1:12698-23063 GCA_003123785.1 Pterocarya stenoptera
AGAGTTGAATCCCGACTCTCAATAATAGAATAAGGATATGTTTGGCAAGTACACTATTTCACTACTAGTCATAAGCGGTTCATTACTATTTATTAATTTTTTACTGCTATTCACAAATTGTAACACCCCCTAAAAAGCTCCTTCGGCCTTGACCTTAATTAGTAGCCTTAATCATAGTTAATTAGGAGTTGAACTATCCTAGAATAAGATCAATTTTAGATACTTGAGTTGGCAAAAAGGCCGTATACTTTGGGTTTAGAAGAACTATTAAAAGATTCCAATGCAATATTGATTTTTGAGGGGGGAAAAAAAATTGGAGCTTAATTGGTTAGTAATAATATTTTGAAAAATTTTTAGTGCTCTATTAATTTTAAGGATAAGAAGCTAAGAGGCCCATAAGGGAATGATACATGGTATATTGGATAGTTGTCACATCAATGAGCTAAGCAATTTGTGTTAAATATTTGATGGATTTGGAGAAGATGAAAAAGAGAGATTTACTAAGGGCCCAAGCTTTTTGGGTATAAAGGCTTATGAGAGGCAATAAAAGTTTAGGGCCCTAATGTACTAAGGATGTTATGGGCTAAGGTTAAGATGTTAAAAAGCCTTAGGCTCAATTTAGGAGATATTAAGTTTTAAGCCTTTCTTGGAAGACACTAGAAAATAGACCCAATAAAAAAGACATAAGGCCATTGGGCCTAACTTAGTAAGAGTGAAGGTATTAGGCCCAACTTATTAAGCATGAAGGATTAGAAAAGCAAGCCCACTAGTAATCCTATTAAGACTTTTAGAACCTTAGGATATTTATGGACCAATCTTTAGAAGCTCTAACACAATCCTCATAGGAGTGCAAGGCTTGGTATGAAAATCTCGGCCCAAGTATGAGGAAGGCATAAGGCCTTTGGGCCAAGTTTGGTACAGATTTTACCTATGGCCCAATTATGTCAAGATAAGCTTTTCAAGCTCCATTTTTGTGAATCTTGAGGTATATTTTAATCCCTCAAAATCTGAAAACAAGGCTCCCATTTATTCAAACCCAAAAGCCCTTGGACCATTAACCCACACTCATGGCCCTTTTAAGGCCATAAGGCCCAAAGCCTTGTTTTGTTCTATTTCACTCTTCAATTTGAAAGCTCAATACACCATATAATGGGTTTCTTCAAGCCCCTGTCATACCCTAAATACCCAAATTAAGTTTTGAATTTGGGTTAAGACCATTAATCAACTTACCTATGATTAGTGATTTTTAAACTATGTTTTAAAGTTTAATTTTCTTTCTTAATCTTTTCAACTTTTTTTATCTGAAATTTTATTGTTTCATTATTCATACATTATTCTTAGATCATATTAGGACTCTATATAAACCTCCACATATGTCATTAGAGGAAATGACATATCAAACCCCAAATTACATCAATAGACACACATGTGTGCACTTTGTGTGCATAAACTGTTTTGCTCTTAAATCCAATCCTTTTGTACCTTTATCTCAAGGGCACTATGGTCTTTAAACACCTCATATGACTCCTTGGATAAAATTTGGTTTCAAAAACCAAACTAATAACCAAAACAGATTGCACCCAAAAGACTAATTGAGTGGGAACTGAATTTATTGAGTTTCAACCACCCATCTGCCATGGTTGAGGCACCACTCCATGCCACCTCTAGCACCACCCAATCCCCAAAAGGCTCTCATGGCCATCATGAGCCTTTGACCAGGTTGTCCACCACTTCATTTCAGCAACCACCCTCCATTACATCATCTTCTTGGAGCTGCTTCTTCATGATCATTTAGCAGCCAATCCTCCACCTGAAAAAGCCTTCAAGAAGTGACTTTACACCTGCATAAATTAGCCACGATGATGAGTTAAAAAGATGAGTCAAGACAATGAACAAATCTGCCCAAAGAAAACCACTCTGAACCCTCAACCCCATGGTTGGTTTTTGTTGGTTTTTCATTTATTTCTTCTGCACCACGACTTGACCAGCACCCATAGGAGCACTGTAGCACCTGCAGTGATGATGATGGTGGTTTAGGACACTATTTTGTTCTATACAAATGACACAAAGTGATGGATTATAATATGAAAAATGAGCCCTTACACCACCACCCACCACAACCAATACCCATGGGCCAAAGCCAACGCCTCCACCCTCTTGGCCACCTATAAAAATTTCCTTCACCTCCTAATTTCCTCCACACCTCATCTCTAGCTCTCCCTTGAGCATAGAGAGCCATATTCCCCCTTTGTCTTAAGAGAAACCGAAAGGTGAGTCAGTTTGAATGTTATTGGAACAACTTGTGACTTCTTGTGCTAGGAGCTTGAGTGGGCTACAAAATTTGTAAGTATTCTTACTCTAGACCTTAGTTTACATGTCAAGTTGTGATTTTAAGTGTTGGAGTGATTTTTGGATGAATTTAAAAAAAGTTACCATGCTTGATTGAAAACTGAGTTCATTAAGGATGTTTTAAGTGCTTAAATTGTTTTAAGTGAAACTTTAGTTATGGAATGTCTCAAGTATGCTTTGATATAATTTATTAATGTTTTAGAATGATCATGGAAGGTTTGATTTTTTTATTAGAAGTAATAGGTTTTGATTCTATCTTGTTTTGATTATCAAAAGCTTTAAGTAAGTTTGTGATTAAGGCATGAAGTATGATTATTCTACCTAGTCTTGATGATTAAGCATTTAGAAACCTTTTGATTGGGATAAGAATGAAAATATATGTTTTGGGTGAGTTTTGAAAACATGTCTTTGTGATTTACACTAGGAACATCAAGTTTGATTAATGGAGGATTAATGAAGATTAAAGTTTTTAGCCATGATTAAGTGTTGGGATGAACTTGCTCATCCAAGAATTGACCTTTATCATTTCTTTAAGGACTACAGTGATTTTTTGGAACTAAAGAAAATTACATAAGCATGCATTCATAGGGATCAATAATTGAAAATACACTTAGGCAATAACTAGAGTGCATGCTACGGGTTGGGATTGTTTGAGATAGTTTCACTTTGAATTGTACAATTCTAAGTGTATGGATGGTCTTAGAATATCAAAAATACGAAGTCCATGAAGTTTGGTTAATTTGATATTTGTTTGCAAATAGTGAAAAATTAAGGCCTTAGTAGCAATTTTTGAGAGTTTGGGAATATTTTTGTAAATACCCATTTTTAAAACCTTTTGATTATGAACATCTTCCATAGTAGTACAAATCCTAACTTAGTATGAATTTGATTTCGGCCACTACGATATTTCCAAACTCAGGAAGTTAGTAAGTTAACTTCTAACTTACTCTTAGATAATTTATATATGGTTCTTGTGTAAACTTCACATTCATATTAAATGTCATTTTGAGTATGAAATATCATTGAACATTTGATTACTTGTTTACATAACATGTGAAATTCTTATCATTTTAGCATATTGTATATATAAATATCATTTTTCATGAAGTTACTATGCACATGTCATGAAATATATTTTTCAAAGTATTGCATAAAAATAAATTTTGTCACAACCCCAAATGTTAGAATGGGGAATTATCTTAGTGGAACTCCTCTGTCTACTCTGAAGTGAGTAAAAATGGAGTTGTAACCCTTTGGTTGACGAAAAACAGTCAATGAGTTTCAAATTGGTTCTTTTTAAAGAACGCTGAAGTAAAGGCAAATGTTATGACACCTAACATTAGTTGGTGTATATGTTATGATGTTATGTTATATTACCAATGCATTGAAAATGATGTCTGCAAACAAAGACGTAGTGCCAATATGAGTTGTGCTGCGGTTACCAGTAGGTGCTCACAGTGCATATGGAAAACCAAGTTACCACCATACTTATGTTAATGATGGCTTTAATAACCATGAAATATTATGATTTCTTAAAACAATGAGGTATGAAATGTTCTCTTTCAGAATATCATATTTTTGAAATGAGAAAGTAAAAATGTAAATGTTCTCTGAAAGAGAAAGTGCACCAAAGTTTTTCTAAAAATGTTGAGGAACCTGGATGGGAGACAAATATGGATTTTTTTCTGCATATCATTGCATGCATATCATGTTTATCATTAATCATGCATATCTTATTTTTGTGCAAGTTGGTTGTTTAACTTACTGAAATTTAAGTAAATCTCATCCCTTGTGGACCCACTATCATTCCACTCGGAATAATAGAAGTTGTGTCAGGATTGGAAGAGGACGAGGTAGATGGAGCGCTGGATCTGACTAATTGAGGAGAAGTCAGACCTCGAGAAGAGACTAGACTTGATCCTTATGTTTATAGCTTTAGTCATTCATATTTTAGAACGCATGAAGCAGTTGATTTAACTTTGGAGACTTTTTAGTTTATGCTACTATTTGGTTTCGAACCTATGATAGTCATTAATGCATTAGGATGTTTTTAGTTATTCTGGTATAAGTTATATTTTCACCCTTAATCCACTGCGAATATTGCATTCTGCTAGTAGCATTTATAGGATGCATTACATATTAACTGTCATGTACGGGGGTATGTAACCTTGAGTTACATGTCCCGACGCTTTAAGTCTCCGTTTCATCCCAAGCGGAGGTTGGAAGCGTCACACAAATCATCTGAAATCACCTTATAACTATCCAAACGTAGCTAAGACTCAATATCAAAATTGTGATAGAAGACCACTGTTAAGCATATCCTTAAAATTAATATTTAAGGCAAGTGGTTAAATGTGACACGGACAAGTGAAGATAGTTTAAAGAATCATAATTATAAAATTAACTAATCATGTTAGAAACATAACATGACTTCGACATTATAATTCATTATATTTAAAAAAGAAAATAGTTGTAAGCCTTTTTATTGTTGTATTAATACATACCAATAATGTGGAGAATGTAAAGACTTATTATATCAACTATTAAATAGTATTTTAGTTTTTTTTTATAACTTTATTAAGTTCTACAATCACTACAAGAAAAATCAACATTTATAACGAATTATTTGTGACGAGAATGACTATTTATAACAAGAATGACTATTTATAACAAAAATGAAATTATTATTATTTTAATAGAAAATAATCATTTTAACAAAAAATAACTTATCACAAATAAGTAGTTTTTTTATAGTGAATTAATAATGCATTTACACACTAATTTGTAAATAATCAAAATCTATAAGTGATGAACTTGATTACAACCAATCCAGTAGAGGCTACAAAAGAGTTAAGAGGGGCCGTTCAGTTTCCAAGCAGGAAGCAAATATCCAATCAGTGCAATCACCCAGTCTTCCTTCTCTCACCGGGCCCAGCTCAATGATCCATTTTGCAGTTTTTGTGGGTTCTTGCCATCTTGGATAGACTATTGGGCCTAGCTTGTTTATACCACAATATGGAATGGAAGATAGAATATTGAATGCTTGCAAGATAAATACTTTTCTTCATGCTATTTTTTTTATTTATTTTTTAATCTGTGGTCACACTTGCTATGCAACATATTTTAAGTGATTGCTTTTTAAATGGTTGAGTATTTCAATGTACCTAAAGTTCCTAAACCATAGAATTACAACAAACAGATGAGGATTTTTATGTTACAATATTTTTCTCAAAATACTTTCTATAATTAAGAAAATGATAGTCACAGTACATGTGGATCTTACTGTATTTAATAATGTTCGTGAACACCATTTAATACAGTATTTAATGCAGTGTGATCCACATCTTGTATCTATCTCTCTCATAATTGTAGAAAACATTTTGGAAAAAATATTGTAGAAAATATTTATCCAAATAGACATATCTCGACAAGATTGTATATATAACATTTTATTTTAATACCTACTTTTTACAATTTGAAAAGAGATATACATAATAGTTTGTGAACATCACATTAAATACATGATTGAGACCCACATGCTATATCTACGTCTATTTAAATCGTAAAAAGAAAACTTTGATAAAAAAATAAAATAAATAAATTATATGAAATTACCTATCAATTTCGATATATCTTCATCCTCCACATGAAACCACTACCACAAAAGCTAAAACACACACCTAGGCGCTAGACACACGACATATGGGTGGATGTGGTGGTGGGTCTTCGGCCTAAATGATTTCCATCCTAACAACCAACTTGTATGCTGAATGCCAGCAGGCAGGCACATGCTTTTGTAACAATATCTATCATCCAAAAAACAGTGGGATTAGTAGATTTCATGGGCCCAAAACCAAAGAATCAAGAGGGAATTAACAGATTTTATGGGCCAAATTAATAGAATCTTCTGAATCATAGCATCATCTCTTTATAAGCAAGCTGCAACCTTTCTTCCAATATCATATCGTTTTCGATTTTGTTTGTTCACCTGCACGCCACAAGGGCTAAATATATATATAGATATATATATTTATATATGCATGCATGGTTCAATACATGATAAGATGGTCTAATCATGCTTTTTTTTGGGGGTACGATTTCATTTTCATTCAGGGACCGTTGGGTACTATGATATGGGTTCATATCCATGTGCTCGACCATGACTGACTGTTTCTTTCTTCTTTTCTTTGACGATGGATGGTATTACATCATTTTCCCCGACAACACACAAGAAGACATACATTAAATGCCTAAAACCTGCATGTACTTTTCATAATGGATCCTTACGGAGAAGATTTTTGAAATTTTTCTAGTGATGTACATAATAAAGCTAGATTTCATAGAAATGACTAGGCGATTTTTTTCAGAAGGTGATATATAGCTAGAGATTATAAGATCAATGAGATACGTCATTGTTGGTAAAATATTGTGGGAATTTGACGTTTAAAACTTGAGAGAGAGAGAGAATATGTGTTAAAGACTCAACTATTGATCTAACTAAAAGCTAGCTTTATGACTGTTGGATACTACTTTGGTTAAACATTTAACCCTCAAGATCATAACATTCCTCCACGTTTTCGAATTGACACCCACGGCGGCCTAGTACTCTATCGACACTGATCCGGTAGTAGCCGTTTTCCTTTTGGTGGCTTCAATCATCTATCAATATTTAATAACTTAACACTATGTCCATACAAAATATCAAAACATTTTAATCCAGCCTATAGATTAGCCCCTCCATGACTTGAACCCACAACGTGATTCATGCTCTGATATCAACCGTTAAAAATCCAACCATTGATTCAAAAGCCCTAAGATTGGTAGATACTAATTTGGTTAAACCTTTAACCCTCAAAATCATAACAAGAGAGAGATCATTTCTTAATTAATTCACCCAAGGGACTATACGTCTCTACCTCATGGGTGTAATGGGAAAGCTATATCATGCTTGCAACCCCCTTAATGTATTGTGCAAGTACTTGCGGCGTAGATGGATACCCTCTTCTCCAAACACGCGACGCCTCCACCTCATGCTTGGAGTACTGGCCGGGAGGGATGCCCTTCTGCCATCACCTACACGAAGGAGAAACATGCAAGAGAACTCTTTTTTATTGCTTTTATATAACTTCTTATTTTCTTTTTATTTTACTTATTCCAAATTTATAAACATTTCTTCTTTATTTTTATTTTATTTTATTTATACAAAGGCACCTAATAATATATATTGTGTCACACTCCAACAATTTCGGTCAATAGAATATTTTCATATGATAAAGACTCAAATATCAAATATTGTAAACCTGGCTATACATAATTCTCAAAATCTTAATTTCATATATATAGTGAAAAATCATATTTTAATTTTCTTATAAAGATTAAAAATAAATAAAACAACAACAACAGTAAATAAAAAGTGTCCCCTAGGCCTCCTTATTTACTCCGGCCGGTTTACCATTAATACTTTTATTAATGTGATCAAACATGATGATCAACGAGTAGTAACTAAGAAAATCCTGCAAATATACCATGACTAATTAAGTTATAATTTGGTAGGATATGATTACACACACACAAATATATATATTTATATATATATATATATCTATAGAGAGAGACACACACAGAAAGGATAATTATCGTGTAATAACCTTAAACTCACATTACAAATGATCATTTATGATGAGTTATTTGCAACAAGAATGACTATTTGTGATGAGAATAGACTCATTTTGTTAGGAAATAATTATTTTAGCAGGAAATACAAATAAACAGTTTTCTTGCAGTGGTTAATTTATCTTTGTTTCAGATTAACAATAAGATTATTTTTTTTTAAGGAAATTACCACTCGAAACTATAGTAGTACTATTATCACATAATTATGATAATATGACAATGTTTAATAAACCTTAAAAAATTATACTCGTAACTTTTCAAGTGTAACACTTACATAACCGACGTTGAGGTGGCAGCAGGCAATTAATTAAGCAAGTCAATTATATTTTATAGTTGATGGAGGCACGTGCAATAGTGTAACCACTATAATTTTTTGTGTATAATGAATATCTTTCCTATAATATAATATAAAAAACCAAATAATACCTAATTAAATATGTAGAAAAGCATCAATATGAATGTTTATCAACCTGAAGATGCTAAAGGCATATCATAGTAATTATAAAAGGTCATGAGTACAAATGATAATTTTCTGTTTTCAACAATATATAACTTAGTAAGGTCCATTCGAAATTATGATCATGGAGAAAAGCAAGAAATCAGTTGATTAAGGAAATATAAAATAATTGAGAAAAATCATAGGTTAATTAATTAGTAATTGGTTTAGGAAAATATTATCTTTTGACTTGTAGAAATTCTTTAGAGTCAAGCTTTTAAGTTAGTAAGATCAATGCCTTGCTTGTTTAATTGATTGTTTAAAAAAAAGTTTTCATGAAAACACTTTTAGACTTCAACCCAAACAATTTTAAATCTAAAAAATTTCTCTAGTTCAGTTTTTCAACTCGTCAATCGAATCATAATTTGTCTAGATTTCAATGGTAAGTAAAAGATATAAACCAAAACAATTTTTATAGTAACAATTGATGAACACTGGTGTGAATTTGCAATTGATCAATTTAAAATATTTTGATATGAACTTAACATCAATCAAAACCTGATGTAAATTACGGATTCATTTGGATAATGAGATGATTTGTGAATATCAGTGAGATTATTAGTTGAAATTGGATGAGATAGGATGAGATATTGATGCATCTCATCTCTGTATCCAAACGGGCCCTACGTCTTTTACAATTATATGCTATCAACTTGAAGCTGACACATCAATTTTTAGACCTACACTAAATTAAAATATAAATTACCATAGATTTTATCTGCTAGTAGAATCTAAAGTATTAAACAATCTTGCACACTTTAAGACAAAAACATGAGTATATTTTGAGAAAGATAACTAATTCAAAGAAGATATATAAGAATACACTAAATATGATAGTTAATCTCATATATAATCCGAAAAAATCCTATCAGATTTCTAGTCATTCCCAATCAAATGCAAGTTTAGTGATCATATTCTTCATCATGAGCATATATATATATGAATGTAACTATAACTATAGATGTCAACACCATTAATTGAAATTAATGTTACTAACAATTAATACATTTTAAAATAATGGATCCTTAAATTCTTCTTTAATTGTACCTGATAAGTACTACACCCCCCGCCCCCAAAGTTCCTGACTGTCATGATCAGTTGCAATATTGGGACATTTGGGATTGATCATTTAGCATTGCTTGTATATCAAGAATTAATGTTTACATTTTACGGCAAGTGATCTTTAAGATCAAACCCTGAACTCCTTTTGAAATCCCAACTTACACTTCACGTGTTTCGTTTCATCATTCATGAATGCCATCTGGACCGGACCGGGGTTTGTTAAAGATTATCCCAATATTAATATTGTAGGAGCTATGATTGCTCGATCTAAAGTATGAAACTAGTACCTTCCAACCATAGCATACATATAATATATATATATATATGTATGCTCATGATTTATGGAAAAAAGATTAATAAGAAAACTAGTTATATATATATAAAAATATAAATCATGATCTAAACTCACCCGACATGGATCGATCTTTTGTTATAAGATTAACCCCGATTTGCCAACTAGAAAGACTGAAAAATGGCTAGAAACCTCTTGAAGGCCGGAGATAGATATGGTAATAACTTGGGCATATATAGATAAAAGAAAAGAAAAGATGGTGTAATAACTTGGGAGTAAGCATAGAATGGGAAGGATCTTTCTCCTCACTGAGACCCAATCATTACATGTGTCCATCGAAAAGATGGCCCACCAAATGAACGATCTAGATTAAGGAGCGGGTGGGCCATGTTCCGGTGGGGTCATAAAACCCACCACTGATCCCCTCTATGGTGATTGGTGCCAGCAACTGCATGCACCATAAAATTAAAAGAAGAGGAAAAAAAAAAAAAAA
>QEOT01002653.1:30029-77529 GCA_003123785.1 Pterocarya stenoptera
TTCTTTTTTTTTGAGAATGATCTTGTATTAAATCATATAAATTTATTAGTAGATGTTGTTCTTCTCGTAAAGTAAAGCTAGATTATTTTTTAGGGTGAGAAATTGTAGCATTTTCAAACATTTGGATTGGTGTGACGGTACGAATTAACTGATCAATCATGTATCAACAAGTAGTTCCAGCATGTCACCCTCGTGTCTTGTACATTATGACGCTCTTGTGGCCCCTATTTGCAGAGAAATGTGGACCACAAATTCATTCCATCGCCAATGCTGCCTTTTACGAGACCACACACACCTTGCATACGCATGCCACTTATATATGTATATAAGCCATTGAAGATCATGACAGCTTACCCTCTTATTTGGCCAAGATCACCGGATCTCTAGCAACATCTAAACTTACAATTTTTGGACGACACCAACATTAACCTCTCTCTCTCTCTCTCTCTCTATATATATATATATATACATATCATATGGAGGTTCGTACGTGGCCCTCCAAACCAGATCAGGTTCTTTTCATATAAATTAATTAAAGATGATAATTATGCATGGTTATATTATCTGGGCCGGATTTTCTAGGGAAAAAAACTAAAGATTAAACTGATCTTGCATGTTTATGATTGCCCCATTCAGTAGTACTGATCATCATCCGTCTGGAACTATATATGGCATAAATTGGGTTTCCTTGTGGAAATAAGTACTGTTTTCTCTCATGAGGGTGTTGAGATGTGATCAATATTTAATTAATCCGCTTTCGGAATTACCAACTTGGTGCTGATTCAGTCATGCGTTTAAGAAAGTGATCATCATGTGTAAATTAAAGGGTCCATAGCCCAGTGGTAGAGCATTTGACTGCAGATCGAGAGGTTCGACCCGGCCGGTTGGGCCCTTTAGATCATTGTCATAATTTCTTTACCAAAGAAATAAAGAAAGGAAGAAAGGGGTTGTGTGGGCTAATTTTTTGTTTAGAGAAATGATATTGTAGTTTTATATATAGTGTGCAAGTCTTGTTCATTTTTTTGAAAATAAATAAATAAATATGCAACCTATATAAAAAAATCACTTTCTTAAAGAATAATGCTAGGCTCACTGCTCCCAACTCCCGTTGGGAGTTACTGTTCTTTTTTTTGTTTTACTTTGTGATTAAGGAAGTGTTTTTTAATAATATTGTAAATTTTTTTAAAAAAAATATTTAAAAGTGTTAAACAATACATATAAAAAAAAAAAACACACCAAAAGCTACCGGTAGTAGTTTTAGTGCCTTGTTTTTCTGTAATCTTTTAAGGAAAATGATACTCTCACCACTGGTTTTTACTGCTCGGTGTTATCATTGGAATTTTTAATTTTATTTTTTAAATTTTCTTTTTATTTAATGATTAAAGAAATATTTTTTTAATAATATTGTGATTTTTTTATTTTTTAAGAAGTATTTAAAAGTGTTAAAAATATATGTAAAAAAAATAACAAAATAAAAAAGATTTATTATGCCTAACAATAGGATATAATAAGAGGGTTTTACTATACAACCTCTTATTATTCACCCACATTTTACATTTTATATTTTTTAATATTTTTTTAAAAAAAAATTAAATTTATTTTTTTAAAACTATTTAAAATTTTTATCACTATTTATATAAAAAAAAAATTTAAAAAAATAGAATATAAAATATGAATCAATAGTAAAAAATTATGAAAATTTTTTTATAATAAAAAATGAGAGAGGTGGACGTAGCATCGTCACTTTCTTTCACTTTCTTTAAAAGGCCGGATACGCAAGGCGTACAAGTACTATAACTGTATTAATTTTTTTTTACTAACTCGGTACTAGCAATTGCTGGCAGATCATCACAGCAGAGGAGCCGTTTCCTTATAATAAAATGACAAACAATTTAATAATAAATACTTATGATCAGGACCTGCATTTTCTACATAACTCGCATGCATGGGAATTGACTTAATAGGCTAAAGGAGGACTTCTTCTGAATCAGATCCTTTAAGATGATCCTGAGTCTCTTTGGCCTCATTTGATCCACGTTGCGTCATGTCAGGAATTAATAGCTAGCTTTATTAACGCCAGAGTTAATAATTTACTGCGCGCAGCAATTTCTGATTCATACAAGGACCTGACAATTGTAAGATCATGGAAACGCAAGGCCAGGTTGATCAGTTCCAGCACAAGCTAGTGGATCTGGTTGTATGTGAGGCATATTGACGTCATCGGTTTTTGTTAAATACTGTGTTGTAGTCAACCCCTACTAAGCCAACTTTCATGGGCAGTCTTGTTTATAATTTGTATAAATATCCACAACATATATATATATATCTATAACTATATATCTATAGCTATTATATAAGCGGCAATCAAAGAGTTACAGTACGTTACAATAAATTTTCCGTTCTATTTTTCATTTCTGTGCATGTGATACGGTCTTTTTTACCCTTGAATTTATTGCGGTTTGTTACCGTGCATTGGGGGTGTTTTTTATCTTTTCGTTCTAAGCATTTAAGGGTTGTGCTTCGGTCATTCCGCCCGTCTCTCTCATTTCGTCCGTCTCTCTTTGGTGCTCTCTCTTCCCTTGGTTTTTTTAGGTTTTCGCCTTCTTTGTCTTCTCCTTCTCTTTCGTTTTCTGCTTGTGGCTGTCAGTGTTTACTTTTTTTGGTGTGCTGTTGATCTTTACTTCGAATTTTCTGCGAGTATGTTGTTTGCTGTTTTCGGTGGTGTTTCCCGAAAAGGGACGGCCTTTGTTTGGTTTGTGGATTTTTTGTAGGTTTTCCCTATTGTTTCATTTGTTTTGGAATGTTGTTGTAGCTTACAGTTGAGATTTTTTTTACTGATTTTTTAAGGGTGTGAACGAGTTCCTGTTTGGTTATTTTCCGGATTTTTTCTTGCTCATTTTGGTTGTTTTGTTTCGGTGGGGATGTTGTTGTCGTTTAAAAGTTGCCATTTTTTTGGGAGTTTTGGAAAGGTATGAACGAGTTGCACTTTGGTTTTTTCTGTTTGGTTCTTTCGAGTCTTTTTCCATGTGTTTTTGTCCGGTTTGTTGCTGTTTGGAGGTGTTTTTTTGCTTGTTTCGGAGTTTAAAATTTTTCGCTATTTTCGTTTTGATCCCGTAGTCGATGATGTACTCCATTTTTCTGAAACCCATTGTATAAAATGGCATTTGGGTTGGCTTTCCGTGTAATCGGTACATTTTTCTCATGGTATTATTATGGTGATGATAGATGAGAGTTTTGATTTTTGGTGGTATAGTTTATGTGATATCTGTCGATTTGTTTTGGTTTCTCATTTGTAGTTTATGTGATATCTGTGGATTTGTTTTGGTTTCTGTAAAATTTACATTTTTTTTATTTCCAGTTTCATCCGGTGGTCGATGATGAGCTGTTCATTTTTTGGTGTCGTTTGGGTTGCCCTTCGGTGTTTTTCCACTGTTTTTCCCATGCTATTTTTGTGACAGTTGATCAAAGTTTTGGTCTTTGGTTGTGCATTTTGGTGTTGTTTTGAAGGTGATACTTTTTTTTTGGGGGACTTTTCCTCTTGTGGTAAAATTTACATTTTTTTTGATTTCCAGTTTCATCCGGTGGTTGATGATGAGCTGTTCATTTTTGGGTGCCGTTTGGGTTGCCTTTAGGTATTTTTCCTCTGTTTTTCCCATGCTGTTTTTGTGACAGTTGATCAAAGTTCTGGTCTTTGGTGGTACATTTTGGTGTTGTTTTGAAGGTGATACTTTTTTTTTTTTTTGGGATTTTTCCTCTTGTGTTCGTTCAGGTTGTCTTCCTGGTCTTCTTCCTTGATTCTTTATGTCATCTTCTGGTTGTAGTTGATAAAAGTTTTAATTTTTCGCGGTGCATTTTGGTCTTACTTTAAAGTAGGTTTTTTTTTTTTTTTGGTTTTCATCCTATGGTCGATGATGCACTATATTTTTTGGTTTCAGTAGAATTTTTGATGAAATATGTAATTTTTTTGTTTTCCTGTTTTGCAAATGCAATCAAAAATCTATTTTCTTTTTTCTGGCATTTTAGATAAATGTTTTAATTGTGGAGATTTGTTAGTTTTTTAGATAACTGTTCTTGTGAAGAGTTTTTTATTTTTATAGTTTCTTTAGTTTTACTTTTTATGCAGTGAAGATTTTGATCCTGTTTTAATTTTTTGGTTTCGTTACGTGAGGTTTATTTTTTTATTTTGTTAGGTTTGAGTTTTATCATCTTTTGATAGATATAGATATATTTTTTTGCCGGATGCAATTTAATATTTTGCTTCTATCATTTTTGTAGTACCTATCTATATCTTCAGCTATATCTATATCTATCTATATCTATATCTATATATATTTATATCTTCTATAGCTATTATATAAGCGGCAATCAGGGAGCTACAGTTATTTACAGTAAATTTTCCATTCCGTATCTACAGCTATTATATCTATTATCTATAGCTATTATATACATTACTTTTATTTTTATTTCCATCTATATCTATAGTAATATATTATATATAATTTGCTCAATCTTTTTTTCGTCTCCCATCCATTGTGTCCTCTGTTTTCTGCCCTTTATTTCCTATTTGGTTTTGTTCTTGTAGTACAAGTTTTGTTTCAAATGGATGTGTCGGCCTTTAGTCAGTGTATTAATGTATTCTAAATTTATCTGTCAATATTTTGATGGTCTCGATAATTGTATTTTCAACATTTATTTTCTTTGATATTCGTGTAGATCTTTTTGGTTCAATTTTCCAAATTTTAATTTTAAAATATTCTACCAAATCAGTTTGAAACAGTTAGTTCAGTTCATAATTTCTTAAATTTATTTTTTTATTAATTGTACTGTTCCTTTCTCGTTTGTCTGGTCCATTTCAATTCTAATTTAACTGTGCGGAGCTTTCTGTAGCTACCGTTTTAATCAATTGTTTTTAGTTTCTATGGGTCAATTTGTTAGAGATTTTTTTTTTGTCCTTTTCTAAAAAAATTTCAATCCACTTAACTTTTCTGGAGTCTGTCAGCTTGAAAGGATGGCTTCACTATTTAGGTTTTTGTGTCGTCCTTGCTGATAATAGAAAAAGTTTAGTGAACTTAGTACATCTTTTTCTGCATCAGTCTTTTCTTCCTTTATTACTCTTTTTTGGATGTGTTCTTCCGAGGTCCTTACTTTATGTCCACACTTATACAAACTGCAATATATCTTTTGCATTTACGTACATAGACTCACTCTTCCATGCTCTTGGAGTTCTGAGATTTTTCCCTTTTTCAGTGGTACATCTGTTGTTACTCCATTTGTGTTATTTCTTTTATGCATTTTAAAGGTTCTGTTTCTTTCCCTTGTTCTTTTCTGCATGGTTGTTTTGTTTACGAACGTGCTCATTTCGTGTGCCTGTAGGTTTAGTTGTTAGATTTACATCAATCTTTTCGTCCTTTTTCTCTGGTGTAGACTTCATTTGTAAATGGTTGCATCTGTGTTTTTTCAGTCCTATGCTTTAAGTGGACAGCTTTAGCTCTCATGGTTATCTTCCCTATCGTTTCCATCGTTGATATCTAAAACCGCGGCGTGGCTACATTCTTTTGTGATGTTGCTTCTGTCTAAGATCACCGGTTCTTTGTTTCCATCTTTTATATTTGAAACCATGACGTGGCTAAATTCTTTTGTGATGTTGGTTCTGTCTGAGACCACGGGTTGTTTCTGTTGTGTTTTTTATTTCTTTTATTTATGCAGTTGCATATTTTTTCCTCGATCTTATGGTTGTGTTTTGTAGTTGTATTAAGATTTTTAACTAATTTGAAAATCTCATCTCTTTTTTATGGTTCTCAATGTTTATGGATGTTATTTTACATTTTCTCTCTGGTATCTGTGTGCGTTGTTTTGCTTGGTTTGTTGAATCTTGGTTCTGACACTTCTTTCTTTTTTATGTGCTTTTAGCTCCTCTAATTTGTTTATGTTTGCTGCAGGCAACCTGGACTTATTGCTTTCCTGGTCAGTTTAGTTAAGGTTTGTTTGTCTAAATAGTTATCTTCTTATAGATGTTTCTATGAATACATCTTATTTTTCATTTGCTGTTTAAGGAGATGAGGTCTTCTTGTTAAGTTAAGGTAGTTGTTTTCGTGTGAATATTTTGCTCTGAATATGTTTCAGATCCTATGGTAAACAACATGTTTTAATTTTAACTGTATATATATATGACTAATTCATAATTTCTTTTATTTTTGTTGTTCCATAATTTTTGGTTTAATATCAAGATAACTTCAGAGTTTCTATGTATCTAAGTTTTATTTCCTTCACATTGGTTGTACTTTTTGCTTTTTCTATGCCCTTTCTTTTTAACGCTATATGTTGTTGTCATAATACTACCTCCCTTTGAAATGCTTTTCAAATGTTAAAATCTGTTATATATTTTTTTAAACTTTTTTTTATCAATAGTTACATATTGTAAATATATGTAAGCAAATTCTATAGTTTGTGTTTCTTCTACAAACTTTTTACCTTTGAAAAATTTAGGATTTCTCTTTTGTTTCCATATTGTTTTATTTTTATAGATTTAATTTGCTGTAGTATAATCTGGACTTTTGATGCCTATCTCTACTTTCTCATGAAACTTCTATGAAAATAGAAGATTATGGTTTAAGGTTTCCCCTTGAATCTTATAAAAATTATAATTATTTTGCTGGGGGTCAAATAAATAATGTCAGAAAAATTATTTACACCTAATGATGTTGGGTTCAATGAGAGATTTCCAAGCAATAAAAGAAATCAAACTAGCAGTCTTTTTTTTCCCCACTTTGATATTCTGTGCAAGTGTTATATGTTAACTTTCTTTCCTGATTGAAACATTCAAAATTCTATTATAAAATATTGACCGCTGGATTTCAAGTTTTCATCTATTTTGCTTTTCTGTTATTGATCTCCTAACTATTTGGGACAGTAAATAACATTTTAAACATTATATTATCTATACCTCAATGATATAATTGTAATTTCTATAATCTTATAATCACTTTTCTTTTCAGTTGAGTAACTAATTTATGACATGCTGCCGAAATGCATAAACAATCAAATTTTAGTTTTCCAGTTTTTCAACATGAATCGAATTTCTGTTTTCCAGGGTATATATATTAATTAAATATATCATATTTTCGTCTAGGTGGTCGGCTTGTATTGATCCAAATCTTAACTGCAAATATATATATGTAGGATTTTTTTAATTAAAGTCTTATCAAGGTACAAAAAATGTGCTAAACTTTTAATTTGATGATGATGATATTTTGTTCTTCTCTGAATATACATGAAATCACAACTTTTTTCCTTTTATATTATAGTGAAAAAAGTAACATTATATTCCCGAGAACCTAAGACATTTAGAATATTCTTCCATTTCAAGAATATATAAAAGTTATTTTTTTCCTTTTGGAGTTGATATTAGACAAGCTTTTCTCAGTAGCGGATATTTTCAATGTTTAAATTTTTGAATAAATATGATCAAATTCTGTTTATTTGTATTTTTATATTCTTGCAATGGAGGAATGTTCTCAGTGTTTTTGGTTACTCATCTATAATGACTTTTAAGAATTATTACCGTGGCTGGTCACAATTAAATGTACATGTTTATTTTCTGTTAATTTCCGTTTTGTTGCTTGGAAAAATACTACGATCCATCGACTATAGTGTCACGTAGATTGTTTTAGGACACCAATAGTAACATCAAATTTGTATTTTTTTTTTCTCTTAATTAGCAAATTTATAGAATCTATTAATATTTGATTGGGTAATCATATGTTTTGATTTAAGCACCATATTAACAACAATTTTAGAACAAATCATATCTTGCCAAGAACAAAAAAATTATTCCATAGAACATTTCATGTATAGAAATTTTGTACTTTCATTTTCCAAAATTAGTGTCGAACAATATTTGAAAAAAATATATATAATATGGGTAATTTAATTTTTTCATTTTATATTCTATTCGTTTAAATTTAAAGGAAATTTATAAAAGTTATGTTAGGCAACTAATATCTATACGCTACAACGTTTTATATATGCTAATAAGTCTATTATCTTCTATCACTGCCAGGCTCCTTGAGATCAATTAAATATATTTGAATCTGTTTAAAAACAAATATTTTTCTCGCAGCATATAAACACAAAATAATAGTTGATAAATATGTAAGAGCAAATTTTTCTCTAAATTAGAGTAAAATTCGATGAATGATTTTGGTATCAACTTTTGATGTAAAAATTGAAATGGAAATTATGGGGATTTCGATTATGAACCGTTCTGGATATAAAATTTGTCCAAACCTTAAGAAGTTCAATATTTGTTTGTTCCATTCAACTAGATTCTAATGTTTTCAATATAAAAGCCCTCATATGTGTTGTATTATAAACCCATTTTTTTTTAAAGAACAACTTAACAATGTGTTAATAATAAAAACGAATCCAAATGCAAACGTACTAAGCGAAACAAATTTAAGCATATTAGACAACGAAAAGCTCTACAATTTTTTTGGTTTATTGGATTTTTTTAACTGAGAAACCATTGTTGCTATCTATTTTTTTATAAGAGAAATGCATCAAACAAAATTAAAATCGAAAGATATTTAAATTTATATAATAGAAATTGATGCTATTTGAAAAATGCAACTTTGGGTGACTCTTTTATGTTAACATCAAATAGCTAAAAATGGGAAATTTTAGAACGTTTTATCCAGATAAAACAAAGAGCGGTTAGTCTTCTATTGGTTTGATTTTTTTTTTTTTTTTGAATTTTATTATATTTTTAGACAATTTATCTGTGATAAAAATAATGTTATTAAATTTTAAATGTTGTTGTGTTATTTTAAAAAATATTATCTATATATTCCGTTATTAAATTTATATGGATCTAAAATATTTTCCTCTTTTTTTAAATTGAACTATGAAAATTAAAATTTTTCATTTAAAATTATCGAAAATAATTCTTGGCAACCAAAAAAATTCTTATATTCAAAGAAAAATTCTTATATTCAAAGATTTTTTGGAGATTCCTTTTTTCAATGAAAGGTCAATACTCTACATAATTTTAATTGATTTAAAAGAAAGTTCTGAGTTTTCATTTTAAGAATTTTTTTATCAAATTTTTTATATATAGATACTATATTGTAATTCTTTAAAATCAATTATAACGAACAAGTTTTTTTCCCTATTTTTTAATTATGAAAAATGAATTTTTTTTCTCAAATATTAACGATAATTATTTTTATTTTTTGTATGAAATATAGGAATTATATTATCGGCGAAGTCCTGAATTTAACGAATATAGTCTCCTTTCAAGTGAAAAAACTGTAAGTATTTATTTGTACTATGTGTTAAAAGTTATTCTTGATATTTAATGCATTTTTAGAATTCTGTACTTTTTCTTCAGCTTCTTCTTTCTTGTGAAGGAAAATATTTGTTAAAGTTTTATGCTGATAAGCAATTTCCCAGCCTATGATATGCTCTGCTAGCATAATGAGTGGTAAGATTTTGTTCATTGTGTATTTGTTTATTACAGCAAAAAATTACATAAAAATATGTTTTAAACTTAAATTTTCAAAATATTTGTTTTTGAAGCTTCTAAAAAACAATCAGCAAAAAATATCTCATATAGAGACTTGCTAGAAGAAAAAAAAGGTTCAGCTTCACCAAAGAGCTAGAGAACTATATGCTCAGAAAAAGGCTGCTAAAAGAAATATAATTGAACTTGGAAATTCAATGCCATTTGATGCTGATCAAATGATTATATCTATTGATAGTACATATGATGATCATCTCGAACCTATCAGTGACACTCAAAGTTATATTGTTCAACAATCTCAAAAAAAAAAAAAAAGATCCCGAATTTCCCATAGAGATGTTAATATTGTTGGAATGCCTTCCTCGCTAGAGGCAAGGGTCTCTCCAAATGTTCATATCCTTGGGGCACATTCAGAAGGATCTACACAACAAAATACTTTATTGGATTCCTCTACCAATTTGAATTGTTCTGTGGATTTGTTTAACCAAATATCAACAAATGCACTGACAGGAACAGATTAGGTTTTTAAAGATATTATGATTCAACAAGTTTACCAAATTAACCTCTTTTTTATTATTTCTTATCATATTCATTCCATTCAACAATGATTTTTACTCCAAAATAGGCTTTCTCTCATGACCAACTACAATCAACTCCTCAAAGAACTGCAGTAACATCTCTTTGTGGTAAGAAGTCAAAATAAAATTTGTTTCTTCTTGACATTCCATTCTGCCATTATCTCTACTTCAACTATTGGTCTATGGAAAATCATTCATTTTATTCTAATTTTATTTACTCCGTTGTTCTTATCCTACCTCAATTTAATAGGTACAAGTCGACGTTATATTGCTGTGCATAGACACATATTACACAATATACCACTGGAAGCTAATTATCTACCACATGTACCACACGGTAGACATTGTAAAGCAAAAAGATTCTTCCATGAAACAAACAGTTTTTGTTGTGCCGATGGGTTAATTTCTTTGGTTGCAAATGATGTTCCAGAACAACTTTATAATTTGTTTGTTTCAAACACTCCTGAATCTGAACATTTTAGAACTTATGTCCGAACGTATAACAACAAATTTGCTTTTATATCTTTTGGAGTCAAGTTCAACAGAAATTTGTGTCAGAGAAATAGAGGAATTTATACATTTCGAGCTCAAGGTCAAATCTATCACTATCTCTCTTATTTGGTCCCTTCAAATGATCGACCTTCTAATTTGCAGTTATATTTCTATGACACCAAACATGAATTTGAAAATTACATTCTAGATTCAGATAGAACAAATCCATCAATTATTGCTTAGCTCACGGATATTCTTCATATAAATCCATATTCTATATTTTTCCGATCTATTGGTGATCTTCCAAATTTAGAATATCAAAAAATTCGTATAAGATCAGATCCTGGTTTAGATCAACGAGTATTTAATGCCCCAACATCATCAGAGGTTGCAACAATCTAGGTTGAAAATGATGATGCTAAACAAATAACTCCTCTTGATATTTTTGTATTTAATCATGTTGGTGGGAGTCATATAGTTCAGTATTATTTTGGATGCTATGATCCACTTCAATATCCATTATTATTCCCTTTTGATAATGTCGGATGGCACCAAGGCATACGAAGGATTCCAGAAGAAACGCATTTGTGTCTACAAATAATTGTATAGTTCAAACAATCAATCATCATCAATCAATATCAGCAGAAGAATTACTTAGAAGAGAACAAGAAGGTTAAAATTTTTTCAGTTAAATATAACAACTAACCTTTTATATTGTTGCCATTTTCTAAATTATTTCACCTTTTTCTTTGTAGTGTTAAAGAAAAAAAGAAAAGATCCAATTGTTTCATGCCGTGAATATTATTGTTACAAGTTACAAATCAGAGAAAACCCCAAGTCTATCCTCTTACTGGCTGGTTGTCTTCTTCAACAATTTGTTGTTGATATGTACGTTAAGATTGAAACATCAAGGTTAGATTATTTTCATACAAATCAATAACACATTCGATCTGAATTATATCAAGGCATTGTTGATAGCGTTGATCTTGGAGAAACAAATGCTTTTCGAGTTGGAAAGCGTCTGATTTTGCCTTCATCTTTTATTGGTGGTTCAAGAGATATGCAAAAAAGAAACATGGAAGCAATGACTTTGGTCCAACGGTATGGCAAACCAGATATCTTTTAACTATCACATGTAATCCAAATTGGAAAGAAATTTGAAATGAATTACAACCACATGAAGACACTCAAAATCGGCCTGACTTAATTACTCCAGTCTTTAGAGCCAAGTTAGAAGAGCTAAAATATCAACTATTCAAGCGAGAAATATTTGAAAAAGTTTCGGCGTATGTCTATGCTATTGAACATAAAAAAAGAGGACTTCCGCATGCACAGTTTTTGATTATATTGCGTCAAGATTGGAAGTTATATGCACCAAAATCTTTTGATAAGATTGTCTCTACTAAATTGCCTGATAAAGATAGAAATCTACATTTGTATACAACTGTTGTTAAACATATGGTACATGGACCGTATGGAATTCTAAATCCAACAAATGTATGCATGAAAAAAAATGGTTGTTGCAAGAGTAATTGCCCAAAACGCTTTGTGCCAAACACTATTGTTAGAAATGATTCCTTCCCAATATATAGACGGTCTGACAATGAAACAACAGTCAAAGTTAGAGGGCATGAATTGGATAATCGTTGGGTTGTTCCATATAATCCTTATTTGCTTGCGATGTTTGACTGTCATATTAACGTTGAATTGTGTTCTAGAATAAAAGCAGTGAAGTACCTTTATAAATATATTTACAAAGGCCATGACCATGTTGCCTTCAATTTGGTTTCTAAACAAACAAATCAACAAATTAATGAAATTGAACGGTTTCAATCAGCTCGATGGATTTCTCCACCAGAAACTATGTGGAGGATATTTGGGTTTATTGTCAATGAAGTTTATCCAGTAGTTTATAGCTTGCATTTACATCTTGAGAACCAACACCAAGTCACTTTTCAAGCACATGAAAACCTAACCAATGTGGTGAATTCTGATCTTTCTGCAAAGTCGATGTTAACAGAATTCTTTGCAACAAATCAAGTTGATAGAAATGCTAGAAAATTGTTGTGTAAAGAGTTCCCTGAATTCTATGTTTGGAATCAACAACATAAGATGTGGACCGTTCAAAAGAAACAGATTGTAATAGGTCGGATTGTTACAGCAAATCATTTTGAAGGAGAAAGGTATTATTTGCGGGTATTATTAAATCATATAAGAGGTCCTTTATCGTTTGATGATTTGAAAACAGTAAATGGTATTTTGACCCCAGCATTTCGTGAAGCAGCTACCATGCATGGTTTGTTGCAGAGAGATAATAGTTTAGAAGAATGCTTGTATTAAGCCTCTCTTTATCAAATGCCCTTTAATTTGAGGAGGTTATTTACAACAATTTTGGTTCATTGTAATCATACCAATCCACGAGATCTTTGGGAATGTTTTGAGCAAGACATGTCAGCTGATTTCCAGTTGATTGAACATTCTTCGTTAAATGTTAGAGCAGAAGTGTTGCACTCAATCTCAACAATACTTGAATCAATGGGTAGAGACATTAATTCATTTCATCTTGTGGACCATAACATCCATTTTGATCAAGATGAATTCTTGTCTAGAGAAATTGATGATGAATTGGCTGTTCCAATCCCAGAAGAATATATTCTTGCAGCAGCACTGCTTGATAATGAACAACGGAATGTTTATGATTTTATCTGGGAAAAAGTTTTCTCAAATAAAGCGACTGCATTCTTTATTGATGGACCTGGTGGAACAGGGAAAACATTCTTATATAATGGGCTTCGTGCTACAGTGAGGTCAAGGCAATTAATAGCTCTTGCTACTACTTCATCTGGTGTTGCAGCATCAATTTTACCTGGAGGTCGAACTACACATTCACGGTTTAAAATACTGTTAGATATTAACAAAAATGCAATATGTAGTGTTAGCAAGCAAAGTGGGCTTGCAAAACTGCCACAAAGAGCAAAATTAATCATATGGGATAAGGCACCTATGCCAAAGAAAAAAAACCATAGAAGCAATGGATAAAATGCTAAAAGACATTAATGACTCAAAACTATCTTTTGGTGGAAAGGTTATTGTATTTGGGGGAACTTTTCGACAAATTCTACCCGTGGTTCAAAAATGCACAAGACAACAACAAATTGATGCTGCCTTGATTTCTTCCTACCTATGGCCATTATTAACAAAGTTCCATTTAACTGAAAATATGCGTGCAAGATTAGATCCAAACTTTTCAAAATATATATTGGAGTTAGGTAATGGGATGCTGCCAATTACAATTAATGAACATGTCAAAATCTCTGCGACTATGTTGATCCCATATGAAAATGATGCTGCTTCTTTGGATTGTTTGGTAGATGCTGTTTTTCATGATATTGGTGATTATTCAGTAAATATTTCAAGTATGATGAACTGAGCTATATTGACACCGAAGAACAGTTATGTCGATGAGATAAACAGCTTGTTAATTCAAATATTTCTTGGAGAGCTAAAACAATATTACAGCTTTGATGAATCAATTGATGCATCTAAACAAGCAGTTATGGAAGACTTCTTGAATTCTCTAACGTCAAATGGACTTCCTCCTCATAAATTATTACTTAAACAAAATTTTCCAATCAAAATTACGATTTTGATCGTAATGTCATTCATGCAGAAATTGCAATTGGTCATCACAGTGGAAAAAAAGTCTTTATTCCGAGAATTCCATTTTTACCAAATCCTGATGAAAATAGTGATTTCCCATTTAAGCGAACTCAATTTCCTGTCAAATTAAGCTTTGCAATGAGTATAAACATATCACAAGGACAGACATTGGATTTTGTTGGAATATATTTACCCTATCCAGTTTTTTCACATGGACAATTATATGTGGCTTTATCAAGAGCTAAGACTATTTCTGCAATCAAAATTTTAATACGGCCGATCACAACTGAAGAATCTGAAAATGATTGGACAAAAAATATTGTATATACAGAATTATTAACATTGGCATCTTCTGGTTGATATCATATAGGTAAACAAATATTATATGTTGATTGCCGGTTTTTTTTTTTTGTTTTTTGAAATCTTAAATATTTTGCTGATTTTGTTTTTAACCAATCAAAAGAAATTCTCTCTTCTTTCTTATTTTATGTTTTAATTAATTGCATTTTTTATGTTTTATACTTATACATTTAATTTGTTTCCAACTTGTCAGTTATTAAGATGCAGACTATTTATACATCAACTAAAGATATTTCTCCAGCCACAAGAAATTGAAAAATAAAAATGCTTGTAGCTGAAAAATCTCCCAAACGAACTGGACAACACTCACCAGTCAAATACCGAAACTTGACATTGGTTGATCAAGAGGCACAATATTTATTTCTATAATCATATTTTTTCCCGCAACAAAAAACATTATCATATTTTTTTATTATATATATTTTTCCTTTTATATAATTATATTTTGTCACAAAAAAAATAATTTCTTCTTTTCAAAAACATATTTTACAAATTTGATTTTTTTTTATAAAACAAAATTCATTTAGGACTCATATAACATAACTATTCCCAAAAAAAAAAAAAACACTCACATTTTCTCTTATCATGTAGGGAAATCGTGGCCAAGCAGTGATGTTTGGCATAGATATTGATTCACGAGATGACTCCTTACAAATTTTTCGATCATAATATATTACAAGTGCATATGTCAAGCTACTGAATCCAAATTCAAGATTGAAACTTATGAATATCAATAGATTCTCAACTCCAAACAATCATTGAAGAAATACCAGAAAATGAAGGCCAAGTAGAAATACCAAAGTACAACCTCATTTCTATAGAAGAGTTAGATCCTTATAAAGATTCGATTGCAGAAATAGGTAATTTATTATTTTATTTTCAAATTTTTTCTTATCAACAAACTAATAACTCAAAATCTCATGGATCAGACATTTTAGCAATTGCCACCCATATAAAGCCAAGTAGAGAGATAACATTAACAAGTGGACCAACTGCAATTCAAGAAATCTATGTTATAGACCAGAGGTAAAATAATTGTTTCTCCTTACTATTACCAAATTATTTTATAATCTTTCTTTTATAAATTTTTTATTAATTATTTTACTTTCTATGTCATAGTTTCAATCCCATCTGTCTAACCATGTGGGACCGCTTTGTTCAAGATGAATGTCAAAAAATTTCAAAGATAATTGAAACAAAACCAATCATACTTGCAACAAAGTTGAGAGTTCGTTCTTATAATGGTACTTTTAACAATTATTTTTCTTACATTCCTTTTTAAATCATAAATTCCCTAACTAACAGTTATTTGTATTTGTAACACAGATTTATCTCTTTCATCGCGGCCAACAAGTGTATTTACAATTAATCCTGTTCTTCATGATGTGGAACCATTGCAAAGATGGTATTTCATATCTAAACAATTATTAACTAATATTTTTCTTATCTATATATATTGAAGATTTAAACTTTTATTTCTACGTTTTAAAACTGCATTTTATTTTTAAGGGCGGCCATTAACGATTCAGAATTTGAAGTTATTATTGCAAAATCTTTGAAGTATCTATCTACATCTTTATCATTAATTGGTGTTCGAGAAATAACACAAAATTCTGATGTTGCTGCATTACTAAATAGTTTACAATCAATGGAGGTAAAATACTTTTCTTAATACCATGTTTTAATTTTTGTTTATTATTACTACATAAAGCATTGTTCCTGATATAATATAGAAAGTAAAATTCTAGATCAAGGCAAAGATAAACATCATCAACTTGCGCCAAATATTCTTTTATATGTCATGCATCAATTGTAACAAGGGAACTGGTCATGACCAAAATGAAACCTTTCTTTGCTATCACTGCAAGCACCAGAGCATCGCTTAACCACTGTATATATTATTCAAATTTGATAAATTCTCATCATTCATTCCAAAAATTCATGCCATTTGATTTTTAGCAATCCTAACAAAAAATAAAATTTTCATTGTTTATAGTTGTCGAGCATATATTGAACTTGATGATGGGACAGGAAAATTACCTGCTGTTATGTTTGGAGAACTTGCAGAGGAGGCATTAGGTCATTCAGAAATCGATTTTATGAATCATACTGGAGAGGTAACTTTTTTCATTTTCATTATTTTTTTATTTTTAATAAAAAATGATTACGTATATTTTAAGATATCTCTTACCTTCTATATAAAATAATTCAACCACATACTACAACAACAACAAAAATTCTGAACCAAAATTTTTACTTCCCATATTTTTTAATTCAACTATATATTATAATACTAAAAAATAAAAATCATTTTTCAGTTCATAATTTTTTTTTATATATAAATTATCTATATCTTTATTCATCATTTAATTTCACTAAAGATTTAATATACAGGAACATTTAACATTCATACAAAACATGGCATCAGAAGCTTCAGAGAAACAGTGGATGATTCAACTTGTTGCAGATCCAACCATATTCAACCAACAACAACACAAAAACTTCAATATTGTCTCAATTGGGCTTGTCCAATATGGTCCAGAACTACAATGATTAAGGGCAAAAAAAAAAATTTGTGACTTATTTTAATATTCAACTTTATGTAATATTTTGCTGAACAAATTTCTGTAAAAAAACCAAAGAACCCAACAAGGCAAACGTGCATCGCACGTTGAGCCTCCACTAGTTTATATATCAATAGTTCTACGTACAGTCGTCCTGTGCAGTTGGCTGCCAGGTCAGTAGATTTTAAATTAAAATAATAAATTAAAAAAAAAAGCGAACGAAGAACTAAATTGAAACAACAGGATCCCATTTTGTCATTTCTTTCCCGCTGCTCCCAGACCAAAACGCCAAAACATCCTGCGTCTGCGCGAGAGCTTTGCCGGTCTGCTTCTTCTGCAACTTCTTCGGTCACGAATCCAACGGGCTCCAGCTTCGTGGGTTGCTTGGGTCAGCGTCGTGGTGTGGGTCAAGCCCGCATCGTTTGGGTCGCTTCCTGGAGAGATCGACGCCGCTCGACTGAGAGGATGGAAGGAAGGGAATGCTCGGCCGTGAGAAACAGAGAGGTTCGGGGCTGCTCGAAACAGGAAGAGGAGGGAGAGATGGGGGGGTCTTTGGGGTCGAAAGTTGAAACACAGAGGAGTTACTCGAAACAGGAAGAGAGAGGGAGAGCTGGGGGGCTAAGTGCGAAAAGCGAATTTGGAATTAAAACCCAAACGACGTCGTCTGTTTCCACGTAAGTTGCCGACTGCCCAGCACTTACCCAAACCGACTGCATTTAGCATTTTACTTTATATATATATTTATATATATATATATACTAGTAAGGCATAACGTGCTAATGCAAGTATGTCCAGTTGCAAAAACTTGTTAAAAGTAGAAGTTTTTTGTAAAAACATGTAATAAGAAAAAACAGACTAAAAAATATAGTTATGAAATGTAATAGATGGTAATATTTGATAAATTTATATATATGATAATAAAGTAGATTTTACATGACTACCTGCCAATATACAATGAGCCAAAAAATGAGAGTTTAAATATATACAAATTCTCGAATTTAACTACAAATGAATAGAGTTTCATCTATATTTTAATATTTTGTCCCTGATAATAAAAACATTACATATGTTATCTGCAAAATATCCATCACATATGTTTTATTTAGTTATATAATCGAAAAATTTAATAAGAAAATTTTAATAAAAGCTTAAATTAATAATAAAAATATTAATACTAAAATTTTATTACGAATTATAAAATAGTGAAACATAATTAAAACAGAAAGTTAACGTAAACTATCTACTTATATTCATATTGTGCCCTACAATTATCAAATGTATAGAGAACACATTTAAATAAAAAAAATAAAATGATGTTTATTACAATTTGAAAATTAAAATTAATGTTAATGATAATTTTGTTAGGTTTCTATATATATATATATATAAAACGTTGGGGTGGATTCATTTGGTTATGGGACAAAACTTTTTTAAATTATGGATTATACTGAAAGATTGTTGAAAAAAAAATTATTTTAATTTTATCCTTTTTATGAGAAGATAATTTGTTAGTAATTATTAAACATTTATTCATAAATATGTAAAAGAAAAATTCCAACATAATATAAATTTTCAGAGAAGGAAAAAAAAATGTTCTAATATATATTAATATATTCTATACCATATTATTCAGCGCTACAAATAATGTTACATCACTGCGTTACTCCAAAGGCAGCAAACTAAACCAGATCATCTTAATTTACTTTAAAAGTTTTCATAACCCTTTTTAATATTACTAAAACAGAAGCACAATAAGAAATAATAACAATGAAAAACATTAATTTATTTAACATTTTCACACTTGGCTAAATAAAATAGTAATAATGACATATTATTTTTTAAAATTATTAAGAAGTTATAATTTATTCTTTATGAAAATTTGTAATTATACTAACCAACCTACTATTATTACTCTTAATAATTATGGTTGGATGCGGATGTTGTATATTTGTTATTTCCAAAATAAATATATAATGTTTTAATTTTAAAATTGAAAACTACAGTGGTAAGTATTAAATAATTTAATCATATATTTTATAAAGTCTCATCCTTTACATTTAAAATAAATAAATAAATTATAGTACATTAGAAACTGTAGATCTACCTCTAATAGCATAATTAATTTTAGGTTAATTAATAAACTATTCAATTTATCCAAAAATGAAAGAAAATATTTAAGTTTATTTCTTAATAAACCATTAAACAAAAATCATTAATGAATGGAAAAATTACATTTATTCTAAAATGTAACAATTCAATTCGATATTTACATAATTCAAAATTAAAGGAAATAAAATGTTGCACAACATTAAAGTTTAATTTTCAAGATTTTGGTTTTTTATTAAAATTTTATGAAGAGTTAGTATCAATTTGGAAAAAAAAAAAAAATACTATAGTCTAATTGTAAAGCTTAAATCGATTTGTAACATTGCTCATTTTTCATATCTAAAGCTTAAGAGTAGTGCTACACCCTCCAAGATGGTTCCAATAAAGACAAATAAATTAATTTATTTTTTATACCCTTAAACATTAGAAAAAAAAAACACAATATCATTAAAAATATTGTAAAAAGACATCAACCACAAGTCAGCAAAAGCAAGAAACAAAACATAAGTCATATTCGTGATAAAGTCAAGGGCAAAATAGGAAAAATATTATTGGACGAACTATTTATGCCCAATTCGCCGGTGGTTTGATTCGCTCAAGATAGTTAACGGCAGCACAAGAGGGGTTGAGATTGGAAGGAGAGGGACGCTAGACGGAAGCGAAGAGAATGGGCTGGGTGGTGTTGGCCAAGCCGGCGTGTAACTGCGCACTAGAGGGGACGAAGAAATGGACGGTCGTGCCTTGGATTCCCTCGTGGCGGTTAAATGTGGTATGATATGGGCTGAGATTCAAAGGGGAGGGATGCCGACCGGAGGGAAAGAGAATGGACGGGGCTGTGTTGGCCAAGACAGCGTTCGACGACGCACTGCTGGAGACCAACAAACGTACCGAGGAGGGGCTCGCGCGTGGGAGCAATGATGGGCAAAACGGGAAAAAATCAGGGGCAGAACCGAAATATAGGAATACAAGCAAGGATAAAATGGAAAAAAATTATTAACGAAATTACTGTTCATAAGTGATTCGCGTTTTATATATAAGTAGATATATATATTTATATAATAGTGCTTGATGACTTGATCGCTTTGCAGTACTAGTGGATTGTGCACCCAACTTTCTAGCATGCATTTGGCCGGCAAGGTAAGATAATGAAAAATATTACAAGAAAATTTTAAATTACATATCTCCACTTAACTAATACGTGATTTATCATTTTTGTCTTTCTATTTAAATACACATATTTAAGCAATAAAATAGAAAAATAAAAATAACAAATCACATCTTGATTTGGTAGAAGCCGTGTGTGGTATAAGACTTCTATGTAAAATTTTTCAAGATGAAGTCAGCTCCGTTTGGATACTAAGAATATCTCAGATGATCTATAAATAATAGTAAAAATAGTAGTAAATAGTTTATGAATAATAATGAAATAGTCTAAGAACATTTGAGAATAATATTCCCAAACAGACCCTTGGCTATCCTATTCACTTCGGCCATGAACCTACTGTCTACACAAAAGAGTTGGGAAGACTAGCTTAATCTCGATCAAGAATTCATCCGTCTTTAGTATTGGTTTTGGTGGAGGGTTATATGGCAACTTGGGCATAAATCCAACAACCTATTATTCAATGCTCGTTGGGCTTTTGCTGGTGTCTACGAAGTTCGATCTATTCAATTTGCTATTTTTCGAATGTATGCCTTGCTTAACCCTTAGTGGTTGGCTCAAGTGGTAAAAGTATTGTGAGAAATTTCCTTGAGTGCAAACAATTTCAAAGGACTATCAAACTGGATGAATTTTCTCTTAAATGATCTGAGGTCCACTTGTAAAAAACTCATTTGCACCCTTGAGTATAGTTGGAATATTGTTCCGAACACCTGGTGCCTATAAAAAAAAAATGTATGCCTTGTTTTTTTTTTTTTCTCGACAAGACACAAATTCAGTGGGATGGAAGTCCCCTACAGTCTTCTCAAAATCAACACAAATCACAATACAAAAGTAACAATACAAAGAGGGTGATCGGAGCAAAAAAAAATGGCCTCCCACCCATTTCCCACAAAGGGAGACCGCTTGGTGAGGTTTTTGATTAGTCTGATAAACAGACTATTAAACTGTAGCTAAAAGCTACAATACAAAGGAGTGTGCTGCAACGTGTTGGTTTGGACTGGTTGGAAGGAACTGTCACTTCCACTTTCACTTGATCTTGGTTAGGGAAAGCAGAAACATAATGAAGCAACCAAAAACTGAGACGAATCATCGGCGAGGAGCCACTACTAGTTGTGGTGGGTGCATGCCGTACACGCGCCACTCTTGGAGATGGTTGAAAAGACAAAACAGGAAGATCCGACGCCGCTGAACCCGACGATGCCGCGCGTGGCAACTGGAAGCTTCCACAACCGTGTCAGTGCGTGAACTCCCGCACGGCATAAACGGCGTGTGAGAGTTACGCGCCACTCGAATGGACAGATTTCTTCTGTCATCTTGAAGATCGGCGCCTAGGGAGGCTGACGAAGGGGTGCGTGTAGGACTTTGCTCGCCGGAAAGCAATAGATCGACTAGTTTTAGTGCTACCAGTGAAAGGCTAACAAAAAAACCAAGAGAAAAAAAACTTAAACCGAAACTAAGTCTGGCGAGGGAGGGAGGTAGGTGAAGCCAAAACTTCAAACCCCCTCCCCCCGGCGAACAGATTACACTCCTAGAGGCAGCAATGGGCTTGCAAAAACGGGAGAGAAAAACCGTAGTCACTAACGTAAATGTATGCCTTACTTAATTTGAGTAGCTATATTTTTGGTATTTGGCACAAGGAAAATAGTTTGTATAAAATTTCCTAGCCCTTCGCAATCCCCCTTCTAAAACAAATGAGACTTGCATGAAAACAAAATCTCATTTTTAAAATAGACGCCACAAGTTTTGAAACAGATTTGCACAAAATCATCAACCTGTATTTAATATTACTCGTATAGATGGACCACTTGAACAGCACTCCCAAGGCTGATGTCACGATGCGCTCGAGATTGTCACAATATCAGCAAAAGGAAGACCCACTCGATCAGCCCTGCTGTGTTGACCCAATTTGGTAGGTACGTACATAAAAAGTCTGATATGCTTCCACGTCGGTTTGGCGTTTTTACCGCTTATTAGGAATCATTGCACTGCATAGATTTACGAATTAAGACCACTTTTTTAATGCAAAATCTCAATTTCCATACAACCATTTTACTTTAGTTATCGACATTAGAGATCGAATTGAGGCACTCCTTAAACATCATGACCAGAAATGCAATTTTCTATAACCGATATCACTAAATACGAGTTAGGAAAATGTTAAATATACATTAAAAAAAACTAACAAAAAACTTACTTCTCTACTTGTCAATTATTAATATGCTGAAAATCTTAAAATTTGAGTTTAAAAAAAAAAAAAAACTAACAAAATGAGTTATAAATAAAAATGTAAACACATGTAACACTACACTACGAATTAATACTAATCAGGTGATGGAACCAATCTCTAGCTGAATCACCAACAATTCTCACCTCTGGGATATGATTTTGAAAAGAAAAATTCTACTCATCATTCATATTCCACACACTTGCTTTTATTTTTTTTCTCTCTTAACAAGTGGCATAAGAATGATGAGTAGAATAACTCAATTAGTTTAATAGAACTACAAAAAATAATGTTCGTTGTAGGCAGCTCAATAGCAAAACTCTAGAAAATTTCTTGGGACTATTATTTTTTGACCCGGTGTTTGGGGCATAATTATATAGGACCCTGATCCATTCTAGGCTAGTGCTCTCACTTCTTAAATTAACACAGTAGCACTTACCATCCAGAAAATGCTAATAAATAACCCAGACTTTGCGGATAATCTGATTGTAGAAACACCCGAACAGCTTTACATCAAGTACTGTGATTTTACTCTCCTCGTTAAGTTACCATAAAATGTAGCATTCCATCATCGTCAAGGAGCCGGCAATTAGGGAGGCCAGAACCCAACAACCCCCCCCCAAAAAAAAAAGAACCAAGAAATAACCTTAAAGCAAAAAGAAAGAACAGTCAGAGAGCTAGACTGGCCGTGGTGGCAATCAAATGCCCTACAATATATGAGAACTATTATAAGAGTTACCTTGGTCATCCTCCACTATCACCGGATACTTAAGAGACTACTCACCTTACATAAGAGAGTGCCCAGACGGAGGGACTTTACTTGCCATCCTCCTCGCCACCATCTACGTCGTCGTCATCATCATCTTGGTCGTCCTCATCCTCTTCAGAGTCATCACCATCCTTTCCCTGCTAGCAGCCAATGTTCGCTTATAAAAAAATAAAGTAGCCAAAGTTCAAAAAGACAATTTTTCAGCTATTAAATGGTTCTCCTCAATGGGAAGTAGAGTCTTCACGTGCAATAAAAGATTGAGAGGTGGATTTTTTTCAGCCTTTCTATGCTCAACTATATGTGGATTCAGAGAGAGACAAAATGGTCAGACAAACGACGGTGGAGCTTTTATCCAAGCAAGGGATGTTTGATCTCAAGTCATTCTGAAAGGAGTTAGTCCAAGGACAATGGAAGAACTTAAGGCTTCAGATTTTACTGCCATTTACCATTGGATGACAGCCCACCTTTGCATTTCTTTCTTTAGTATTCAGGTGTTTTCCAAGATTTTTTCTCACTTTAATAGATGTGTTCAAAGCAAACTCCCCGTGATGTTGCCTATGCTTCTCTTTATTGGTTATGAACAAAATTTAGCTTATTGGCAAAAAAAAAAAAAAAAAAAAAAGTTAAAAAGACGACAATTGTCAAGATCTTTAAATTGGCTTTCATAATTCAACAAAATTTTCAAGATCTCTATACTTTATATCATCCCCAGCAATTAAATACTTTAGTTTTGAATGACCACATTCAGAACCACAATGAACAGAGTGTTTGAAACCTGTGCATATTTCTACAAGTTGTCCTACTCAACAGAATTGGTTGGGATATTTATGTAAAGCAGGATTGTCATAGCTAAAACTAGTGTGATTCATACCCAATAGAAACTAAGCTATATCTTGTCCTGGCATAATCATTTCACTGGGTGCAGTCAACTCACCTTGACTTCTTTAGCAATATGTAGCTTTAAAAAAAAAAGAATGAATTACCGGGAGTCATTAGGCCAGGGCCAGACCCCTGTAAACCTGGTTAAAGGAAATCCATAGAATTCCTATTACAAAGTGCAAAGGGAATTGCGATACTTCATGGTAAGCTGCATAAACTGTCCGCCCCATCCAAGGTTAACCTAGGATTTGGAAGTAGCATGAAATAGTTATGTCTAATAAGAATATATAAAATTTGTCTAGAGTATGGTAAACACATCTGTATCCAGGCCTCCTAACACCAGCCAGATATATTTATGCAATTACGGCCAATAAAGGGGGAAGTTTCAAAGTATTTTAGTAATCTCATGATGTCCTCGACTTAATATTTATTATATACACAGAAATCTTCTCAGATCTAAATACACTAAATCCAAATGTCAAACTAAGTAAGTCATCAGACTTGTACTCTCTCTCTCTCTCTCTCTCAAGCATTTGCTACACGTCAATCACATCCATATCCATGTTTTCTCCGAACCACATACTATATTACCTGAAAAGTATCAACTGAATCTGCAAGCAATACTAGACTAGGACTGGCAAAGCACAGAAACATAGAAAAAAAATGTTTTAATATATGTTTTTGATTAGTAGCTACATTTTAATATTTGTGTGCATAAAATCCTGAAATAGACCATGGCACCAGAGCCTCATAGATTATGCACTTGAACTTTTACCTCTTCAATGGTCCCTTCCTCGTCAAAGTCTTCTTCATCTGCGTCCTACGTCACAACAGCCACAAATTATTATTATTATGAAATATATATTATCAGCATCGACCACTATAAAAGCTCCTAAGCACTAGATAAAAATGCATTGATGACTAATGGGATTAGAGAGAAAGAAACCAGAAGAAATGCAGTTACATTATTGAAGTAAGTGAGTGGATTCGGCCATAAATCCTCCTTGATGATTTCTGCAATCTGAAATTTGTTGGAAGTGAAAGGTTAAAAAAGCAATCTGATGAGAGTACCAAAAAGAACAATATTAATAACCATGAAGAGATACCTGGAGTAGGACATAGTTTTCCTCCAACCCATCTATAAAAATGACGTGTTATTTGAGCATATGAGAAGCACATGCATTTTTGGAAAACTGTGTCCCCTGGAGTACCTCCAACATGGAAAGAAATCTCCAGATAGAATTTTCAGATAGAAGCAGAATTTACCTCATCATGAATGTCCAAGTGGTCTTTCTCTTGAGTATCTGTAAACCAGCTAAAAAAGCTGCATTCAACGTGTAAAATGAGACATAATAAGCATGAACGAAATGCAAAATTGTAGATCATGTGAACTTTCTCTCAAATGTGTAAACCAGCTAAAGAAGTTGCATTCACTCAACACTATAAACATAAAATGGATACAAGCATAATCATGAAGGAAAAGCAAAAGTAAAGATGCTCATAAAGAATATTAAGATGCTATCTTATCGGTAACTACAAAGAGAAAAAATAAGGATGATATTTTCATTTTGTTTTGGTAAGTAGCACAATCTCACTAAACAGCATAGAGGGGCGCCAACCGAGGACAAAGGAAGCAGACAAAAGGATTCCTAATTAGGAAAAAAAGAAGCAGTTGAATATTTTTGAAACGCTGGGAAGAAAGAAACTATCACAAGTTGCTGTACATGTATAAGGGATTTGAAAATATTGTTGGGCTCTACAACTGAAGCTTCTCTATCCTCAAGTGTTCATCCATTCTGCTCTCTCCAAATACACCACATTAAACTTATAGGAACCAACCTCCACAACACCAAAGATAACCATGCCCCTGCTGTCCTACTGAGCTCACCAAAACTCTCACCCTTCTAGGCATAACCCAATCAAACGAGTTTGGCAGCTGCTAGTCTTCACTCAAACACAGAAAAACATTTCAAAAATTCTCCCGGTTTCTTTTACATCCAATGTCATAGAATGATCAGAACCTGAATGCTAAAATTGTTATGAAATCCAATCATGCATGCGACTACGAGACTATGCCTTTTAAGTTTTAACCTTCTCGAAATATATCAAGAGATTACCAGGATTACCGACGCATTATTGCAGCATGGTTGAATAGACTTTAAATTAGGAAGACCACAAAATAATTTAAGAGAAATTTCAAAGAGTTAATAACTTGAAATTGTGTGACAACCCGACCCAAAGATTAGACCATAAGATGAATTTTATGTATTTTTCATATAACTATAAATATTCTTTTATTATTATTATTATTATTATTATTATTATTATTATTATTATTATTATTATATCAGATTTTACATGGTTGATTTTAATAGAAGTCAAGGAATATGTTATGAGTTTTGAAAAATATTATCTCTAGTTATGATCTTAAGAATTTAGAATGTTACGACACGTCTTTCTAGAAAGGTTAGTGACGGTTAGTGTCATGTATAGGTCACGAGCTACAATGTGAAATTGTGGAAGCAACGGGAAGAGGTAAATAGTATGATCATATAAATGCATGTGCACTATGAATATTATTGTTTTATGATGTGTTTATGATCGTTATCTACGCTACGCTAAGAGACAAGTCAAGGTTAGATTTCCTTTCACGATCTTTGATAAGATATGAGATTATGTTTGAATGAATGAATGTTACCAAAATTACATGAAAGCTATGAGATATTCATGCAGTAATTTATGTCTAGTATGCCATGTAATAGAATAGCCACATTATGTATGCCATGTTCGTGTAATACTTAATTGATATATGCCATGTTCATGTAGTACTTAGATCATGTATGCCATGTCATGTAGTATTTAGATCATGTATGCCATGGAATGTCATAAAATGTTCATAACATGTTATGTTATGCCATGTACAAGAGAATGCCATGTTATGCTATGTCATGTACAAGAATATGCCATGTTATGCTATGTTAAGAATAAGAATATGCCATGTCAAGAAAGTTCATAAAGCCTAATGAATTCTCATGCATTAAGAAAGATAAGAAGTTTTAATGACAGTGCCACGGACTCAAGCGTGGTTAACCACAAGTTAAGTGAAACACGGACCCAAGCGTGATTCACTCCAGTTAAGTGAAACACGGACCCAAGCGTGTTTCACTCCATGTTATTCAGTTAAGTGAAATATGGACTCAAGCGTCTTTCACTCCATGTTATTCAATTAAGTGAATCACGGACCCAAGCGTGATTCACTCTAGTTAAGTGAAACACGGACTCAAGCGGGTTTTCACTCCATGTTATTCAGTTAAGTGAATCACGGACCCAAGCGTGATTCACTCCAGTTAAGTAAAACACGAACCCAAGCGTGTTTCATTCCATGTTATTCAGTCAAGCGTGTTTCACTCCATGTAAGACAAGATAAACAAATAATTATGCATTCACGTTACATATTGCTATGATTATGTATGTTTCCACTCATGTTAATGATGAATAGTCATGCTATGTTAATCCATGATGATGTATGTATGTATGAAGAGTCTTCAGAAATTAAGTCTATACTAAGCTAAATTATATTTTACGGTATGATGTGCTATTTACCGAGTATTCGACTCATTTTTGTCTGTTTGTTTCTCTATTTTCTTCTGTGTTTAACTGTCACAGATGATGAGTATAAGGATGCAGAGCTGGAGGGCCAAGAATAGATCTAGTGTAAAGACTTAGAAAGGAATAAGTGTTAATTACATAAGAATTAGCTTAGTTCATGTTTGTTTTCTTGTATGTTTTCAGTTTTGTGTTTCAAAAACAGTTATGTTCAGTTCAGTTTTAATAGTTGATGTTTTTCAATAAATGAGACATTTCAGGATATGAATCTCTTTACCGGGCATTATGTTATGAATGTTAGTAACATCTTTATCCTACGGGAACGGGGTGTTACAAATTGTGATTATATTCCTAAACTGCATAATTCTGGTCCTTGTTTACATATAATTTTTTGAAAAATAAAAGATGATAAGGGTTATGGAACTGGCTAATACCCATTTCGACAGGTTCTGGAAAACAGACCTTTCGTCGCTAGCAGGCCGCTTGTTCCCTTTCTTTTCATGGTTGACCCCATTTGGTATGCCCTTCCCACAAAAAAATGCAATTAGTCACTACACCACAATAAAACCGGAGTTTAATATGGCCAGTGGTAGTAATTTAAGTAGGCATTACCATGCCCTCTTTCCACTTTATTGATGTAGCAGTAATTTTTGTCGTTCCGTCGTCGTCAGCATAAGTGAAAGACTTTGTAAGCTTTGAATCTTCAAAGTAAGGGTTTGGGTTAAAGTGCTGCATATTGGAGACACAATCAGTTGTTGACTGTATTCATTAGTTGAAACATGGCAGGAATTCACACACATGCGCAAATGAAAACGAATAAAGGAAATATTTATCTACAAAACTAATCATTGGAAAAAAATTAAACTCACCAATGTGATAGAGTAACCCGATTTAACGTCTTTGAAATCTTCCACTTCAAGAGAACTTAGATGCTTGAATATCTACCAACACATAACCGACAACTAAGCAAAATCACTATGTACGTACATGTCATTGAGGAAAGCAGCTAAATATAAGATACCAGAAGAATCCTCACAACATGGCTCATTGATTTAAACGTTAAAATGATTGGGTGTGCAACTCAGATTTTATAATCAAAGTAAGCACAAAGTCCGAACCTTTTGATCCTCTTCAGTCAAAAGTTCACCTAGAGCAGGATGACTCAAAAACTGCATAGAGTTGGAAACAAGTCAGCCAAATAAAAGACGTCTTAACTTCATGACAGCTAACATATTGCACATTCACAAAATAACGGACAGAGAAAGATTACTAACAGCAGTTAACCAGAAGTCCGGAATGGATTTGATAATTTCAGTCCGCTTGTCATATACAGGCCTGCGTATCTCATTGTACTTCTGCTCCACTTCCAGGACTTTATCACTGGCCTCCTCATTGATCTAGAAGGTTAAGAAAATTCAGAAAGACACAATAAATGATAACACCACAGGATCATTGATACAGATCACAATTGGACAAACTTTTTGATCGGCTTTTTATTTTTACTTTTATCGGAGATCATAATTGGACAAATCATACACAACGACCAAATCAGAGTATTGGACATACCATACATTATTCCAAATTAAATATGAATCTACAAACTATAATTAGGGAATTCTAAGCATTCACAATCCATACTAACGACAACCAACGAACAAATGATAGAAATGAATTTGGATTTTGTGGATTGCATATCCCAACATACACATTATATAGAAACTGACATTGCTAATGTCACCATGAATCTGCTGAACGAATTGATTCCTGGTTTAGTTTAATTTCTCTTACCCAGAAAATAAAAATTAAAGCTTTAAGATTCTACAGTTCATTAGGGGCATAAAGATATCAGCTTCGTGAACTTACCTGAAGTAACTGAATCAGTAGAGTTTTTTTATGGGTAAAAAAACTACTGAATTTCTAAAATTAGAAATCTGCAGTAGATGATTAGAAAATTAAAGAGAAAAAGAAAACCAGTAAAGTCTGTTGAAAATCAAATCAACCAGCTTTATTGCAGAGGGAATTAGAGATGCAAAGAAACTGACAAACATCTCGTAAAATCTTAATTCCCTCTTCAAAAGAAAAAAAAAAAGCAGTTCGGAACAGAACCATATGAGTCGGAGCGTGGACGAGAATTATACCGTCTCCAGCTCGTCTTGGATCTCCTGCAGCTTCTCGACGGAGACGAAGAGCTTTTCAACGATGCTCTCCGAGTTTTTTTCCTCGAGTTTCTCCGCTACCTTCAGCTTCTTTCCCTTGTCGGCCCCCATATTTGCTGCCTCGGACAGAAACCCTAGCTCTCTGTCGCTCGCTGGCTATGGTGATGGCCTAAAACCCCAGTGGCTCCCTTGCTCTCTCTGTGTCTCGCTCGCTTGCTTTGCAGTCTCAGTAGTCTATGTATGAGAGACTATGAGAGAGAGAGAGAGGGGAACAAAAACGTTAGGGTTTTGGGAGTTAATGGCACGTTTGGCAACCAAGGTTTCTTGAGTAATTTCAACTTTTTTTTATAATTTTATTTTAAAATATTAATCAAATACAAACATTTTCTCTTTTTAAATTTTAATTTTTTTTATCTGATTATTAACTTATTATTATTCACATACAGAAATTAATACAATTTTTACAGATATCAAAATAAAAAATAATATTAAAAATTTATCCCCAAACAAATTTTAAATTTTTTCTATCTACTTTTATAAACTACAATAAAATATTTATTTTAAGGGGTAATTTAGATAATGAGTTGAGATGAGATAAGTTGAGATAACAGTTGAAAGTTAAATAAAATATTGTTAAAATATTATTTTTTGATATTGTTATTGTTTTAAAATTTGAAAAAGTTGAATTATTTATTATATTTTGTGTGAGAATTCGATAAAGGAAAAACTCAAGGTCGGTTGGGTAAGGATGTTTTTTTTACACCCACCAATACAAATTGGTCACGTAGGAGGTGCAAGAACCAAACATATGCACCAGCACGCAGCAGAGTTCCTCTTCACGTAGGTCGGTTGGGTCGTATTGAATGCGGCATGCCTTCTCATTAATGCTGGGTGTGAACCGCCACAAGTCCTTTTATCTGGTACTGAGTGCTATGTTCCTTCCCTCTCAAGCCTCGCCTGCATTTCTTGTCTTGCCTCCTGTCGTGAACAGGATTTGACCCGGGCCTTGGCATACCCGAGCCTAGAGTCAGGTGTTACTGTCTGACCCAGTCTATTTTGTGCAATAGGCCCTAATCCAGCCCATGTCTCTGGCTCGGTCCAACCCAAACCTCATATCTGGGTTGTAACTTGGGCCCTGCTCTTGGCCCAATATAAGAGATTTTCCCCCTTCACAATACCCCGCGAATTTTTAGCACACTTGTGGGCTGGAAATTGTAACAATTTTTTTTTTTTTTTTGTCTCCATGAAGGTCTCTGACCTGGACGCGTAGAAGGTGAATGGGTACTTGCCCGTTCATTGTTGATGCGAATCGATCTCCATATCTGTTGGGATGCGAACTGATCTTTGGCATTAACAAGCTTGAATAATCATTAACATCATCCTCCTCATTAATTAAAGTTGCTTCCTGGCGTGCCAACGTTGCCCAAGATTAGTTCGTTCCATGTACGCGTGTGGCAGGTAAATGTCATTCCATATCCCTATAGTTGAGGCGTCCCTTCTAATTTTGTGCCGTTGTTTCGGACATCTAGCCGTTCCATCACGCTGTTCGTATTTATTTCTTCTTCCTTATTCTTTCCTCTCTTTCCTCCCTTTCCTCTTCATCTCTTCCTTTGTTTCTCTAAAGCTCTAAAAAATACTCTAAGCCTTCCATCTACTTTCACTATGACTAAATGAGGCGAGAACGATCCCCGATTCAATTATTTCGCTGGGAAACGGTGGACGTCAACCATGACTAATAACGAACTTCGTACGTTCTGCAGAGAGTTTCTGTTCCTGCTGGGACTGTTCTTGAAATCCCTCAACCTCATGTTACGATGGTGGATGAGGATGGCCTGTCGACAAAGGTGGCTCTTTATCCTCTCATGTTTTCCATTGGACTGCGTCTACCATTCTGCCGTCTGGTGCATGACATTCTGGATTTTCTGCAACTTGCTCCGGCCCAACTCAATCCCAATGCTTGGCATTTAATCATGGCGAGTTGTGTGGCCTTTCGAATCGTTTTGAGTGACTCAGAAGATTACCTCGATCTAACTACTCGGGAGTTTCTGTTTATGTACTGAATCAATCAGCTTAAGGGAAACATTTGTAGTTTCCAATCCTAATCTGCCGAGAAATACTTCACTATTCTGGAAAGGTGTTATTCATCAATAAAAGAGTGGCATCGGTGATTTTTCTTTGTTAGGGCCTCAGAATGAGAATGCCTGGAAGAAGAGCGTGAATACCACGAGTTCCTTGTTCGATCTGTTTGGGGTAAGGTTCCGACCACCAAATCTCCCTATTAAGTTATTGGAGAGAGAGGAATTCAAGATTGCTTCTGTAATGTCCTAGGCAGCGGCTTATCCAACCCTAGCCAAGTCTAATTCATTACTGAGCGAAGAGAACATTTGGCGTTATATTGTTCACCCCCACCGTGCACATGTGCTAGGTTGGGATTTCTTAATGGGTCCATCTTCTCCTTCAAGAGAGAAATGTCGTGCAGCCTCTCCACCTAAAGGCAGCTGCACGAAATGGTCCCGAACATAGGAAGGTGCTTCCGTACCTACTCAGTCAGTGCCTGCCAAGGAGATTCCTACCAATCCCTCGTGTCCCACTAAGCCAAGTGTTCCCCACAAAGAGAAGAAGGGTTCCTAGCAAGTTGCCTCGGAGGGTAGTTCTAACCGAGCTGTTCCCAAAAGAAGTTCTCACCGAGTGGCTCTAGAGAGTGGTTCTCACCGAGCTACTCCTAAGAGCAGTACACACCGAACGACTCTTGATCGCAGCTCTGACTAAGCTGTCCTAGAAAACAATCCTTCTATAGGTAATTTCTTGAGATTTCTAAAACCCTTCCTCTTCTTGTTACGTTTGTTTAAGTAAAAAATAATAGTATTTTGCCTTCTTCTTTCAGGTCCCTCTAAGGGAGATGAGGCAGATATTGCCATTGATTTTCTTTTTGCTTCAGCTTTTGACCACCTGACATCTCGGGGCCTGGTCCGGCAATGGGAGCTTTTCCCTCTTTTGAAGAAGCTCTTAGTCAGGAAGAGTTTCCAACGCATGAGCTGCCGACTCCCTTTGAGGAAAGGCTCACTGAGGTTGAGGCATCCCGATTTCGCCCCCGGAGCTCCCAGGTTTGGCTTCCCCTGACAGCCCTTCGATTCCCATTCCAATAGTCTCCGCCTCCCCTCCTATTCTGCCCTTGGACATGGAGGTTACTCCTATCGGAGATGAGGGGCTAACTCCTCCTGAGATCTTGGAGCCGTGCTCCGCAGAGGCTGCTGAATCGCTTGAGACTATGGAGCTGCTTTCCAAGGGGGCTATGGAACCAATTTCTCTTGAAGTTCCAGTCTCCTCATCAATGTTGGAACAGACTGCTGAGCTGGTTCCCTCAACAATCCCAGAATTTTTCCCTCCCCCTCCAATCTTTCAGGTATTCGTTTCTTTTGCTTGAACTATTTTTCCTTCTTTTCTTCTTATTATCGTGTCTTATGCAGAGCTACTTTTTTGTTCCAAGAAGGGATCATTCCTCAGGCAGAGTCTCCTCCTTTGCTACATGATGACGTTGTCATTATGAAGGATGATTCTTCATTCCCGAGAGGTTCTCTCCGTTCGAGGGTTGCTCAAGGCAAGAATTTGGCCCAAGCAGAGGAGCAGCCAAGCCCTCAGTTCACTCTCCCCTAGGCTCCCCAAGTCGAAGTTCCTCATCAATGTGAGGAGGAATCCGATTTGGCTTCCATGCATTCCGAAGCTATTCTGCCTTTGGTATGTGCTGAACCTTCCTCCTCTTCTGGGCAAGGAAATCAGCAGTAGCCCGGGCTAGGTTATAAAAAGGCTTGGGTAGAATCTTTTGAAGCATAGGCCCAGAAGTTTAGGCCCCTGTTTGCCAACGTAAGTATTTCTCTTCTACTGCCATTTCGATCTTTCGCATTTTGCTAATAAACTTTGTTCTTTGTTGATCTTTTAGGCCACCGATCAACTAGCTGAGATGGTTTCTCAAGAGCGAGAGGCTCTCGAAGAAGATTTAAAAACCCAGAGGGCGTTAAACAAGCTTATGAACTTGCGAGGAGAGAAACTGATGGGTGACCTCCATGCTTTAGAGGTGGAGAATGAATCCCTGAGAGGGGACAACGTGCTATGCTGTCAGAAAATCCGTGCTCAACAGAAGGAGACTAAGGAGATCGAGTGTAGGATGAAGGTGATGGCTATGGAGATCAAGATCAAACATAAGGAGATTCAGCTGAAAGACATGGAGATCGATATAATCCTTACGAAGATGTCCTCAGTAGTCGAAGACTTAGAATTTGTGAAGAAAGAAATTGAGGATCTTCGAGTCCAATTCGATCTTCTTTTTATCAACAGGGGAAATGCGCAAGCCGAGGTTCAGAGACTGGAGTGCGAGCTGGAGTCTGCTTAGGAAGAATTGAGACAAAGCGAAGAAGCTGTCGAAACATTAGCAAAGGAAAAGAAGTGTGCCATCGAGGTTCAATGCTGCCTGTTCCACAAATACTTGGGGATTGCCAAACAAGGAGATAAGATAAGGGCTTTAGCTCGAGTTATAGTTTCCCGTCTAGAGTCTTCTCTAGAAGAGGCTCGGCTTCGCATGAATCTTGCTGAATCTTAGCTCAGAAAGGCTCCAAATCTGTGTGATCAAGCCTGAATTTATGGATATAAGGAAGGTCTCGAGCAACTTCGGGAGGTGATACTTGAGAGTCCCGAGACCGATCTTTGTACTCTAAAGCTTCGAAATCTCCCGCCAAACAAGTTTGCTTATGAGGAAATGCTGGCATGGGGCATAGACAACCTGCCTTTAGCTTTTCATGACGCTGCTCCTTAGCTTTTAACTTTTGTTTGTGTTACTAGACCCGCACGGGTTTTCAATGTAATTTTGACAATTTTTGTATAAACGAATATACTTTTGGTTTGTATATATCTTCCGTTCTATCTTCCTTTGCTGGTTTTCCTTCGTTTGAACTGTATATCCTGATCTTTTGTTGATTGAAATTGAGCACAGTATTCTTTGATTGATATGAGTCGTGCCAGTCAGGTTCCTTTGCTTGATGTTTACCGAGCGGCCACTTTCTCTGAGTGGCACCCTTCCGTATAGATGGGTACCAAGCAGGTATTCTTGTACGTGTGATTGCCGAGTGGCAACTCTTCATATTGACCGAGACTTCTCTTTCTCTCTCTCTCTCTCTCTCTCTCTCTCTCTCTCTCTTTAATGAATGAGTGCCGAGCAGATATTCCTATATGGGTGATTGTCGAGTGGCAACTCTCTACACTGATCTAGACTCCTGTTAACCTTTCGTGTTTGTCTGGACATGTGCCGATTCTCTTCGTACCTTTACGCACGTGAATCCTTCGACCCTCTACTGACTTTATGTTGGTCCCGAGGTCACTTCATCAACGTCCTCTCAGGTTTTTTCTGCTTTGAATGCTACTTAATTTGCCCAGGGAGTTGAATCCATTATTAATTCCCACTAACTCCGCATTTAACTCTGTTCCCCCATTAACTCCACATTTAACTCTACTCCCCCATTAACTCTGTATTTAACTCTACCATTACTCTTTTGTGAACCCCGTGCGACATGTCTTTTACCATTTCTGTATTTCCGAGTCCTAAGAGACAATGGCTTCCCATGGGATACACGTGGACGATCGGGGATGTCTCGGAATAATATGGACGGTTGGGAAGGTCTCAGGAGTTACGGTTCCCCGGGATGCCAAACGCTGTTCTCTCCTATAAAAGGGGCTTCTCCCATCTCTGAGTGATTCATCCAATTCTACTTCTCTTTCTATTCTTCCAAATTTGGTGACTTCCCATGCCTTTCCCCTTTTCTTCTTGGTTTCATGTGGGGGGATGCCTTCTCTTATGGTGTTCAGGCTGCCGTTGGCTATGGCGATTTGATCATTAGGGAAATGAAGCATCCCCATCTCTTGTTCTTGTCCTTTTGCTTATCGTGCCTCACTTGTTCTTACTTCTTTGCTTATGGGGGTTAACTCCTGAAGCTGTTGCATCAAAAATCACTGCCTGCTGGTTCTTAGTTTAGCTGGAACAAGAAGGTGGCATGATTGTGGAGGCTGAGGTGGACAAGAACGGACGGACAGTTCAAGGTGGCAATCAACTCTCTGGAATCAGTATGTTCCCTCATGATGTCCACCCCCACCAACCTTGAATCCCAGTTCGCTCTCCTGGGATTTGGGTAGGGTTCCACTGGACTTCGACCTCCTCCTTTCCTTCCCCTTTCCTTTTCGAGGAGGAAGAAACCGCAATGCTGAGCGCCCTGCTCAGTATTGTGTGGGGAGATACGGCATCCTGTTTCTACACAGATGAACTCGAGATCTACCAGGCGGACTCCTTCCTTACCAAGACACTATGCTACTGATCATTCTGATCATGTTCAGATGAAGCTGGGTCCCATTGGACGTCTTTTTGTTCGAAGAGTTTCTTTCTATTCCTTTGTTTTTAGATGATGTAGTTTTCTTCTTGTAACCCTATTTGGGCAATAAAAATGATATTATGATATCTTTGTATACTTGTCTACATGATTCCTTACGGTATTTCGTTTTTGTATATCGGGCTTTTCGAATCTGAGCTATGAAAAGTCCACTAATGTCGAATTTTACCGAGCTGCTATTTTCCTGGCTGTTTGGTTTCTTCTTTTGCTGCCTTTCTCTTTTGCTTTCTTTGTGGCCAGTCAAGAGACTGGTCTTGCATCATTTCCTGCATCTTTGCATGAAACTAGGCAAGTCATTAAGACTGCGTTGAGAATAGCTGTTAGCAAGTCAGAGCTCATGGCTCGGTTCCTATGCTTTATACTTCGTGGATTAGCACTTATAGGTTGGCAGAGTCCGAGAGCTCTCCTTCCTCACAAATGCATCGCGTTCTACATCCTAGCACGAAACTCGGCAAGTCATTTAGACAGCTTTGAGAATAGCTGTTAGTAGGTCAGAGCTCATGGCTCGGTTGTTGTGCTTTATATTTCGTGGATTGGCACTTATAGGTTGGTAGAGCCCGAGGGCCCTACTCCCTCACCAACGCATCGTTTTCTCCACCCTTGCAAGAAGCTTGGTAAGTCATTGAGATAGCGTTGAGAATAGTTGTTAGCAGGTCAGAGCTCATGGCTCGGTTCCTGTGTTTTATACTTCGTGGATTGGCACTTATAGGTTGGCAGAGCCCGAGGCCTTGCTCCTTCACCAACACATCTTTTTAGCATCCTTGCATGAAACTCGGCAAGTCATTGAGACTTGAGTTGAGAATAGCTGTTAGCAGGTTAGAGCTCATGGCTGGGTTCCTATGCTTTATACTTCGTGGATTGTCACTTATAGGTTGGTAGAGCCCAAGGGCCCTTCTCCCTCACCAATGCATTGTTTTCTCCAGCCTGGCACGAAGCTCAGTAAGTTATTGAGACTTCGTTGAGAATAACTATTAGCAAGTTAGAGCTCATGGCTCAACTCTTGTGCTTTATACTTCATGGATTAGTACTTATAGGTTGGCAGAGCCTAAGGGCCCTGCTCCCTCACCAACGCATCGTTTTCTGCAGCCTTGCACGAAGCTCGACAAGTCATTGAGACTTGCATTTAGAATAGCTGTTAGCAAGTTAGAGCTCATGGCTCGGTTCCTGTGCTTTATACTTCTTAGATTGACACTTATAGGTTCGCAGAGCCCGAGGGCCATGCTCCCTCACGAATGCATCGTTTTCGCATTCTTGCAAGAAACTCGGCAAGTCATTTAGACTACGTTGAGAATAGCTGTTAGCAGGTCAGAGCTCATGGCTTGGTTCCTGTGCTTTATACTTCGTGGATTGGCACTTGTTGGTTAGCAAAGCCCGAGGGCCCTGCTCCCTTACCAACGCATAATTTTCTGCACCTTTGCATGAAACTCGGCAAGTCATTAAGACTTGCATTGAGAATAGCTGTTAGCAGGCCAGAGATCATGGCTCGGTTCCTGTGCTTTATACTTCGTGGCCAATCTAGTGACTGGGCTTGTTTGATTGAAGCTGCTTGTAGGAGACACAATAATGCAACATTCGAAATTAGTCCATGAAATTTAACAGTTCACAATCTTACATTGTCTGAGCATGGGTTGGGCTTTTTACACAAAATACTTCCTTAGATGCTCAGCGTTTCATGGGTGCGGCAATTCGTGTCCTTCGTGGTTCTTTAGTCGATAAGAGCCAGGTCTCCCGGTCACTGTTACCACATACGACCCTTCCCATTTTGGGCCTAGTTTGCCTTCATCCTGAGTAGTAACTCCCATTTGCTTTAAAACCATGTTCCTTACCTTGAAGTTGCGGGGCCAGACCTATTTGTTGAAATACTGTTTGACTCTTCGTTTGTTGGCCACTGTTTGGCTTACTGCTTCCACTCGTATTTCTTCTAGGAAGTCCAAGCTTTCCCTCAACCTCTTGTCGTTATGATCTGGATTGAAATGTTGCACGCGATATGTGGGTACTGCCACTTCAGCTGGTATCATAGCCTCAGTTCCATAGACGAGGGCGAAGGGAGTTTCCCCTGTAAGGATCCTTACTGAAGTTCAATATGCCCATAAAGTGCTGGGAAGTTCTTCAGCCCATTCCCCCTTCTGGCTTCCCAGCTTTTTCTTCAAGATGTTGAGTAGAATTTTGTTGGTTGCTTTTACTTGCCTGTTGGCTTGCAGATGTCATGGAAAAGAGTACTTAGTCTTGATTCTGAGCTTTGAGCACCATTCTCGATAATGGGAGCAATCGAACTATCTTCCATTGTTCGATATGAAGCTCTGGGGATTCCGAAGTGGCAAATTATAGATTTCCAGAGGAAATTTGTACTTGCCAGAGTCGTAATCGTTGCTAGAGCTTCCGCTTCCACCCACTTTGTGAAATAGTTGATTGCTACCATGACAAACTTTACTCCTCCTTTGCCCATAGGGAGGGGGCCAATAAGGTCTAATCCCCATTGTGCGAAGGGCCATAGGGAGGTGATAAAAGTGAGTTTTCCCCCCGAGGGGGGGGGGGAATGAGGAATAGGAGCATATTCCTGGCACTTGAGACACGTTCTTGCGAATGCGTCGGCATCTCTGTGAGGGTTAGGCCAATAATACCCTACTCGAGTAGTTCGTGTCGCTAGTGCCCTTCCACTAGCGTGATTCCCACAAACTCCTTCGTGTATCTCTACTAGCATGTACTAAGCTTGTTTGGAAGAGATACATCTTAATAGAGGTTCGGTGTAGCCTCTCTTGTATAGGCTTTCTTCTACCAAAGTGAACCGAGCCGCTCAATTCCTAATTTTCAGGGCCTCCTCTCGGTCATCTGGAAGGACACCCTCTTGAAGAAATTTTAGAATATCAATGGCCCATTCTGGGGGTTGTAGGACCTCGATAGTGGATACTCGAATCCTTATTGCTGCTACATCAATAGTTCGAATTACAACGTGATTCGAGAGTGGTACTTCTTCTTGACCTGATGCAGCCTTAGCTAGTTGATCCATTTCCTGGTTTTCTCCTCTCGGGATCTGATGGATGGAAGAGTACTAGAAAAGTCATACTAGGAGCTTCCCGTGACATACTTAGGAGCTCCACTGGTTGTTGGTCGGCTGCAGGCATGTCATGTGGAGTCACTGGTTGACAAGGTGAGAGCCAAAGTAGCAGGCTCGAAGCCCAAGTTGCTGTCTCAAGGTGGGAGACTAATTCTTCTTAAGCATGTCCTCACGTGCATGGCGTCTCACCTTCTAGCTGTCTTGGATGTGCCGAAAGGTGTACTCTTGAAGCTGAATTCTATTTTATCAACCTCTTTCTAGGGAGAACATGGGGTTAAAGCCAAGTGGAAGTGGCGTGCTTGGTCCCAGATTAGCAAGCCCACAATTGAAGGAGGCTTGAGGTTGAGCCAGTTCTCAGAGATACAGCGTGCAGTGCATATGAAGTTAGCATGGCAGCTTTTGTCAATGGATTCGTGATTATCTGGATATCTTGCTCAAATAACTGTTTAAAGTAAGGCAGCTTAGATTGATTAGTCACATAAATATGATTAATTGTCACACTTTTATAAATGGACCTTGTCTATTTGGGCTGTGAAGTTTTAAGAGTTATCTTGCCCAAAATACTTGTTTATGCTTTATTAAGGACTAATGAAAGTTTATGCAGGCATTAAAGGCACAAGGGCCCGAGTCCATCTAAGCCCAATGGTTCGGTTTCATCTCATCCGAGTGTCTCTCATTTCACCCACATGCCCCTTACACTTGTGCTGCTAAGGAGGCCAAATCCTTCGAAACGGGTAGAATGGAGATTGGGTGGAGACGATGGTTAGAAGAGAGAGAAAGAGAGATGGTGAAAGGAAGTGATAAAAGGAGACGAGGAGCAAGGATGTGGGGATCGATTTTTCTAGTTATTTCTGTGGTGTTTTCCATTTTTATTTTAGCTTTTTATTGCAAGTCTGGCTCTATTAGGGTTTCTGTAAAGCCTCAAAATCATCTTCTTCAAGATCATTCTAGGCTAACTTTGCTACTAGGGTTGCAGGTAAAGGGTTTTCCTTTCCTTCCAAGAATTGTTGGCTGCTGCGTTTGTTTTAGCAAAATTTCTGTTTCTATATTTTCACTCCTGATTCACTATGGGTTTTTGTGGAATCTCTTGTTCTTGACCTGTTGTAGACTCATGGCACATCAGGACCTTGAAATAATCAAGAATTCCTCAGCCCTAGGGTCTCAAATTGAAAAGGATGATAATATAGTGAGGGATTCATTTTCATTGGTGTTTTTAATTTGAGATTGCATGATTTTCTTGAGTATGTGTTAATGTCATGATTGATTTGGCACAAAAAGATGCACCCTGCGACCTACATTTCGAAGGATGAGAAAGCCCTAACCCAGTGACTCTAGTATTATCTCTTTTGCTAATATATCTTTAATTTCCCTACAATACTAAAATATTTTCTTCCACCTGATTGTTTTCTGTTCACTGTCTCGTTTTATCTTTAAGAAGTAAAAGAATACAAAGCAGTTTTCTATCCCACCTTAACTCACGTTTTAATTTCTTTAGGGTAATTGCATCACGATCCCTCTTCCACAATATTTGAACATAAATTCATCCTACATATTGTACACACTTCAATTACATAATCCACCTCATTCTCACAGTGCATAGCCTTAAATCCATCCTGACTTAAGCTTTCCTTGTTGGAACATTCTTTTTTTGCTCTCTAATGATTGTGTTGACAATGTTGTCCCTGTGGAGATGACCTTGGAAGCTCCCTGTGCTATTTAAACTTGCTTTTATACTTGGAAGCATTATTTGGCGAGTACCAAGAAATCGTCCAAGAAAGGTATTCTTATTGGCCTTCTACCAAGTGTTCTAACTTAGTGTTTGTGGAGAAGGAGGTGTAAAGTACGGATGAATGGTTTGCAGGAGTCTATGGTGGGCGTTTGGCAAGAGGTCCGTATATGGCTGGGGGAATTTGCAAACGAAGATAATGCAATTATAGGCCCAGTAGATGAGCAGCTTTTACATGAGATGGCAGTTCCATTCACTTGGCGTAATGGGCAGCAACCCCAATTAATTGCTTGGGCAAAACCTCCTGTCGGGTGGTGGAAATTGAATGTGGATGGTAGTTGTAGAGGAAACCCGGGTAATTGTGGTGGTGGTGGAATAGTCTGGGATCATCACGGCAATGTTGTTGGCTCTTTTTCAGAGCATTTTGGTTCTGGCACCAACACTGAGGCAGAGCTTCGTGCATTAATTCAGGGAGTGAAATTTTGTAAACAGCTGAGTGGTCGACGTATTATTTTGGAATGTGATTCGAAGGTAATTGTGGATTGGCTCCATGTTTGTCATTGCAGTTTATGGTACCTTTGAGATTTTTGGGATGAGCTACTTCATGTGCTTGAGGGCTTATCCTACCAAGTAGTTCATCAATATAGAAAAGGTAATCAAGTTGCAGATTTCCTTGCGAGAAGTGGGGAAGCGGGCCTAGTGAGTATGTATGGGGTGGATGATCCATTACCAAGACACTTGCGGGGCATTGTTAGACTGGATAGAGTAGGGTTACCATCTATTAGAGGGGGAGCTAGTCTATGGTAGTTATTTGTTTTGTTCTGTTTGGAGTTTTTTACATTGTCATGTATGTAGTCCATTGTAGTTTTGGGTTTAATTGTGGTTTTTCTTGTAAGCTTGTTGATGAGTTGCCTTGTTTGCATGGTATTCCTCCACCGTAAGAGAGTTTTTTTTAATAAAAGTTGAATATGGGTTACTATTGGACATGTGGCCCTGACTCTTATTGAAAAAAAAAAAAAACCTTCTTATAATCACACCTTACACATTGTAGCTTCTACCATTCACAAATAATCATCTTTGCCTACAACTTTGCATACTCTAATATTATAAATCGTTTGAATTATTTTCAGTACTACAAGAGCTTTCATGACGTTTGCATCCTCTTGTGCATTTTCAAGAAGTAGTAGCATTGGCTTGCTGCTTAGCCAAGTGCTAGTGTTAGCTAAAATTTAGCTAATTAAACTTCAAATCTTTCTGCATTGGATTAGGCATAATCATTAAGGTTTTGCATCTAGATCGAATTTTTTTTCCTATCCGAAACCCAGATACTCGGCTAAATTCAGGCGATTATTCATCCAGATTATAGGCAGACAGGTAAAATAATGTTATACTCGCTTGGACCTGGTTACGGATACTGGATATTAACTTGATACCTGGATACTCTTCTTTTTATTTAAAAAAAAAATTAAACTTCTTTGTTTTGCAATAAGTCATCCCTCGCTTCGTCTCATACCCGTCTTCTTCCACCATTTTCTTTCATGTTTTCCTTTTTTTCTTAGCTCCCAACTCTAGTAGAGTTTCACCATGTTTAAGTGGTCCTTTTTAGTCCCGGAATGCAGTTTCACACCTTTGAGAGAAGAAAGAAATTCGGTAGTTCTGGTGCTTGTTTCTCCGGAAAATTTCAAAGTCGACAAAGTGAGAGAAAATAAGAAGAAAGAGAAAGAGAGGGAGAGTGAGTGGGGGATGACAGGATGTAATGTGTTAAGCCTTGAAAACTGACATGGAGAGTGAGAATGTAATTTTACTGATTCAGTGAGAGAGAGAAGAGAGGAGTTGTTAATTAGATTTTAATTTCAAATCTTTTGTTTTATTTTTTCATCTTCGAAGCTTTTTTTTTACTATTGCGCAATACTGAATTTAATTAAAAGCTTTACACTATTGTTCAAAGCGTTGGTGGTTGGAGTACTACTCCTATGAAAAGAGGAGCCGATGGCAGAATGTCAGAGAGAGAGAGAGAGAGAGAGAGGCTTGGGGTTTGGAGTGGGGAAAAGGTTTTTTTTTTTTTTTGTCCGTACTTGGTAGAAATTAGCATAAGAGAGGATGGGAAATTGTTCCTTGATGGTCTCCAAGATCCTGATGGTGACGTCGAGGCCATTGTTGGAAGCGTGTTCGAGCTTGCCCCCGTGCTATATGGTACCGAAGCGACCTCCCGTTAAAAAGTTCACAGCAGAGTGTCATCTGCACGTCCTAGTTGATAGTTGGAGAAATAGATCGTACATGAGATGGAAGGGAGCCCAGTTCTTCACAGCGATGAGGTCCTTTAGTTGTCTCTTGGCCTTTTGGTATTTAGCACTCACAGTTGAATCTAGTTACAATCCGCATAACCGGATATCCTGTTTTATTTATTAGATAAAACCATATACCTGCCTCGAATTTTGACCCGTTCTATTCGGGCGGGTATACCCTTTTTTAAAAAATCTAGATGCGGATCCAGATGTTTCTAGATATTCCAATCCAGATCCGGATGCAAAACCTTAATAGTCATTTGGTTTTGACTATGAGCTATAGTGACTAAACAAATATGGCTATAAGTAACTTAGCCATCTTTGTAATGGGTATTGAGTGATGTGGCTATGAGCTATAATAATATTTTATTATTATAACTAGTGATATGGCTAATTCAATGTGGGATCCAAAATTATTAAGAATAGGCAAAAGCCAAATCGTGACATTTTATCCAAAATTTATCTAAAACTTTAGCTACATCAATGCTAATGGCCATAGCATTGACATTGGCTTGTGTATACGTTCAGCCAAATTCTAGTTAAAGAAAGCATCTTACCTACTTTTGTCTAACCTATTTCAAATGCATCCCACATATTCACTAGCCAAACATTATTTCATGCAGGAAGAAGATAGTGCGTGCGGTGATTGGAGTGTTGTCCTACAAAGCAGGAAGAGGCTAATGGCAGCTTCTTCCTTTTTTGCAAGCTTAAGGTAGAGTTGGAGAATTTTTACACACAAAGAGAGGAGAGAGAGGGAATGACGCCAGACATAATTAGGATTATTCTGGCGGCTAGTTAATCAATAGAAACTAAGAAAAGACGTAATACATATCGAAAACTCTGATAATAGGGTTTATTCATAAAAGTTGAAAACTTCTACTGAAACCCACAAGTTGGGCTTAAATAGCTAAGGAAAATTGAGATTATGGAAATTTTGCCCAAAAGAGCCAAATCTCAGTTATTGCCTAAAAATAAAATACGTAATAAAAGAAGGTTCTCGCTAAAATATGGCCCAAATCATAATAACAATTGTTAGGGATAAAATGTGTTAGGCCCAACACACTAGGTGACCTTTATCAAAAGCAAAAGGGAAAAGAAGGAAGATAAGATAAGACAAAGCTAAAGGAAGTGAAGGAGCATAGGAAGTAAAATTAGGCACATAAAGGGAAAAGTCAAAAGTGACATAAAGTTGGAAAGAGATCCACCACTCCAAGACCTCAATAAAAGGGGACCTCCCTATTGGCACTAGGGGACTTCTCGAAAGATTTCTTCTACATTCATCCAAGGGATTCCAAAGGAATTATCTTCTCTAGGCCAGAGGGTCATTGACCTCTATTATACTGTGAGATACGAGAGGTCATGAAAGAGTATAAAATCAAATATTATAGTGGATTTACCCTTCAAACACTCGCTGGACGTAGGCTTTATGCCAAACCACATAAATCCGTGTCTTTCTCTTTTTGTCATGGATGAACTCAAGCATGCCTGATTGACACATGAACCATTATTGTGGGCTGAGGATGCCCCTTTCTTCCCTTATGGCAAGCGCTAAATTTGGCATTAACAGTTTGCGCCTCTATGGGAACGACTTCTGCTTTGCAAAGGAAATGGAAGAAGAACGATCTCCGGCTCACGAGACCATCTCCAAAGAAGCATATAAGATTCTCGCCGTTGTTGGAGTGTTACATCTCATATTGAAAGCATGGATTTAAAAAGGAAAGAAGAAAGACTTAAAATAGATAGAAAGTCAGAAGAGAAGAGTTAGTTATTTCAGTTTATTCTGTTATTATATTGTTGATGTATTATAAATAGGACTCAAGCCTGATGTAAAGAATTAATTAATTCAGTTTAGTTGTTTACCAAGTTCACTTGCCTTCTCTGTTTTTCTATTCTTTTGCCCTCACCCAATTCAGATTCAAGACTTCATCTAATTCTCAACATGGTATCAGATTAAAAACCTAAAATGCTTCCGCAACCTAAATTGATTGATTTCTCAAATTTTGCCCTGCGAAATTCTGCTATGGAATTCTCGCATCAATTATCTTCAAGTTTTCTTGCATTTTCTTGAACAAATTCTTGAAAATGAGTTCTAGCGATCCTCCTCCTGTCAATCCCTCTCTTGTTAATCCTTCTCCATTTAATTCTTTTCCATTTAATCACCCTCCCATCATTCCTTCAGATGATTCCTTGAGTTCATATTATCTACATTCAAGCGACAATCCTGGTGCTTTGTTAGTATCGGAAATCTTCAATGGAGAGAACTATGTTGCATGGAGTTGTTCGATAGCCATTGCATTGACAGTCAAGAACAATGTGCAATTTATAGATGGTTCAATTATTCCTCCCTCTATTGATCAACTCGTTAAACACACAGCATGGTTAAGAGAAAATAATCTGGTTCTTTCTTGGTTGATGAATTCTATTTCAAAAGAAATACGAAATAGCTTGTTGTTTGTGGTATCTGCTGTCGATCTTTGGAATGAGCTAAAAGCCAGATATCTCAGGAGTGATAGACCAAGGGTTTTCCATCTTGAGAAATCTTTGAGTTGCATCAGTCAGGGTGCTTTATCTATTACTGAATATTTCAGTACCTTTAAGACGCTTTGGGGTGAGTATATCAGCTATAGGCCATTTCCAACATGCACATGTGGAAAGATGGCAACATGCACTTGTGAACTTTTCAACTTTCTACAAATCAGATTGCACAAATCAGACAACAATCTGATTATGTACTCAAATTCTTGGTGGGGCTAAATGATTCTTATGCGTCTATCAAAAGCCAATTGCTGCTAATGGTTCCATTACCAAGCATGTCCAAGGTTTTCTCTCTATAGCATCAAGAAGAAAGTTAGAGGCATCTTACAAATTCTGCTACATATAATGAGATGCAAGCTTTGATGGCAAAACAATTCAATCAGCAGAATTACCAGCCGAAATCTTTCAAGAATAAACCAAAGAAGTCTGCCCTACATTGTACTCCTTGTGGCCATAATGGTCACACAGTGGACAAATGTTTCCAACTTCATGGTTATCCCCCTGGCTGGAATGGACCAAAGGGAAAAAGAAATGTGGCTTCTGCTCATGCTGCCATAACAACTCCAGAGGTCTACAATCAAAATAGTAATGAGCAACAAAAGTTTTGTTTCACTCCTGAGGAATTTAACAAACTAATGGCACTTGCAAATTCAGCACAACCCAATTCTTCCAACTAGAATAATCTGCAACCAGCTGTTAACCTTGTCATCACCTCTCACTTTTCCGGCAAAGTGCAACCTACACCTAAACCAACTATATTTTCATGTAATTCTATTACTTCTAAGTCAGATTCCAATTTATATTAGATTCTTGACACGGGTGCAATAGATCATATGATCTGTTCACCACTTTTATACCATTCTATACCTAAACCAATTAATGCATCCATAAATCTTCCTAATGGTATTACAGTTCCAGCTACAAACATTGGTATTGTATGTCGCTCAGATTCCTTACTTTTACATAATGTCTTGTGTGTTCCTAATTTTTCATTTAATCTATTGTATGTTTCCAAATTCACTAAACAATCTAATCTTTCTCTTCCCTTTACTGCTTCCCATTGTCTTTTACAGGACCAGTCAATGGAGAAGATGATTGGGATTGCTCTTGAGAAAGAAGGACTTTACCATCGGACTCAAGCTTCATCAAAAGCTAAAACCTGCAACTCATTTCAGTTTAATTCTATATCTTTTGCTTTATCCTCTACTCACAAACAATTAGATATATGGCATTGTAGATTAGGACATGCATCTAGTTCAAGATTACATTCTTTCAAACAGATTGAATCTACTATCACTCTAGATTGTATAAATGTTTGTGACATATGTCCTTTAGCAAAGTAAAGAAGGCTTCCTTTTTCTGTATCAGAAAGTAATTCCAATAAAAGTTTCAATT
>QEOT01002653.1:80029-91974 GCA_003123785.1 Pterocarya stenoptera
AGCAGAACGTTATTAAACTCTTCCATATTCCATTGAGATCACTACTATCAGACATATTTACAAAGCCCTTAGGATCTCTACCTTTTCATCATAATCTTCGCAAGATGAACATCATTAACATCCATTTTCATCTTAAGGGGGTGTTGGAGTGTTACATCTCATATTGAAAGCACGGAATTAAAAAGGAAAGAAGAAAGACTTAAAATAGATAGAAAGTCAGAAGAGAAGAGTTAGTTATTGCAGTTTATTATGTTATTATATTGTTGATGTATTATAAATAGGACTCAAGTCTGATGTAAAGAATTAATTCATTCAGTTCAGTGGTTTACCAAGTTCACTTCCCTTCTCTATTTTTTTATACTTTTGCCCTCACCAACTTCAAATTCAAGACTTCATCTGATTCTCAACAGTTGTCCCTCACACCCACGTTTAGCAAGAGCTAGTGGGAATACCCTACCGCCAGACCACTTACCTATTGAAAACCAATGGCAATGGTAGAGCCATCGACAACTGTGGGTGTGGGGATTCGCATGGAGTCACTAAAAGCTTCCATCGACACCGTCCACCTCTACAAGTGGTGCAGCAACACGTAGAAAATGCCGGTAAGCATTGTAGGCACACTAATGAGCGATAAGCCTAACAGAAGAGACCTCAGAAAACACCACAGGGAGAGGAGTGTCACGATCGTGGCACTTTTTGGCTCGTGGCATGCTCGGAGTTGCTACACTAGAGCATACTGTGATGCCCCCAGATTCCGCTTGAGATCGGACGGACATCCGAAGCGTCAGGACATGCAACACAAGGTTACCTGCCCCCATTCATGACATATAAGATGCAATGTTCCTAACATGCATCTAGCATTATGCAATATTCGCAGCGGATAATTTTTTTTGAGCAATACTATGCACCAAACTTATAATATCTCAAATAATTAAAGCATAATCCATTCATACTTAACAAATTAAACATCCACGATTACAGTACGGGTCTCAATAGACTGTAATTTCAAAACATGGGAGACCAGACTCCATATTTACATTGTCAAAATACACTATCAGGCAAGTTCGTTGAGTAACTCACGTAACTCGACTAGCGATATCGGAATACTATCCAAAGACCTAACTATAGAGGCTACAAATTCTGCGTTGCGTCTAGTCAACCTCCTCTCATCTACCAATATCTGCTCCCTGCTCTGATCCTGACACATCGCCTACCATTTGGAGGGAATGGTAGTTGGGACTACCACAGTGAGATTTGATTACAAATCTCAGCAAGTTAATAGGAAATTTCCACACGGGTTAATGATGCATGCATGGTAGTAAAATCATGAATGCATAATCAAAATCAATAATAACATAGCATAACTTGACATAACAGGGCATGAAATAATAAGCATAACGTGACTTGACAGAACATGGCATGAGTTGACATACCTTGAACTGAAACTAAAACTTAGCTTGACATGATATAACATGTACGTAAACTTAAAACACAACATGGACTAGCAACATAGCATGAACGTGAACCTGAAACATAACATGGACTTGAAACATAGTATGAACATGAACATACATAATTTGAACATAAACTTAAAAATAACATGAACCTGAGCATAACATAACATAAACGTGAACTTGAAACATGACGTGAACGTGAACATGGCATAACATGAACGTGAACTTGAACGTAACATGAACATGAACATAACCTGACATGAACATGAACTTGAAACATAACATGGACTTGAAACATATCATGAACGTGATATAAACTTGAAACTTGACATGAATGTAAACTTGAACATAACATAATGTGAAACATGACTAGAACGTGAAATACATGAATTTGGAATCTTATTCAATAGACTTAATCATTTAACTGACCATACGGGTGCTACACGGGTCCCCTTGAGCCGTGTGTACCTGCCGATTACAGCATCACAACACAGGTATCTATATCAGCTGTGAGTGCGTTAATATGTACTTCACAGTTGTTGTGGCCCCACATATTCTACGTGTCACAATTGTTGTGTCTCATGTAGTGTATGCTCCACAGTTGTTGTGACCCCATACTTCATGCTCCACAGTTGTTGTGGTCCCATGAATTGTTTGTGTCACACTTACTGTAAACATACGTAGAATAAAGTATGGTTCCATCGGCGTTAGTGCTTGGCACGCTCCGGTGACCAGCTAGTTAGGCCTGATTTGCAACATGTTGACTGTACTTTGCCAACCCAGGGAATTTCACACCTATTTAAACACTCCAGCATGAACAAAAGAGTTCCACTAGGATATTACTCCATCCTAGCGCTTAGGGTCGTGATTGACATGAATAACTTAACAAGATGACGAGACAGGGTGACATGAATACGAAAAGACAGAAGTCCTGACGTAGTGTAACGTGACATGAACGTAAGATGACTGACATGACATACTTTGGGACATGAGTGTAATAGACAATATTTCATAACATGGCATATGTGTAACAGATAATATTTTGTAACATGGCATAACATGTAACAATAAATATTTCGTAACATGGCATAACATGTGACAGTAAATATTACGTGATATGACACACATGTAATAGATGGCATACATAATGTGACATACTTGCAACAGATAGTAACATGTCACATAATATATTATGTAACAGATAAGTATTTCTTGATAGAATAATTCATGTAATAGATAAACATGTAATGACATGGCATATATAACAACATAAAAACATAAACTGTAGTTTCCTTACCCATCACACATACACTGTAAACTGATAGTAAATTAAGAACTAACTTACCTCGATCGTCGCGTTCTATGAGAATAAAGTGCGAAACACGAGGAACTATAAGAGGGTATTCTAAAAGTTAGAAATTTAATTACTAACAATTAGAAATGTGAAAAGAGTCAATTTATAGTAAAATTACCATTTCACCCTCTACATGTAGAAAAATGATTATTTTACCCCTAACTTAAGGATTTGATATCCTAATTTCAAAAATTACAAAGATTTATATTCATCATGTAAATTTTGTCCTAAACTCAAATATCAACTGAGAAAAATTTAAAACCATACACAACTGTTAAAACTCTATAGGTCCGAAACTTACATAGGCTATATTTCCCTTGATTTGTTGCAATTCCTTCAAATCTTAAAAACTCATGATCAAACCAAATTTTTGCAACAAATATCTTTCCATCCTAAGTTTAAAACACACTTAAAATATCCATTAAGAAAAAGCTAATCATCAACACCAAACTTGTTGTAAAAAGATCCAAACTTTTTAACAAAAGTAAACCCTTAAATCACTAATTTTAACCTTAATAAAAACATCTCCAAGAATTCCAAAAAAATCAAATCTTACTTCTAACATATTCACAACATCATCCTAAGATAAACCATACTTTAAATCATCAAACAAAAGTCATCAAAAATCACAAAACAACACTTGAAATTTTTGGTTTTACACTTAGTCCAAAAACAGAAACTTTTCTCTAAACTAGCTTTGATAAATCTCTTGATCCATGGCTTAAAGACATGTGATCGTCAAACTAAAACATCACATGGTTTAAAAATGTATCCTAAAGAAGATCCAACCATTAAAATTAAAATCACATGGCTAAAACTCAATAAAACATGGATCTAACTCAACAACATCAAATCTTAGGCCTAACCAAAATCCTCTTGCATAGAAAAATCATACCTTTGTAACTAAAACTAAATATCATCAAAATAACATCCTAACATGAAAATAAGAGACTTAGAATCATCACATAAAAATATCAAAGCCTTTGGAGTAAGATTAAACCACGAAATATTCAAACTTTCCCAAAACAGAAACTGTTTTTCCACTTCCAGTTTTCAAGTTTCTAGATCTAAGGAAATCTATCATCAAAAGCTTTAGTCATGCAATAAAACCTCAATGAACATTCCTAAACACATGCTAACAACACTCCATAAACTTTTCGGACCATGATATGTCCATTAGCTTGGTAACAAACTCCAAAATATAACATACTCTCCAGTTTCACGCCCAGAATGACCTTTCCATGGTTAAAAATACTTTTTACCAATAAAATGAGCATGGAACGAGACAAATAATATATCCCCCAAAACTAGACTCAAAGAAGAAAAAATTTTATGAAGGAATTATCATGTGAAAATACTTAAAAAGGGTTGAAAAGCTCCATGCAAAAAGACACAGAAATCTAATCTAGAGAGCTCGTTTGAGTTTCTCTCTAAGAACGGGATGAAGAAGTGATGAAATGAAAGGAAGGGTACCTTGTACGACTGTAGACTTCTGGAGGGTGAAGTTATGGGCTTGAATGACCCTTGATTGGAGGTGGTTATGTGACATAAAGTGGAGAATAGAGAGGGGAAAAGACTGCCTGCAGTAGCTGTGAGATATGGGGGTTGATGGGGTGGATTTCTCCTTCACATCAAGACACTATTGGGTGGAGCCAATGGCAGTGGATGGTCTGCGATGTGGGGGAGGAGACTTCTTCAAGAAGCTTTGCCAAAGTGGCAAAATTAGGGGGCCTTGGTGGGCCTCAACAAGTGGGCTTCAATTTACGGTTTAACGGGGGTTTGGTTAGGGTTTAAGGTGCTATCAAGCCCAAAACCATTTTTTCTTAGCCCAATAAAATTTCCAGGTTTAAAAGGTTGGATAATGATATCATAACAAGAATTTGAGAAATTAATAGCATGTGGAAGTGATTTAATCAAGTGATTAAACATAATGCTAGAAATCGGATTAAAAAGGGTTTGGAGGCAAACTTTAGGGTTTGGGGAAACCGTTTAGGGTTTCAGTTTCAACCAAGCTTTTAGGGTTTTAATTAGATTCCAACCATTTAGGGTTTCACTAGGGTTGAAACCCTCTTTGATCTAGCACAAAAATGGTTGATCAGATGAAAAAGAATAGGGTTTCGCTTAAGTGGCATGATCTCACATTTTGATTCCTTCATAATCTAACTCATGGTTCGTCTTTGTGCCAAGTGTCTAATACTATTCCCTAAGTGTGGCTAAGATTTTGCCAAGTGTCCCAATAAAACTCTAACCTAATTTGGACATTCCACACTGTGATTTCGAAAACACTGCACTTGGTGCCCTTATCGAAGTTACTATTCACTCCAAAAAAATGCATAATAAACTTAGTACTGAAAAATCATAAATATTCATATTAACCTATAGTGAAAATCGTTTACCAAAATTCAACCTCGAAGTACACCTAAAAATAAAATCACAGTTTCAAACAGGTGTTTTGTCCGAAATTATGAAAATAGGTTAATACGCCATAAAATCCTAAATAATCAACTGAGTCTAATGGCATAGACCATAAAGCATTCCGATACTTCTAACTATCTCAAATAATTCAACTCATATTTCTAGCACCATAGTGAGTGATAACACTGACTATGTTGATAGACTAAAACCTACGCGATTGGTCGATTCGTGAAAACTTATAGGATTTTCACGAGGTTTCTAAAGTCAATAGAAATTCCACCAATGAATTTCTAGCGGACTGTTACACATACAACACGTCCTGCAGAGGACAAGTGTTGGCTGGTGGATGACCCACCAACCATAATGGACTTATGGTGGCGGGCAACGAGCCCACTACCTAGATGACATGACGGGCACACTCCGTTGCCCACCCACCATAGCTTACCACCTCTACAATGGGCAAGCTCTATAGACTATTGCCTGCCCACTGTAGGTTAACAGTCCAGCCATGAACACGTTGGTTGAGCCACTATGGCGCGTCGCCTAGCTCACCACTCCCAGTGGCGGGGAACAACCACAAGCACGTTGTTGAAATCGCTGTCCTTGTAGGTAGCAATGGGCAGTAGCCACACACGAGCAACACATAATTTTCCACATCTGGAACCTCTACCTAATGAGAAGGAAGGTGACGAACCCTACAGCATGTTGCATGGGGCCATGCAACATGCACCATCGATCACAACACATTCAGCACAACATAATGGACAGCCTACTGTAACTCGCCAATCCTAATGGCTAGCAACTAGAGGAAACAATGGGCAAGCACCTTGCTCACCCAACGCAACTCACCAACCTTGCTGGTCAACAAGCCCACGGCAAGCAGAACTTTGCTCGACACAATAAAACCTTATGCATGGTGGCTCTTTCTTCTAGCTGAGATATCGGGTAAGAGTTGCAAACTGAGATGGTTTAACTAGTTGGATCCAAGGATCAACAAGAGAGCTTTCAATATAGAATAAGAAGAAATACTTATGCAAGCTCATAGAATGTATGGAAATAAATGGGCGATGATAGCTATACTTTTTCCTAGAAAAACTGATAATGAAGAACAATCCTAGAAGAAATGGGCAATGCAAGCTCATACTTTTTCCTAGAAGAACCATTTGCAGATTATAAATTTGCATATTATAATGTATAGGAAATACAGAGAACAATCTAGTGCTCACTAGAGGAGGAAGCTCGATCAATTTGTTTATAGAAGGATGGAGGGAAATCCTAGCTTTGTTTGCAAAGATACAACCATAAGAATAGAAGCACTACCATAATGTCTGAGTTTCCCCAATGGAGGACTAAGCAATGCTACTCCTTTCCCTTTAGGGACATTTGATGGTGCTAGTAATGGGGTTGATTGTGGCTTAAATGGTTCCCCCTCCAAAACCTCTGGAGGAGCAATTTTGAGCAGCATCCTTCCCTATAGTCACTTATGTGCACGAAAAACATCTTTTGATGCCTTCCCTAAAGGAAGAAGCATTAGTGGACACTACAAGAAAACAAGTCTTTTCCAGCGATTATAAAATCGCCGAAAAGAAAATCGACGCAAAAGATGTTTATCTCGTCGATTTAGAACTTGTTGCAGTCGTCTAAAATCACATGTGAAGTCGCACGTTGGGTTTTCACTAAAATGTGTTTTTGCGGCAAATTAATATGTTACTTACGACGATTTGTGTGTCACAAGATGAAAATTAGCTTTCGTCGCTGTGATTTTCGCTGGGATTGAAGCATATGGGCGCCAAAGGCACGGAATGCCTTTTATTTTCCCCCCATGGTTGCCCACTTTGACTCGCGAGAACTCTTCTACACTTTGACCCGTTTCTAAGACAGACACCATTTTCAAACCTTGCAAGTTCCGACCTCTCCAATGTTCTCTCATGGTGTCAACTCCCCCGTCGTGAGCTTTTGACCCATTTTCTGAGTCCCATTTCCCCACTCCGAGCTTCTCCCTTCCATTCTTGGTTCACCAATTTCACAAAACTTCAAATCCCACAATTGGCTACCCTAGTGTTCTCCACTGCTCCTATTGTCTCTCTTTGGGAAGCTAGGTCCTATGTTTCTGGCTTCCCTTACAAATTTCAATTCCATGCCTCCATTTTGACATAGAAGTTAATATTTTGGGATTTTCAAGAATGATCAATCGAGGCTCCAAGTATCTCTTGCTGCCATTGCATTTATCTTCCCCCCTTCACAAGTAGGTTGCATTACAAAAGTAGTCGTTTTTAGATCTACAATAATTTTTTTTCCTCTGTGAAATGGATGTGCATGTTCCTCTGTTTGAGGTCTAATGTTGTGTATCTGTCTCTTGTGTTTGAGCTGCTCAATCATTTGTGGGTATTAGATAATTTTAATTCACCAAATATTGTTTTTTTTTTTCGCTGAATCAGAAACTTTTTCTTGTAGAATTTATGGCCCAGTTTTTTTACCTTATTTACTATAAGTAAGTGATTTATTAGAGTATTGGCAATAGCTAGGTCATTGCCAAGTCCAAAGTACTTTAGCTAGAATTTCAAGTTTTGGCTATAGGATTAAACTTTGGCTAGGTGAATCCATATTAGACTAGGCATATTAAAGCCAAAATAGTAATATAATATTATTATTTTTAATAATATTTTACAATTTTTTTTTATATTTTTCAAATACACTCTATATATTAATTAATAAATATAACTAACTAATGACAAGAAAAAAAAAAAAAAACAGTTAGGGCTAGAGTCTAAAGGTCCAAAACTCAGCCTCATAAAGATAGAGGGATTGACGATCACACCTTAACTATTAGCAATACTTAAGCCACTTAACTGTACCATCAGCACACATAGAAGAAGTATACACTTGGACTTTCAATGTAAAACCCCTGTTCATATTGACATTTAAACACGTATAATAAACAATGAATAGGGTAACATACAGGAATTGTGGATCAAAACAAATCTGGCCACTTAAACAGAACTTTCCCAAACCCCATACAATTGGATATTTTCACCCTTGGAAGCAAAACATTTCTAATATGCAAGCTGCTTAGTTTGAAAGAAAAGTCCAAAGTTACTTTATTGCAGATATCGGGCTTGCATAATGCTTCTTATAATATTTGAAAACTTGAAGGTTGGGAATGCAAAATAACATTAAGGCATGATCCATAACGTAGGGGTTGTGCAAAGTAGAAGCAACCTTTTACTTTAGAAGGAAAAAGCAAAATATTTCCTAAGAAATATCAAAGAGCACTACTTTTCATTCTTTGTGAAGCATTTTGTAAAAGAATAACTTTTCCTTCTTTGATTTTCGTAGCCCAAACATTTTAATCTTTGGAAAGCATTGTCAAGTTGTGGTATAAGGGCACAAAATAAATAAGTTAAAGTTAACAAGGCAGAAAAAAAACAGCGGGATTAAGAAAATCATAGATGAGCATCTATTCTTTAAACCTTAATTATGTTGCTACTTTAGAATCACAAAAAGATCATTATCTGCTCTACTTTAAATTGTGGAACCCTTAAAAACATAAGAAGGGAATTTGTCGCTTGTGGCTTTTCAAAAGTTTAGGAGTTTGTGTTATTAACGCATTATGTGGAGGACCAAGGTGGGTTTTGACCAGTACTCCTAAACTCTCTTTCTCCCTCTCAAGCACAAACTAAATCTCCTGATCTATATTGTTATATTCCCTTCTACTTTTGATCTGTTATTTCTTTTATAACTTTGCTCCCGTCTATGAAGATGCTAGCCACCCTTTATCTTATACCGCTTTTACTTTCATTTTACAAGATTTCCCCTTTTATCCAATCTCTTTCATTTATTTACTGGGAAATGTTTCTCTTTTATTTCTTTTAAAACTGCTTCCCGATCCTCCTGGCCCTTAGCTGATCTCATCTTGATTCTACTTTTATTATCCTTCCAAAAACTATTACTATCTAGAGCTGCTCACGATCTATTTTAACCTAACAATAATATTGACATAGTCTACCTTCACTTGCTCTAGAAGCAGCAGGAAATAAAGTGAAAGAAATGAAAAACAGTTTAACTTTGTTAATATGAATTGCAGATTTCTGCGCTATGGTTTCCTTAGCCTTATGCACTGCATTTCATCTCTAAGCTGTGCCTTCTTGGAAATAACATCTCTATAAGTGAATTGAGACTAGTTTTTTTTAACTCCTCACTTTCATGCCTCTCCTCATTGTCCATACAAGCATATTTGGGGGATCAGATTAGATACCCTGGGGTGCTCTTTCCCTCGATTATTGTTATAGAAATTTTTTTAGCCTATCTCTCTCAAATATGCAAAATTAGTTCCTACATTTGTTGGTGTAATCAACTATTATTAAGAAATGATAGGAGAATAAGAATATACCAGTGTTATCTTCAATCTGGTTTAGAACCAATCTGTCTCACCTTAGTTTCCCCACTTTCCTTCTCCACTTCGACCTTAGGCTTTCTGGTTAAGTAATAAACCAGTACGTCGCTGGTTTCTACCTTAGTTTCCCCAATTTCACTCATGGACATTTCTGCCTTATTTTTGTCTTCCACTAAAGGCTGGCCTGGATTGAATTCCCCACCTCAATGGATGAATTGAATGTCATTAATCTATTAAATTAGATGGAAATGGTGCTCAAAGATTTGAAAATGGGAATCCTACGTGTTCTGAAGGCATGTATAATGAAAGTTCAATCTTTTTCCTTTATGTTTCCTATTTCTAAGTATTTAATATCATACGGCATGGGTACTGTTGGATAAACACTACAAGGGTTATATAGCAATGAAACAATATTATTTTACATGACAACATTATGTGTAGTCTATCTTATTAACACAATATTTATCTTATTATTTCAGGTCATTCACTCAAACAATATTACTTGAAACTGATGTTGTTTTAAGTAATATTGTTTAGTGATTGACCTGAAATAAGATAAATATTATGTTAATAAGATAAACATTTATACATTAGATGAAGTGTAAAAATGAAGCCCAGCCAACATCTATGGGCGACGGAAAAAAAAAAAAAAAAACCAAAAAACCTTGCGATGAAATTAAAACTCGTTGGAAATGACCATTGATCACATTTACAGGTTACTAGCGGCGATTATTGATCGCCCAAATAGTGTTACATAGCGGCGTTATAAATAATCGATGCAAAAAAATCAATTCCGGCGATTTTTATGTGCCGAAAAAGACTTATTGTACGTGCATTTATCTATATTGACGATAAGCAAAATCGTCGCAATAAAATTTTTGCATCGGCATGATTACTTTTGCGGTGATTTTTCTTCGTTGAAAATAACTTCATTTGAGACGAAAATGAGGATTGTTGAAAATAAGCGAAGATATTTGCGATGAATAATTGTACATTAGCATCGATAATTATTCGCGGGAAAGAAATAATCGCAATGAAAATTTGATATTGCTGGTAAAAATATAGATTATTTGCGACGACATTTTTCATTGCCTTTAATGTTTCTCGGCAATTGAGTGGAACATTGAGACCACCATATGCGGCACCTTTTAGTGCTTTTTGCGGCGACATTTAATCTCCGAAAAAAGTCTTTTTCTCAACAAGTTTTTAAAATCGCCAAAATTGATTTAAAGTGGCTCTTGAATTTTGTCGAACCTGCAGCAATTAAAAATCGCCAAAATGATCAAATGCAGCGATTTTGTAGTATATTTGCGACAATTTTAAGCGCTAAAAAATGTCTGATTTCTTGTTGTGGGACAATGAACCCACCAGTCTACTAACCAATGTGTATGGGTTGAGCAAGTAATCACAGACATAAGCATGTGAAGTCCACGGTCAGGGAATGACAGCAAAATACCCCGGGCAAGCAAGCGTCGGAATTGCCCATCTGGCCGTTGATGGAACATCACCAGTTGAGAAAAAGAAGGGGCGAAATCTACACATGGCATGACATCGCGTCATGTACCCATGTTGGAAACATACAGAAAATGTCAGGCCATAAAAAGTAGGGAGTCTCCACGGTAGGCAGCAGGCACCAAAAGCTCAGTTCCCTCCGCCACCATACAAACACAAGAAGGAGAGCATGAAGCTCACCCTGGTGCCTAATACAGACGAAAAGAAAGCAAAACTTTCCTAGCCACCTCGTCACGCATACAAAAAACATATGTTTCATTGGAAGTGTTAGTTGCTACTAAGCAGCCATTTGAACACATATTCAAGTCCTAGATAGTTTTCTCTAACGTCTTAGATTATGAGAGCGGTACCTTGCCACTGATGAGGTTTGAATATTGACAATATATTGATGGAATTGATTACAATCAGTTGCAATGCAGTACAAGTGTAAAGAGTGCTATATATATACAAAGAATGCAAAATCTATTCTAGGAAAGCTAGCTAGAATTGTGGCTGAGAATATTGTAGCCGTTATGAGACTTGATTCTTAAGATTGGTCCAATAGTTATCCTTGATTCTCGGCTATTCATCAGTGATTGGATTTGTTCCATGATTTGTGGAATTATCTCTAATACGCCCCCACAAGATAGGGCTGCCATTAGCAAGTCCAATCTTGGTTCTTAGTTGTTCAGTGCGTTGCTTGGATAGGGGCTTTGTGAGAAGATCTGCAAGCTGGTCTTGAGTGTTTACATGATGAACTTTCAGCATGCCTTTTTGGACCATATCCCAAACAAAGTGTAGATCTATTTGAATGTGCTTCATCCGAGAGTGTTAAACG
>QEOT01002653.1:99215-120039 GCA_003123785.1 Pterocarya stenoptera
AAAATGTGGTGGCTGATGCATTGTCCTGAAGGTATGCTTTACTTTCTATTTTAGATACAAAATTGCTTGGTTTTGAATACATTAAGGATTTGTATGCACAAGATTCTGATTTTGGTGATGTGTTCAATGCATGTGAAAAAGTGGTGTTTGGTAAGTTTTATAGGCATGATGGATTTTTGTTTCGGAAAAATAAACTGTGTGTGCCTATGTGTTCTTTGCGTGAATTGCTTGTGAGAGAAGCTCGTGGTGGTGGTGGTTTAATGGGTCATTTTGGTGTAGCTAAGACTTTTGGAATTTTGCATGATCAATTTTTTTTTGGCCTCATATGAAACGTGATGTGGAAAGAATCAGTGAGAAGTGTATCACGTGTAAACAGGCTAAGTCTAAGTTGAAACCCCATGGTTTGTACACCCCTTTGCCAATACCTAGTGAACCTTGGACTGATATTTCTATGAATTTTGTTTTGGGTTTACCTAGGACTAAGAGGGGGAGAGATTCAGTTTTTGTGGCGGTAGATAGATTTTCCAAGATAGCACACTTCATTGCATGTCATAAAACTGATGATGCATCACATATAGCTGATTTGTTCTTCAAATAAATTGTTAGGTTACATGGCATGCCTAGGACCATTGTTTCTGATAGGGATGCAAAGTTTTTGAGTTACTTTTGGAAAACTTTGTGGGGAAAGTTGGGAACCAAGTTGTTGTTTTCTACTACTTGTCATTCACAAATGGATGGTCAAACTGAAGTAGTGAATAGAACTTTGTCTTCTTTGTTGAAAGCTATCATTAAAAAGAACTTGAAAACATGGGAAGATTGTTTGCCACATGTTGAATTTGCTTACAACAGAAGTACACATTCTGCAACTAAGTTTTCACCATTTGAAATGGTTTATGGCTTTAACCCATTGTCACCTTTGGATTTAACTTCTTTACCTTTGAGTGAACGTGTGAACTTAGATGGCAAAAAGAAGGCAGAATTTGTAAAGATGATTCATGAAAAGGCACGGCTGAACATTGAAAGGAGGACTAAACAATATGTCCATCAAGCCAACAAGGGATGCAAAAAGGTAGTGTTTGAACCAAGAGATTGGGTTTGGCTGCACTTAAGGAAGGAACTTTTCCCAGAGAAACGGCGTTCAAAACTCCTACCTCGGGGTGATGGACCATTTCAAGTAGTGGAACGCATCAATGATAATGTCTACAAGCTTGACTTACCAGGTGAGTATGGTGTTAATGCAAGTTTTAATGTTGCTGATTTGTCTCCTTTTGATGTAGGTGATGATTTGACGACAAATCCTTCTCAAGAGGGGGAGAATGATGCAAACCAAGGAGCTGGACATGCTAATCATACATGTGGGAATGGAGCTGAATTTGCACAAGACCCTTTATCACTTCCTAGTGGCCCAATTACAAGACTTAGAGCCAAACGTTTCAAGGAAGCACTAAATAGGCTAATCCAAAAGAATTGAGCTGATTCCAAAAAGACTAAGATGGGCTCAAACAATAATCAAGACTTAGTGCATGTTATCAAAACAATTGAAGAGACTAATTAGCATGAACTTCTGGAGCCACTAAGCCCAATGATTCCAAAGGCCAACTCATTACCCAGCCCATTGTCTAGTATGTTATTTGAAATGTCATTCTGGGAAGATTATGGACGAATTAGCCTGCAAGTTATATCTCATTGGAAAGCCTCATGTCTCTAGTTTTCAACGCATCAAACGGTGTGCCATTTGGAGTCTTCTAGAGGAAGTTAGAGTGATCTTACTTAAGACTGTGCAAGGCTGGCGGGATTTCGCGAATTTTCAGATTCACTTGTCTTTCGGAATTCTCTAGGCAATAGTCTTTTGAAATTCTCATGTCTTTTGAAATCACCCATGCTTGGAGGGTTGTTCCAAGTATATATAGGGGCATTTAGAATTTGAATAGACAGATTATGTTTTTTTTAGAAAATTATCATTGTGAGGTCTTGTGATCCTCTTAATTCTTGAAAGAACTCTTGAACTTATCAAGTTATCTTGTGGCATTCAAACAACCAAACTTATCACCTTGATTCCTGAGAGATTCTTAGGTTTTCTTGGTGTGGTGTTTCTATCCTTCGTAGTCTTGGTTTTCATCTGGTTAGGTGACGGGTCAAGGCTCAATCAATCTTATCTACACGATCTTGGGATTCTAAACCATCATTGTTATCGGGTTTCATCACAATTTGTTGGTGGAGTTCATATCAGTCAAGGAGTAGCACTAGGTGCACCACCATTACTACTTACCTGGCATTGCAATCTGCCCAGCCCATTGGTACCATAATTGATTCAGTTATGGTCGTTAGGTAGCTTCATACATTAAAACATTCATTCATTTCCTTTCCTTTAATTCATTCATTTCAGTCATTTACTTCCATGCTTTTCATTCATTAGTCAATTTCATTTCATAAACATCATATCAAAGCATAAGCATGAACATCATCAGTAAACATCATTTCATAGCATCCTTTCAACATCTTTTCATAGTTTCATTTAAACTTCATTTCATAGCCTCATTTAAACATCCTTTCATAACGTCATTTAAATATCATTTCATAGCCTCATTTGAAAATCATTTCTGAGCATCAAGCATGAACCTCAACAATTCATTTCATGGAAAATAAAGACAATGGCTACTACATATAGCATCTGTCTCACATGCGTACAACTATTCTTGAAGTGCATAAATAGGGGCTGCCAAAGAAGGCCATTACATACATATACCCTTAAATATTAATACTTAGCATACTTTTAAAAAACATCATTCATAAAGAGAAACATTTCTTTTTCATTTTCATATCATTAGAAAACTCTAAAAAAGTACAAACATAATACTTACCTGAAATTCATGTTATTTTCATTTCATGTAGTCCATTCATGTGTGTATTATTAGATGACAATCTACATACATATATAACCTTAACATCATTTCTTTTTCAAGTGCTTATGCAACTTAAAATTAGAAATGCATAAAACAACCATTGACTTATACTTCCTTCACTTACCCATTCAAGTCACATTGCCAACACTTCACATTCAACTTCATGTCCTTATAACTTAAAGTGAATCTCCATGGTTCACTTTAAGGTTAAGGCACAATCCCATCAACTCCATCACTTCCTTCCTCTATTCAAGCATAATCTAACTAACACATCATCATAACCCCAACCATGCATAACATGACCATTTCTCACATATTTAGCCTTAAAAAAAATCAGCCCATAAACTGCTAACGGTAAGAAGCCTAAAAGCAAACTTCATATGTAAGGATCGCTGTATTTCCTTAAGGTCTCTAAGTCCCAAACCCCCTCCTTCGTAGGCTTACAAACTTTCTGCCAAGCATGCCAGTGCATCTTTCTTTTATCATGAGCTTCTCCCCATAGAAAATTTGCCATGATGGAATTAATCTGAGAAATCGTCATCAATGGAATGCTCAAAACCGATAATAAATGAATGGGCATGCTAGAAAGGACATGTCTCAATAAAATAAGACGACAGCCTTGCGAGATAAGTTTGAATTTCCAACCAGCAACTTTTTTCTGGATTTTATCAATGAAAGGTTCCATCATACGGGACGTTAATCTCCCCAAAAACAAAGGCGCACCCAAATACGTTACTGGGAAGGTACCTTCTTTGAATCCCATGAGCCTTAGCAAACCAAGCCTCCTAGGATTGTTAATCAGCTTAGACATGAAAAGGACCGACTTGTCTTTGCTAATCTTCTGCCCCGACCAATTTTCATAAGTAGCTAGAGTGTCCATCAAAGACGTAATAGATTTTTTCTGACCATTAGCAAACACAAACAAATCATCAGCATAAAGCATTTGCAACACTAATGGAGCCCCAACAGGGTCAGAAAAAGTCCCTATCTGACCTGTGGCAAAATTCTTCTTGATAAGTCTAGTAAGGACTTCCTCCGTCATAATGAACAAATATGGGATTGAGGATCCCCCTGCCTTGATCCCCGAGACGCTTGGAAATAGCCTTTATAAGTCCCATTTATCATCACAGAAAACCATAGGGACTTCACACAAACATCAATCATCTTACAAAAATTATCAAAGAAACAGAAGACATGCAATACCTCCAAAAGTAAACCCCAATCAACTCTATCATAAGCTTTGGCCATATCAATTTTCAGCATCAAATTACCTCCCCCAATTTTTTTATTCAAAGACTAGAGCATTTCCTGAGCAAGGGAAATATTTTCAAAAATATTCATGCTCGGAACAAAAGCACCTTGCTCATGAGAGACCAACTTATGAATAACTCGAGTCAACCAACTTTGAGGCTTAAATATTGTACACTCATACTTAAGATAGATTTTCCATTACATATAGTAAATTTTTCTGGCACATGAGTCCAACCAATTTACACATGTACCCAACCCCTTTTATCACTGAAGATCAACATACACACCGACACTAACATCCAACTCAAATTAAACATGTACCCTGCCCTTTCATCACCTAAGTTCAACGTACAGTCTACCCAAAACATCTACTTGTTTTTACAAGCTTCCTACAAGCTAAGACAATCCCAACCAACACATCCCTTCACACTACACATCCAAATTACATAGGTTATCCCCACGTTTCATGTGATACCTTGTATTTACGTGTACTTTGACTAAGTAATTATTACATTTCTTAGGATTATGGGCTTTCTTGTTTTACATTTCAGATGATTTACATGATATTATTTTATGACTTTTAACTATGAAATTTAAATTCAATGTGTTTTATTGTTATTAATTATTGTTCATTATTTAAAATGATATTTATTTTAAATTAGTTTATTGTTGCATTTTATTATTTTATTTTACTTAGTCACTGTGTTTAAATTAGTTATTTTACCCCAAGTTGTAAGGACTGAACCTGATTTCTTTCCCTTACTTTTTCTTTTCCCTCTTTTCTTTCTTTCTCTCCTTATTTTAGTCTGCTTCTCTTCCCACGCGTGACACCCCCTCCTTCTCCCTTGTTCGTTTTCTTCTTCCTCACATATCACCGCTGTGCACCGCCCATTGCCGTCACCAACCCTCTCATCTTCTTCCGCACTGGTTGGCGATCACTCCCCTCTATTTCCAACCTCTCTCGCGCCGCCATGAGCCTCCACGCATGGCTTCAAGCCACGACCTTCTTTTGTTCCAATGTCGCCGTTGCACCGCCATTGGACGCCATCTTTTCACCACATCATCGGCGACCTCCTAACTACCTAACACACCCACTCTCACCCCCGATCTACGACCAGTGAAGCACATCCATCTCCATTTTTTATTTGAGTTTTTTAGCTTTCAACCACTGCCCACACCGCCACCCACAGCCAACCACCACCACCATTAGCTTTACCAACATCCATAAGCCCTTCCCTAGCAATCCCTAGTCTTCGTTTGTCCCGTTCAAAAGTAAAGTTTTTGAGACCAAGGCCCTTGTCCATTTTGCATTGTTGAGTGACTGTACCGCCACTTCTAGCATCTTTGTTATCCTTCGAAAAGTATATTATAGCACTGTAAGTATTTTTTTTAAACATTTTTGAGATTTAAATGTAGTTTTGCACCAACTCATATTTATTGTGAACTGGTTGGTTATTGTGTGAGTAGATTATGTTGGAATTTGTTAGCTGTTGGATATTTGTGTTGTGTCTTGTACATTGCATAATTGCACGCATGTTCATGTTTGTAAATGAAAACTGGGTTTTCGCATAATTTTTTTTTTTTGATAAACATAGCAAACTATTTTATTCATCAGAAAAGATAACAATTACATCAAAGAATCATGCCTTATGACTTGGGAAACACTCTCTGGAAAAGAATCCCACCAAACCACTAGATCATCTATATGCCATGAATGTTTTGCCAAACAAAGGGCTACAACATTGGCCAACGACCTCTATGCTGGACAGTAACCTTATGAAACCTTTGCAGCAGTCTCTTAATCTTATAGACCAAGTTCCCCCATATAGACATGGACTCCTACTCTCTATTAAGCTCTTGGACCACCAATAGAGAATCACTTTCCACTTCTAGCTCACTAATTCCCAAAGGCAAGCAAACTTGGAGACCCCTCAATACTGCCAAAAATTCAATTTCCATAGGATCATTTACTTCATGTTCTAGTTTATTGGCTATTAGAATCACCTGCCTCCCCTCATCTCGAAGAACCATGCCTACCCCAGACCTGCACTGATCATGGAATATAGCACTATCAATGTTGAGCTTCAAAACCCCCTCAGGTGGAGGTTGCCACCTGCATTGAGGTACTACTCCCCTTCTCTGCTCCTCTTTTGCTGATTTATACTCCTGTTGAACTGAAAGAGCATGATCTAGAACTTGCTTGGGTGATAGCTGCTTATTCTCAAACATGAGCTTGTTTCTTATGTACCATAAACCCCATGCACATAGGGCCAGGTGTTCCATCTCTCTTGCTTGATTTCCTGAAGCCAATTGAGTCATAACCTGAACAAAGTCTCTCTGAGATTGAGTATCCTGCAGGAAGTTAAGCTGGGCTTGTAAGACATCATTGAAACTTTGACAGTTGAGAAGAGCATGATTAATATCCTCTTCTTCCACCTTACACCATCCACATAATGCCTCGGTCACCACCTTCTTTGCCAGTAAATTTTTTAAGGATGGTAATCCATTCTTGCATACTCTCCACACAAAAAATTTTACTCGATTGGGAACTTGCATCTTCCATAATTTCCTCCACATTCTTCTCTACTCCTCTCCATAGGACACCTCCCCTTCCTGCTTGTCTTCACCAAATGACATGAACAATCTGTAAGCACACTTGACACTAAACTGTCCACTCTTTTCATGTTCCCACACCAAACAATCTGGTCTGTTATCAGAAACTAGCATCATATTCAGCACCTCTTCTGCTTCCCTTGGAGGTAAGCATCTAATAACCTTCTCCAAGTCCCACCTTTTGCTATTCACATCTATCAAATCAGAGACCTTCCAATTCAACTGAGTGTGAGTAATTGAATCTGAGACTGGAACCAGTTTGTGATCTGGCAACTAGTAGTCAGACCAAATATTAATAGACTACCCATCCCCTACCTGTTCATGTGTATATTTGAAAACTGAGTTTTCATGTGAGAAATAGTTTTTGAGTGCATATGTATCACGACCCCCAGTCGAGATGGGACATTATCTCGATGGAGCTCTCCTGGTCACTCGGGAGCGGAATATACTAAGTGATGTCCCCTGGATTGTCGCTGGGCGACAACGAGATCGAACAAGATGGTAACGCTCTCGTACCGACTCCGTGGCCCCTCTTGCTAACAGGGGCTAGAGGATGCTTGGCCATAAATGCGCTGGGCACGGAGCTGGGTATCGCTCGTTACGAAGTCACTCGCACGGTCGTTACCTGTGGTGTGACGAAATGAGCTAGGGTGTGCGGATGATCCCTAAGAGAGATCATGGTGCATACAGTAAAAATGGATTAATTGGCTATTTTCTGGAAAAATTGTATGTTGGATAAGAGGTTTTTGTGTGAATCATTTTCTTGAAAAATGGAGGATTATTGTTTTGGGCCATTTTCAGGGAAAATGGTAGGAAATGTTTTAATGGATATATTTTTGGGTCAAAATGGGAATTTGGCGTGAGTTGAAAAATATTCATTGTCGGAGAAAATGATGTATTGGGCCTAATGCATATTTCATCATATGCATGCATAATTGTTGGTCGCATTAATGCATATTTATCTTGCGGGTTGTTTGGATTATTACTTACTTGCGGTACGGTTTTATGGTATCGCAGATTTTGATGCAGATGATGTTGATGTTGAGCCTGAGGATGTGGCTCCGCCGGAGGAGTGATTTGAGATCACTCGCTCGTGTTAGGGATTTGTTTCCCGTTTGTTAAATTATGTATTTTTTTAGAATTATTATGTTTAATGGGATAATTGTATTACTCTTTAAAGAATTCTGGTACTTAGTCGACTTATTTAAATTATCTACTATTTTATTTTTTTTGTACACTATTGCATGTACACACACTTGGCACTTCTCATTGGGATGCGTGACTCGTGTTGTCATGATCCCAACGTTACAATTCTTGCTTTTCCGTACGTGGGAATCGGGGCGTACAACATACAAGCACATCACAACTACACCACATCCCAGCACTTCACAAAGTTCACAACAACTTTCCAAATTGCATAGTGATCCCATCACTTCACATGACATCTGACCACTTCACAACTACAGAATCACCCCGTCACTTCACACAACACAGCCACATCACAACTTCACATTTAATCCCATTACTTCACAACATACCACCATATAAAAAACTGCACAATAACCCCATTACTTCACACTACGCACAAACTACACAATGATCCCATCACTTCACACTTCACACAGAAAAATCACAAATTACACCATTCACAATCCAAAGTTCACAACACAGAGAACACTTAACAACACCATTTCAGGTCCACAACATAATATTTCTTGCGATAAGGAGCTAGAGATTTATACCATAAATTGGGGGCTCCGCTGGCAGCAATGCAACAGGCTGGAGGTAGCAGTGATGAGCTTGGGCAGCTTGTTGCCTATTGGTCCACAATGGTTCAAAGGTGGTTCGCGGTAACAGTGATGGTGGGATTGGCTTGCTGGTTTTCTAGGTTGAGCATGGAGAGGTTGCCATGTGGAGGAGTTGGGTTCCAACAGTAGCTATGGTGGTGCTACGAGCATGGAAGAGTTGCTGGCAACTAGGCTATTTGAGGGTGAGGCCACGAGGGAGGAGGTGCTAGTCGTTGGTGAGGCGTAATGACGGAGGTCCAAGGTTGTGCCGTCAATGACGGCGACACCAACTTGGAATGAGGCAAGAGAGGTAGAGATCGGGGGAGGGAGGGCACAACGCTGGTTTGGGGGGGGGGGAGAAAAGAAAAGGGATTAATTGATCCTAGTCCTACACTGTGACGCCTCCAACTTCCACTTGGGATGGAAATGAGACTTAGAGCGTCGAGACATGCAACTCAAGGTTTCATACCCCCGTACATGATAGTTATTGTGGCAACTATCCAATATGCCATGTGTCATTCCCTTATGCGCCACTTGGCCTCTTATCCTCAAAATTAATAAAGCACTAGAAATTATCCAAAATAATATTACTAACTAATCAAGCTCCAAAAATTTTTTTTCCTCAAAAATCAATACTGCACTAGAATCTTCTAATAATTCTACTCAACCCAAAGTATACGGTCCCCTTCCCAATTCAAATATCTAAAATTGTTCTTATTCTAGAATAGCTCAGCTACTAATTAACTAGGATTAAGGCTACTAAGATCAAGCTCTAATGAGCTTTTTAGGCGGGGTGTTACTTTAACCTTGGGGTTCCTAACTCTAATCGGGGAGATTAAACATGAAGAAATAAACTAAACTAAACAAATAGGAAAGTGAAATAGAAATGCAATGAGACTAAATTTAAAATCCAACTTTGTTTTATTGATAAAAAAAAAATTATTTTTCATCATCAATTAAAATGATGAGTATTAGGATTTTAAAATACTTGGTTTAATTTAAAAATGATCTGCTATATTTAAAAATGAAATATTTGAGGTTTAAAACATAGAGGCGAACTCGTGACCAATCGAGAGGAAAAGGAGCGGTTGGTCACATAAAGACTGTCGCAACCTTCAACACCGGATATAGATTATGAAGGAGAACGTGGAATTGGAGCGACTCGTTGCTAAACACGAGATGCCACCAAGGCAGCCAATCGAGAAATGAAGAGAAAGATCAATAGGCCGGTACAAGAGTGAGAGCCCTAGGAGGGGCAAGAATACTATAAGGAAACGCACCCCTTGCCATGGCCCTGCCAGACCATATCAACCACTTGGCTAAATCATAACTATAACAGGAGAATTCACTAGGGGTAGTGATAGGCCACCGTAGGACTGGGTCAGAAGCCGTTGTGATCAGTTAGAGAATTTCAAGCTGCACGTATTCTTTTCTATTGCATGATTTCCTTTTCCGTAGTGTTGCTGCACGTTTACTTTCAGTTGCAAGTTTAAGTGGACAAGGTTATGGGCACGTGAAGAATGAAGAGTACATTGGATGGACTGGGTCGTGTGCAGTTGCGTGATTTACGTTCCTTTTAATTCGTGCAGTTATGTTCTGTTTTTCTTGTATTGTTTACGTGTGTTTGTGTCTTGTGGTTAGTCCTATCATTTCGGTTTACGTGGTTTACGTTGTATGGGGTTTTGCTTATTTAAGCAGCCTACAATCGTCAATGAAGGGAGAAGAAATCATTTGTTATTCAAACCTTGCGGTACTTTCTCACCCGAAGAGATACTTGTTATTTATTTTTGCACTTTTTCTGAGTTGGGACCTATCATTGGCATCAGAGCCTCGTTGCTATGGGAACCAATAAAGAGCGTATTGAACTGTTGGAGGCTGGGCTCAGTGAAGTGCAAGATGGGCTACACCGAATGGAGATCGAAATGGCGGACAGGCTGCAGCATTTGGAGGAGACTCTTAACCGTCTCTCTGATGTATTCCTTGCAGATCAGGAGCCTCCAAATCATGGTAACCAAAACCGTGAAGGCAACAATGGGGGACGGCTTGTCGTATCCTCCAAAACGGCAAAACTAGAGTTTCCTCGATTCTCCGGAGATGACCCGACGGAGTGGTTCAATCGTGTGAACCAATTCTTTGAATTCCAAAACACTCCCGATAACCAGAAGGTTTCTTTAGCCTTTTATCACTTGGAAGGAGAGGCCAACCAATGGTGGCAGTGGATCCACAGAACATTTCAAGAAGAAGGACACGCTCTCTCATGGGCAAATTTTAGAGACGAACTCTGGGCTCGCTTTGGGCCGTCGGAGTGTGAAGATTTTGATGAAGCTCTTTCGAGAGTAAGGCAGGTTAGTTCTTTGCGTGATTACCAGTGGGAATTCGAGCGCTTGGGCAATCGAGTACAAGGATGGACGCAAAGAGCTCTTGTGGGAACATTTATGGGTGGCTTAAAAAGGGACATCTCGGATGGTATCCGAATGTTTAAGCCTCAGACATTAAAGGAGGCTATCAGCTTCGCACGAATGAAAGATGATCAACTATCGAGACAAGGGACGTGTGTACATCCTCCACCACCAGTGAGAGCCCCGCTAACTCTTCCGCCAGCAACTCGAGCACCAGCCGCACCTGCAGATCCTATTCGGCGACTGACTTGGGATGAAATGCAGCGGAGGCGAGCTCAAGGTCTATGTTTTAACTGTAATGAGCATTTTACTGCAGGTCACCGGTGTCAAGGGTCACGGCTACTCATGTTGGAAGGACTCGATGGCAACGGCAACATTATCTGTGAAGCTGCAACCATACCAACAACAAACGACCTTCAAACGGGTCCGGGTCCACCAGAAAATGGCTTGACGAAAAAGCTACTGTAAATGTTCCCAACTGTGGACCTTGAGGACAAGGATCCACTAAATGGGGGAAGTATTGATAGGCCACCGTAGGACTGGGTCAGAAGCCGTTGTGATCAGTTAGAGAATTTCAAGTTGCACGTATTCTTTTCTATTGCATGATTTCCTTTTCCGTAGTGTTGCTGCACGTTTACTTTCAGTTGCAAGTTTAAGTGGACAAGGTTATGGGCACGTGAAGAATGAAGAGTACATTGGATGGACTGGGTCGTGTGCAGTTGCGTGATTTACGTTCCTTTTAATTCGTGCAGTTATGTTCTGTTTTTCTTGTATTGTTTATGTGTGTTTGTGTCTTGTGGTTAGTCCTATCATTTCGGTTTACGTGGTTTACGTTGTATGAGGTTTTGCTTATTTAAGCAGCCTACAATCGTCAATGAAGGGAAAAGAAATCATTTGTTATTCAAACCTTGCGGTACTTTCTCATCCGAAGAGATACTTGTTATTTATTTTCGCACTTTTTCTGAGTTGGGACCTATCAGGTAGAGTATCATCTTCTACAGGAAACACTTATGCCAAAAAGGCAAGCTACGAAGAAGTCTTTGTTGTTGATAGACCTTTGAAACAAACTAAAACTAGGAATACTACTCCTATAGCCATCGCTAATGAAGATTGCGAGAGCGAGTTGTACCCTTATGAGGATGCTTTGGTAGTGGCTCCTACTCATCCCGAACTACACTACTCGCATAATCTTAATTGACAATGGGATTTCAACAAATGTCATATTCTGGGACACGTACTTGAAGATAGGCATTGTGCAGGATAGATCGCAACTCACCCATATGCTGTTAAATTTGTTTTTGGGAAAAATAGTGCAACCAGTAAGCACCATCGCATTTCCTTCAACACAGGAGCTGGGTCCCACATGACTACGACAATGACAAACTTTTTAGTAGTGAAATCCCATTGGCCAAAGATGAAGTTCCTAAGAGATGCAGGTATTGGGAGAGGTATTGGCGTGCGAATGCTATGTGTAAGAGTTGAAGAATGGAGGATTAGAAATTTGCATTGCCGAGGATGCAATGGATGAAGGTGAGATTCCCCCACCTCCAAAGGTGTCATCGAACAGGCGATAGAGATATGGGATGAAGAGAACCTTAAACAGGAAAAAGCTGCCGAGTTGCTAGAACTGGTCGCCTTGTATCGAGACTGACCAAACGCCCTGGCATAGATAGGAATACAAATTATGCAAGAGCTCAAAGAGTGAATGAAACAACTCCTTATCGAGTAGAGAGATGTGTTGGCATGGAACTACGTGGACATGGTAGGGATCAATTTGGGTATAATACAGCATCGCCTCTATGGGCCCCAATAGATTTCTTTTGTTGATATGTATCATCTTTCTAATCATCCTATGACTACTTATATTTTGTCAAATAATTAGAAGATAAGAAAAAAAATAAGATATATAGTTTTTCCGATTGATGTCATATTAAAGAATAATGGGAGAAGATTATTGAATATAAGTGATGTGTTTATAAAGACATCACACAGAAATAAATTTTTTAAACTGATGTGATTATATATAGTAGGAAAATGTTAGTTTGCTCTCTGAATTTGTCCCTTAGGTTTGACCTCTCATTTATTTTTTATTTAATTATTTAATTTATTTTCTAAAATGTTTAAAAAATCACCACTAGTGATTTTTGTATTTTTTTTATTTTTAAAAAATGTTAAAAAATATATTTGAAAAAGAAAATTATATGATTACACAAGCGGGCACGCCCAGCTACCCAGTAGCATCACTCTATATAATATGCTATGTCTATTTTGTTCTAAGAGCCATGCTCGAGAATGTGCCCCGACAAGAGCAATTGGTTTTTATTTTTTAATTCATTTAATTCATATCTTTAAACATGTTTTTAAAAAAATACAATATCATTAAAAATTACTTCCTTGATCATTAAATAAAAAGAAATTAAAAGAAAAATTATGGAAGTTTATCCTCGATAGGAATAGCTTTTCTGTTATTCTAAAAAGAAGTTTTGACCCTGATGCATCATGACTACGGGTGGGCAGCAGGGACTCACCCCTGCTACCCCGCCCCATGTCTGCCAGATGCGGGGGGAGGGTGCCTCCCCCCGCATCTGGCACTGACAACGGAGTTTCAACCATTTCAAATTTTTTGATATATTAAGTTGGGGAAGATGAATGCTGTGAAGTATCCCATCCTTAGAGATATAGCCCGCAATATTTTGATCATCCCTATTAGCACCATAATCTCAAAATTGGCTTTTAGCATAGGAGGGCGCGTATCGAATTCAATCTAGAGTTCATTAGCTCCTTCCACTGTAGACACAATGTACATGTATTTTAAATTTTTGTTTCATGTTTATAACTTTATAATTCTAATTTCTTTTATTTTTAACTTGTTAATATTGCAAGTTTTATGATCTCGATTCTCACAGTCGACACAACTTAGTGAACTCATCGCCACCTCAAATTGATCAAATTTTAAATGTTATAATTTTGTTAATTTACAATTAATTGTAATGTTGCTATAATAGTTAGTAGTACAATTTGTAATATTTACTATTTTTAGATGAGTTTGTAATATTATATTTGTAATAATTTGTAACTTATTAATATTGTTAATAATTTCTATCCATATAATTTATTTTTTATTTTCCGTTTTGCAATACATTTATTTTTGTGGTTAAATTTTGGATTCAAAATAGTCCAAAAACATGTTTAAATATGTTTTTAGGCCATTTTGAACCCAGATAACTGAATCAGGTCAAATACCTAGTGGGAGCAAGGGGCGGACAAATGGAGATCCATTCTTGCACCCCGTGCAACGAACAGGATACCCCATCCCCGCATGGACGAGGGTGGAGTGCGGGAAAAAATTCCCTACCCCCACCCATTGCGGAGGTGGGGAAGGGGCGGGGGCACGCTAATGACACCTTTGTAAGTTTTACCTTGTGTGATGTATATGTAAATCTGATTGGACAAACTTAAAACTATGCACGCTACTCTTGTTGCAGTGGAGCGTGGCAAGGCTGACGCTCAGGGTGGAGCGATGCTATAGGTGAGACTCTGAACCATCTTTGATATCTCTCTCGCCCTCGGGGAGCAAAAAATGAACAGCACAGAAGAGCTCTGCCATTCTGTGTTACACAACTGCAATACCATCAAAACCTTGAAGCAAATCCAGGCCTTAATGTGCAAGGCCGGCCTCGATACCGATCGGTTAGTCGCTGGGAAGCTCCTCCTCCGCTGTGCCGTTTCAATTTCCGACGCTCTTGACTACGCTTGCCGTCTTCTCTTTCAGTTCCCGTATCCTGATGTTTTCATGTACAACGCTATCATCCGAGGGCTCGCCGAATCCGATACACCTCAGAGTTCTATCTTTCCGTTCGTCGAAATGCGTCGAAGATCGATAGGCCCACCTGATAGCTTCTCTTTCGCGTTCATACTTAAAGCGGCATCTAATTACGGGTCTATACGAGCTGGGATTCAGTTGCATTGTCAAACTGTAAGGCATGGACTTGACACCCATCTCTTTGTTGGGACGACTCTTGTGGGCATGTACGCGGAATGTGGACGTCTACATTCTGCAAAGAAGGTGTTTGAGGAAATAAGTGCACCAAATGTTGTCGCATGGAATGCGCTACTTTCTGCGTGTTTTAGATGCTCGGATGTAAAGGGTGCGGAGGGAACGTTTGGTAGGATGCCGATCAGAAATTTAACCTCGTGGAATACCATGCTCGCGGGGTATGCCAAAGCGGGGGAGCTTGAGCTGGCTAAAATGGCGTTCCTTGAAATGCCTATGAAAGACGATGTTTCTTGGAGTACTATGATTTCTGGGTTTGCTCAGAACGGTTGCTTCTATGAGGCTCTGGGATTTTTCAGGCAGCTGCAACGTGTTGGAATAAGAGCAAATGAGGTGAGCTTGACAGCGGTTCTATCTATGTGCGCCCTGGCTGGGGCGGTGGAGTTTGGGAAGATATTGCATGGTTTTATGGAGAAAGCTGGATTCCTCTGGATCATTTCAGTGAATAACGCACTCATGGACACATATTCTAAGTGTGGTAGCGTAGGCATGGCTCGATTAATCTTTGAGAGAATGCCAACAGATAAAAGCATTGTTTCTTGGACAACAATGATAGCAGGACTTGCAATGCATGGTCATGGAGAAGAAGCAATACAGATTTTCAATGATATGGAAGCGTCTGGGATTATGCCTGACGGTATCTCCTTCATTTCTATCTTATATGCTTGTAGTCATGCTGGATTGATAGAAGAAGGATGTAAATACTTTTCGACCATGATAGAGATATATGGTGTAGAACCAGCCATTGAACATTACGGTTGTATGGTTGATCTATACGGTCGAGCTGGTAAGTTGCAAATGGCATATGATTTTGTTTGTAAAATGCCAATTTCACCTACTGCTATTATATGGCGGACTCTTCTCGGGGCTTGTAGCATTCATGGTAATGTCGAGTTGGCAGAGAAAGTGAAGGAAAGGCTTTATGAACTTGAACCCAACAATTCTGGTGACCATATTCTTTTGTCCAATATTTATGCCGTAAAAGGAAAATGGAAAGATGTTGCAGCAGTGAGAAGATCAATGTCTGACCAGATGATCAGGAAAACTCCCGGTTGGAGTGTGATTGAAGTTGACAAGATTATGTATACTTTTGTGGCAGGTGAAAAAGGGGATAAAATTACAGAGGCCGCTTATGAGAAGTTAAGGGAGATAATGTCAAAGCTTCGGGTTGAAGGAGGTTATGTTCCAGAGGTTAGGACTGTTTTGCATGACATAGAAGAAGAAGACAAGGAAGATTCTGTGTCTAGACACAGTGAGAAGCTTGCTGTAGCTTTTGGGATGGCAAAACTTTGTGAGGGAAGCATTATAAGAATAGTGAAGAATTTGAGGGTGTGCAGGGACTGCCACAGAGTGATGAAACTGATTTCTAGAATATATAGATTGGAGATTGTGGTTAGAGACAGAAGTCGCTTCCACACTTTCAAAGATGGCTCTTGTTCATGTGGAGACTACTGGTAAGAGCTGGCCAATCAATTAATTGTGGTAGGAAACGACCTACAAATTCAGGAAATCAACTGAACCAACATCATTGATCGAAGAAACCATGCCTTGGAACCAAGAAAAGCAGGAACGAATGAGAAAACTGGGCATTTGATGTGTCGAAAGTTGATAATCATGGGTTAGTGCGAAGAGTTGAACCAGTATTTCAAAGGAGAAAGACAAGATGAAGAATAACAATTATATCCTTGAAGAGGACATTGATCTACTGCACCAAACAAGGAAAAAACCATGGAAAGAAAAGAAAAGTAAGGGTAGCGAAACAGGCAATTGCCCATCGCCATAAGAAGAGAAGCTGAGAGTACATCTATAGGACTAATCAATTTAGAGGTACTAGAACAGATGATGCGGACAAGCGTATTTATAGACAGGTTGGTGTCAGTAAAATCGAACTTCATCAATACCATATAATAGTTTCTATTTTGCGAAGCCTCATTAAAAGCTGTCATCAGCAAAATATGATGTTCTTTCATTTTACTTAATATGAAAATTATCGATTTAGTTCCAAAGAGGCAGAGAGTCCTAATCATGTTGTCATCATTCTTTGACACTACTTTAACTGTATAGATTTGTCCTTCAATTTTTGACATTATTTTCGCGGTGTAGATTTGTTATTTTATTTTTTTCAACTAACATGGCAATGGAAAATTTGTTCCATCTACATTCTCAAATTTACCAGTAATAACAAGTAGTGAACAATAATTATAACCTCATCCCATATGATATCCTTGAAGAGTCTTTTGAGAAATTCTACCTCACGGGATGTGATAGAGAGAAGCTTTCTATTATTTATATACAGGGACTACATATTGTATATTCAATATTGCCCATTAGTTGGGTCTGTACAGTCACAGATGTGGTCTAGTCGGGGTTACAATACAAGAATTAAGGAAAGAGTAATGATAGATAGACAACAAGAAAACAAACTTATATACAACTATCTATTAATTTATTATTATTTTTAAATTCAAGTCTATTAATATTATATAAAGTTCAGATAACTTTAATATAAATCAATATATTTATGTGTAATTGTGGAAAAGTTATACTATAGTTGTCTACATATCATTTTCGTTAAGGAAATAATACAATTATAGAAAGAGAATACAGCTAGACAATCCTAAATTAATGCAGCCAGCTTTCAGCTTATCATTTTTTATGATCTTGTGGAGTGATCTACCCTGCTTTGATTCTGCTGGGATCATGGTGTGCCAAGTCTTCCATGCGTGAGATACTCCTATCACCACCCTCAAATCTGACTGAAGATTGGGACAAAGGCCAAGTTTACTTCGTGAAGATTGGAAGTGGGCTTTTGGATAGGGGCTCTATGAAAATATCTGCCAACTGGTTTGGAGAAAGAGACAAAACCGAGTCTCCAAAGAGCCTAGAGGTTCTCGCTCGCTACATAATGATAGTCCATTTCTATGTAATTTGTTCGAGCATTCGGTATTGGATTCAGAGTCATGCATAATGCACTTAAATTGACAAAATGCAAGATTTAATGTTTTAGGAAGAGAAATACCCAGATCATGTGGGTGAAAGGAATGCCAAGTGGTTTAAGTTGTTGTGGCAGCCATGGATCTGAATTCAACTTCGGCACTGTAGGTTGCTCATCGGCACTCCAAGAGACACAATTACCGCCTAGAAAGGCTCAATAAGTAGTTGCAGAATGTTGGGTTGTAAGACACGCTGCCCAACCCGCATTAGAGAAGCCACAAAGTTGAAGGTCACTTGTGAACAGAATACGAATACCCAAGTCTGTTGTACCATTAATATACTCTAACCCGTTTGGTTGTTAAACTCATTTGAGTTCAACTCAGTTCAGTCTAATTTTAAAGTAACTCTAACATTCAAACACTCAACTCTCAAATTACTAAACTCATCTCAATTCAACACTTCTTTACACGTAGGACCCACAACCTTTTTCAACTTTTCATAAATACATCTAAATTTATCTTAACATCCAAACACATTTAAACTCATTTTAGGTGGACTCCACAAAACTCACTCTACCATCTAAACTCATTACTATTCATAAAGAACTCAGCTCAGCTCAACATTCAAACGTAACCTAAGATTGTTTTGACAAGCTGAAAATGTGCCAAGGTGGTTGAATGCATAAATTGACAAGCATATTTAACATTATAGGAGATGTCTAGTAAATGTAAGATATTGCACCCCTCCTACAATGCTTCTATACTATGTTTGGTCAGGAACAAACTAGTTGAGGAAAAGAGGTGTCTTCTTTTGGAAGGTATGGGAGGGGAGACTAGTTTACAACTATTCATTCTAGCTTGAGTGAGAAGATTCAAAGCATATCAGTTTGTGAAAGAAAAAAGTCCTTCCCAATTTTCTGAACTTCAATGCTGAGAAAGTGGTGCAGAAAACCAAGATCCTTGATAGCGAATTCGGCACTGAGGTTAGAAATAATACGATAAATTCACTAGGACAATCACCCATTACCACCATATCATCAACATAGAGGAGCAATATAAGAATCCTTTGTGATGAGTGGCAAATGAAAAGACTCAGATTGGTCGTTCTGGAATAAAGTCCAAGTTGAATTATGAAATCACTCAACCTGTCAGACTAAGCTTGAGCTTGTTTAAGGCCATATAAGGCTTGGTTGTGCTACCAAACATAAGATGGGTGTTAAGGGTCCACATAACCTAGTGGTTGTTCCATATAGACTAGTGTACAAATGTAGCCATGTAAGAAGGCATTCTTGACATCTAGCTATCGAGGACCCCACTTTTTTATCACAACAATAGTCAAAACCATACGAGTGTTGGCTAGTTTGATGATAGGCAAAAGCATTTTTAAAAAATCCACTCCATTGACTTGGTTGAACCGTTTTGCCACAAGTCTTGCTTTGAACTACTCCAAAGAGGTTTTTGGTTGCAGAGGTCTTAAAAATGAACCCTAACTCAACACTTTACCCATTAACTATGTAGTCCACATGTTGGTCTCACTTATTGAAAGATGTGTTAAGAATATAATATAAGTAATTAAATCTATATCTTCCCATCAACTTAAATTTTTGGAACAAGAGATAACATAATATCAAAGCTGACAAGTTAAGCTTTCTTTGTTTATATATTACTGACAATACATTATATATTCCTTATTAATTAGCTAAGTACATATGTGATCTAGTTTAGGTTACAATGCAATAATTAATGGACTAATACAACTATGGGAAGAGAGAACACAACTAGGCAATCCTGAACTAATGTAGCTTGCTTTCAACGTATCAGTTTTGATGATCTTGCAGAGTGATGTCCTTCTTTGCTTTGATTCTATAACACTTTGTCCCTCTAGGCTAGCAAAGTTAGGGGAATCGAATGCTACTAATCTTAAAATTATGTTCATGCGCTAGGGATAAAAAATTCCATACATTTTTAAAATAAAAAAGAAATATGAATACTTCAGTAAAATGGAAGCTCTCAAAACAATATTGTTCAAAAGCACTTGTTAAAAGAAAGTAAAATGTCTTGTACTACAATTTTCTTCACTGAAAATTGTAATTTCAAATAAAAGTTCTTGCTCGGTGCATCAAGCCTCGATGTTGTTGTCGTTCCCCTAGACAACATCCTCACCTGCAACATCCTTGTATACTTCCTAACCTAGGGTTGGAAAGAACTAAAATGAGTTTAATACTCAGTAAGAACTACATCATGCAATAAATTTAATAACAAGCTAGGGTTTCAATTAACCTTAACATTCTTGGCAAACATTACCGTTAAGTAAACATGAAACATTTACCTTAGAGCATTACAGAAATATATTTGTTTTCTTGACCTCAAAGCATTAATCATTTATTACCCTAACATCATCTTTTAATGGCCGTTACACACTCTTAACCCCTATGTGTTAAGTTTAGTGACCCTCTCAATCAACGACACTTCCCATAGCTAGTAGATAAGAACCAAACCTCAGGAATGGGTCATTACTAGGCGCACTCTCAGTGATGCATTCCGACGTGTGCAATTCTTCCCAACCTTAGGGTACCATCCTCATGCTCATATGGCCTATTCATTTACCTCATCAAACACATTTTTTTTTTTTTGATAAGTAATCAGAGATATTGTATTCATAGAAATAGGCCAAGCCCAGGTACACATGAAGTATACATGAAGAATGCCTAGTTAGAGGTTACAATAGAAAGAAGAAGATCATGGACACTAAGTCCGTTACAAACTAAAGCCCCCGCCTATAGGAACAAAGACTTAAAAAAGAAACCTTTAAGCTCAACCATAGTTCTCTCTTGATCATCAAAACATCTAGCATTTCTTTCACTCCAAATACACCAACATATAC
>QEOT01002656.1:0-86008 GCA_003123785.1 Pterocarya stenoptera
CATCATAACTGATATCTGTTATTGATTATTGTGCCATTGAACTGTAATGGTGTGTAAACAAAAATATGTAAAATTTCTAGATCTTGTATTAAATAGTTTTTGTGGGTGCTTGCATTTAAAGGGGAGGACTGTAATATTCCGTTGCTTATGGATTGAGACAAGTGATTTATATATGGATCTTGTGGTTGGGATAAAATTTAATTCTTTTTAGTACTGTTAATTAGAATTAATTATGTCCCTTTTATTTTATCTTCGCTACATATATAACTGTACTCCATTAATTACTGGAAGCATGCGCGCACACTTGTTGTCAACAATGAATCAATCTCAACATATTTTTATGATCTGTACTTTATTATGATTGGCAATGGGCTTTTTCTTTCTCATCCCAATATAATCTGTGGGATCGTACCGTTCATGCATGGAGGTTGCCCTTGGAGCCAACCAGCACAAGAAGCAACACATCAGGGTTGGTTTCCACCCCTAATTGAGGCTTTTCCGAAAGGATAGAAATCCTTTAAAGTACACGGAACTATGGCAATTTAACCTTTATTCGATATATGTAGCTAATTATATAGTGTTTCACATCATTTCAATATGAAATTTTCAATCACGTATAACATTAGTCATAATTTTTACATCAAACACGCATTAATACAAATTTCTGACGACAACTTTCGTTTGTCCTAGCTTCAAGCAATCAACCAACAATGGAATTCCTTTCATGGATCGACACGTTACAAGAAAATTAAAGAATGAAAATAATAAGCTGAATTACTGATAAAAAAAACTTTGACTACACATGTAGATTGGAGGCAATGAAAATAATAGCCCGACTTAAAGACGCGGAGTGTGGACTTCAACTTTCACGTCTCCTTGTATGCAAGTTTTCCCTTTCGATCGACACTTTCTTTCTTGTGAAAGTTTTTTTGCTACCCTGTAAGAAGAGTTTTATGTACAATTAATTTCAAAATATTATGATCACAAACACAATATTTTAACTAGTTAATGACAAGTGCATGCATGAGTGCACATTTAAAGCATGTTTCACCATACATTCTCAAAGCCTCCTCATTTGTGCCACAATTTTTGATTGGTTCTGACAAACCTGTCTGCAAATTCACCCTTGATACTGGTTTTTTCAACAGTTTCTCCCCTATCTCTACAAGTTTGTTCAAGTTCTCTTTCGTAGAGTCATCAACTGAAGCTGCTGTCCCAGTCAAGGTGTCATCCTAAACAAGTATTTCATAAAAATAGTAATTAATAACTTGAAATATTAATCCCCTTGCAAGAATTCAAATTCAAATCCTGAATCAGAAGAAATTTCTTACTTGAATTCTAAGGTAATTCTCTTCTGAATGAAGGGCTTGGAAAACCACAGCTAGATGCAAATCAACCATATCTGCACTTGCTTGAGTAAACACGTCCACTAATGGAACTGAACCTCCATAAAGTAACCAATTCAGAAGGCCCCATTTGGCTGCCATTTTAGCATTGTATCTTTTCTGTATCTTTCCTGACCCTGTTCCTATTGAGATCACTAGAAAACGACCGTAGTCTGTGGACTTTATTGGAAAGAAATCAGGATTTGCATCGAAGATCTGTTTGGTCACTTGGTTTATGGCAACAAGAGCCTGGTCAACCATGGTTCCCAGAAGACACGTAAAGATCATCAACTNAGAGAGAGAGAGAGAGATCATACCTCATATGATGAGAAAATGGTTGGCTGCAGTTGCTTGATATCAAACGTTGGTATAACAACATTGGTCAATGTGCTGTCCAACCGAGCTTCCCCTAATTTCTCCCTTAGAATCCCATGAAGGTATTTCCCATCGTACTTTGGTCCTGTAAGAGATCTGAACATTTTTCCGATTGCTCCAAATAAGCCACTGTAATAAAAACCAACACATGCATGCATGCTCATTAGTTAATATTTAAATATAACGATTGTTTTCAGAAACGCTATCATATATGCACAAAATATATATAGAGCTGCTTTTGTGTATGTGAAGGAGGGAGGGAGTTGTCAAAATAGGAGGAATATCAGAACATACTATTAAGAATATGATATAAATAATAAATTTTACTTCTTCCAATCAACTTAAGTTTTTGGGATTAGTGTTGATTTTGCATTGTATCAGAGTAAATATCCTGAGTTCGAACTCTTACTTTACACTCTACCTCCATTTAATTAAATATTTCACTCATATATACTTGTGCAGCTGAGCACAATACTTACTTTTTATGTTTATCTCAACTTCGAAAGTAGCTAATTGGTAGCTTTAATCTAGATAAGGTGGGATTGCCCAGCTTTAAGCTGACAATGATCATCTTATATAAGACATATATGTCTCATTTTTAAGTTGTTAATAGTTCATACTTAGTTTATAGCTTTTATACAAGCTTGGTTTTGAGATTTCTTCATGTAATCCTCATCAAGATTTTACTTGTAAAAAGGCATTCTCCTCTTTTAAAAGAGAGTAATTATATGAAATTGCTTGTTCTTAAAAAAAGAAAATATGAGTACGTAGCACTACCTGTTCTGTGGGAAAATTTGAGGACCATGCTCGAGATAGAAGGGCTTGATATCCTTAGCATCAAAGAGTGGTCGATTATTTTCATTTGGAGTAGCTAACATGGCGGTAACAAGACCCCCGGTGCTTGTTCCTGCAATCACGTCAAAGTAGTCTGCAAGTCTAGCTTCCTTTCCATCCAACTCCTACGCAATTTTTACACCAAAAACTTCTTAATAAGTATGTGGTCATGACATTAATTTAACGATTGTGAAAAACTTAATTGTATATATGCATGTATGACATTGACTTTGCAATATTTTCATAAATATATCACGTTTTATAAGTTCATATGCTAGAAACGTCATAGGCGCGGATTCATGTGCAATAATATCTTGAAAGCCATTTCATTAATGATCTACGCGGGCATGATATATATTCATTGATATTGTATTTGCATGCCTTTCTGTATATTGAGACCTAAAACTTTGCTGCAAATTAACCAACTACTACAACACGTATACCTGAAGTTGTGCTTCAAGGAAAGCAAGTATAGTAGCAGGGATGATCCCCCTGATACCACCCCCGTCGATGCTTAGAATTGTGATCAAGTTCCTGTATGTTGGGTGCTGAGCCTGAATCGGCGTTGTTTTTTCCATGGAAAATATGAAAAGGGTATGCAAGTGGTGGTTGTAAGATAAGAAGAAAAGATTAATGCCTTGGTAGTTGTTATGAGGAAGATCGAAGAAAGCTGATCAAGTACTTTCTGTTCTGGTATTTGATCCATCGACAAACCCCAATTTATATAGAATAAAATAATATAATAGCCTTAGGGTCTGGACTTGACCATCTTCAAAATTTCAAATGTTCTTATCTTTTCCCAGTTGTAACAGCTAGTAATATTTTCTACCGTGTGATATATATATTATATATTATATATACGATGACCCAAAAAAAAGGTAGAAAAAGATGAGACACGTAATTATTAATTTACTCGTGCATCACGTGTTTAATTAATTGATGATGAAAAATATTCCACTACAACAAAAACGGCATTTTCTGACTAATTTTTCGCGTCTAAAAGATTATTCGTAATTAAAATTAATTGCGAATAATCTTTTGGTCACGAAAAATTAATCGGAAAAGATTGTTTTTGTTGTAATGTCCCTGCAGAAAGTTAATTAATTTGAGCTTAATCAACCTTAGCTTGTACGTAAATTTGGTCGAAGAAATTAAGATTTATAAATTTTGGTTGGCATCCACTTACGTACGTTTTTAGTTAAGGATCCTAATCCGGTCACAATTAAGCTTTGTGTTGCATGCATGGAGGCGCCAACTTTATACTAGCGAAGAAACATGTTTAGTACGTACGTACTAGTGATCATCTTTGCTTCTATTTAGCGGACAATTAATATATAATTAACTCAACATCATGCAGTACTAGTGATCTGCAGCAAACTACATAGAAGTTAAGAACTTTTTGTTTTTTATTTTTTTTATTTTGTGAAAAGTACTTAAGAATATGAAATTAAAAGTGTTTGTATTTGAATAGTGTTTAGATGTTAAAATAAGATAAGATGAGATGAGATTGATTGAGACCATGATCTCGACCTCCAAATGGGGCCTTATGCCTTAGTACCAAATTTCAGAAATGTTTGGTATGTGTCCTAACAAAATTAAGAAGAATCATATTGTTGTTCTTTTTTTCTTTTTCATTAAAAAAAAAAAAAAAGGAGATCAACACCTCCATCTTTTATTAAAACAACCCTCACTTATAGCGGATGAATACCCTTACAAACAATCTTTAATAAATCAAAAACCACCCAATCAACCTAAAAACCAATTAAATAAAAGACTAACGCCTCAAATTAGGCAAACCAAGAAAATCCAATCTAAGCAAACCTCTCACCTCTCTTGGTAAATCCACGTAACCCAAATATGTACAATTCCTCCCCTCCTCTCCCTGTCTTGCCAACAAATTTGGTCGGTTTCTTAATTAGCATATAGTACACGAAGGAAGACAAATGGCACTGATGATATATGAATTTCTGTGATATTTATAGAAAATGATAAAAATGCAGGTTTCGAGTACATAGGGTCAATTCCTTAGAAATTTATAAGTATTTTACCATGTAAAACTTTTCATGTCTCAATTAATCATTCTTATTTTATTTAATTAAAAACCACATCATTTTTCATTCTTAAAACATGTTAATTAAATAGGATAAATTCCATCAAATGCAGGATTGTTAATGGATATTATCTAGGCCAGATTAGGTCAACATCAAGGAACTTAAATTAATTCATAGATGGATTAATTCATCTATATTGTCCCCTTTATTGATTGATCAGTTTATGTCACTACTTGCACAGCAGCTATATATTTATTGAGAGAAGTTAAAATGAAATGAGATAAGTTAAGATCAAAGTTGAAATTTTAACAAAATATTATTATAATATTATTTATTATTATTATTATTGTTTTGAAATTTGAAAAGTTGAATTATTTATTGTATTTTATGTGAGAATTTAGGAAATTAAATTATAATGATTATATAAGATGTGACGAAATACTTTTTATATCCAAACCTAAGGTAGAAAGTTTTCTCTCTACTGAGTTATACTATTTGAAAACTTTTACACCACACATTATTTATATGACCTATTTTAATTTATAATATTTAAATTTTAAAATTTATATTCTAAATTAAATTATGTTGCATAAATAATATATCATATAAAATATTTTGAAAAGAGTTATTCATCGTTTTATTATTCATATTCTTGCGTGACATTAGATCGTCGGGGTGAGTCGGTATTAAATGATGACATCATGACTGAATTATTTCATAAAAATATTGGTATATATATATATATATATTTATTATAGCCTCAAATTGCGGGTCAAAGATTAAAAAAAGTTAGGCTACCTACGATATCATATATTTGTGTACTTCTTATTCCTTCTATTAATGGGATTGGTCGAAATAATTATTTTATATTAAAAAAATAATAGTAAATTGTATAAAAAAATACGTAAAAATGATTTTACATAAGATTTTTGTTAACAAGCATCCTTAATTTCTCCGTTAGTACTTCCACCGCACGCAATGTTTGATTAATTAATAGGGGATTCGGATCCTTATTTGAAACGTGCATGCATGCATGTCACATGTACAAACGTCTCAGATTTCTTCGACTAAACTTGCATATGAAGTTGACGCTCTTCCTTACAGGGATATTGAATTAAACACATGATGATCAGCAACATTATAAAACATTATATAAACATGCATAAATCATATATGATGGTAGTAATTAAACACGTGTTTCTGTTTTTTTTTTTTTTTTTCATCGTCGTGTCCATGGTACCATGTATTTCTATAGACGATTATGTGACGAATAATAAATATTGAATAATGTAAGATTTAGTTTTGAGCTGTGCAAATGTCATACATTATTTTAAAAAGAGTGAGGTTTATTATTAAAAAATTAATTTTTTTTATATAGATCTTATATTTATTTTATTTTTTTACAAAAAAATTAATGCGCGAGATTTGCAGACCGTAAATCCCACGTTAGATAATTCTTATATATGCATGCAGTAGCTAGCTAGCTAGATGTTATTAAATCATAAAAAGCATGTCCCGCGTGGAGAATTGACGAATACATTATTTTGAAGATGGTCATCCAAACACAAGGCCATAAATACGGGTTTGTGAATTGAGTCAAATGCCAAAATAGAAATTTAAGCTTTCTTCCATCTTCCTTGTAACAACAATTAATTAACAAGGCAATCTTTTCTCTTCATCTTAATTACTATCAAAATACTTTGAGTAATTACCCATTAATTTCATCTTTTCCATGGAAAACACAATGTCGGTTCATCGTCAGCAGCCAACATCCAAGAACTTGATCACCATTCTAAGCATTGATGGGGGTGGTATCAGGGGGATCATCCCTGCAACTATACTTGCTTTCCTTGAATCCCAATTAACTTCAGGTATATATATGATTTTTTTTTTGTTTAAAAGAAATTTTCAAGGTTATAATTTACAAAAAGACATACAATATTATGAAACTCGATCATATGTAGTACTAACTGCTCTACACAACCATACCCAGTGCAGAAGAAGCTATATTAACGTCACCATGCATGTACACTACTAACAAGTTTGAAATATAACAATGGCGCAAGAGTTGGGTGGTGAGGAAGTTAGACTTGTAGACTACTTCAACGTGATTGACTTGTAGACTACTTCGACGTGATTGCAGGAACACGCACAGGTAGTCTTGTTACCGCCATGCTAGCTGCTCCAAATGAAAAGAATCGACCCCGTTTTGATGCTAAGGATATCAAGCCCTTCTATCTTCAACGCGGCCCTCGGATTTTCCCATAGGCTAGGTGCTACTCTTCATACTTTAAACCCTCCCTCCATCAGCTAGCACAGCATGCAGCTCTATATTCTGTGCAAAACTGCGCTTTTTCACATTCTCGATACTTTAATATTAACTGGATGAGCATAATGTGTTTTATTTATTTATTATTATTACAGTGGCATAGATGGAGCAATCAAAAAAACATTCAAATCCCTGATAGGACCCAAATATGACAGGAAATACCTTCACTGGATTCTAAGAGAGAAATTAGGGGAAACTTGGCTACATGGATAGCACATTGACCAACGTTGTTAAACTTAAGCGCATTGTTTTTACATATTCTTCCTTTCTGTAGGCGAAAAATAACTCTTGTTTGAATGCTCAACTGTCAGGCATATGCATAGGCACTTCGGCAGCTCCATCCTACCTCCTTGCCCATCACTTCAAGCACCAAAATGATGTACGAAAAGTTAGTGAATTCAATCTTATGATGGTGGTGTTGTACAAATAATCCTGTACAATTTTATCTTTTTAGAGTGTTCACCAAAAGTTTCAACATCAAAGTTCCAAAATATTAAGTTGATCTTTATCTCTTTCCCATGGTCTAGGTTCTAGTGGCCATAAACCAAGTGACTAAACAATTCTGTGATGCAAATCATGATTTCTTCCCAATCAAATCCACGGATTATGGTCGCTTTCTTGTAATCTCAATAAGCACAAGTTGAGGAAAGATAGAAAAAAGATACAATGCAAAACTGGCAGCCAAGAGGGGCATTCTGAGCTGGTTACTTCATGGTGGTTTACTACCACTGGTGGATGTGTTTACTCAATCAAGTGCAGATATGGTTGATTTGAATCTAGCTGTGGAAAGCATCATGTCACAGCAACAAGATCACGGTGGTTGAAAAAACAAGAAAAAATGAACTTTAATGTATGTTTTAAATAATCTTCATCTATTTTTACTTCCTAGCATAAGCCTCTAAGACATTTTTCATATATTGTCTATTATTTATGCATGATACAATTTGGATAATTAGTGTGATGTTTAATTTTATCTATTTCTAAATTCTAATTCAAATGTAAACCTCAAATGTTAGATGTGACCTTTACGTTTGAAACGACTTTAAACAGAAATTAGTTACAACGTACAATTGAAACCGATCGAACATACAAAATGTAACACTCCATATTTTAGTGTATTTTAATTGAAAGATTATTTTAATTAAATCAAATTTTGGTTCTCTTGTTTTGAAATGATAAGAGTTTTGTTATATTATTTTATAATATTTTTAAATTGTGAAATTATTTTTAATGTGTTTTTTTAATATTAATTATTGTTTTACATTTAAATTGTTCTTTAATTTAAATTAGTTGTTTGTGGGTTTTAAAATTATTATGTGGTTGGATTTAATTATTTTATTTTACTTGTCACTGTGTTTAAATTAGTTTTATGAAACTTATTTTTTGAAAGTCATTTTCGTTGGATCAATCTTGTGACTCAAGTTGTGAGGATTGGACCTCATTTCTTTCCCTCACTTTTTCTTTTTCCTCTTTCTCTTTCTCTTTTTCTTTTCTTTCTTTCCTTTTTCCCCTGCATTTCTTTCTTCTCTCCCGCGCGAGCCCTCCCCTCTCTCTCTTCCATTCGATCCTTCTTCCTCCCCTAGCATCGCCATGCGCCACCTTCTGGCGACAACGCCCAGCCCACGACCTTCCCCACCTTCCGGTGAGCTCACCCACCCCAGCCACCACTTCCCACGCCCCCTCCTTCTCTCTCCTAATCGTGTAGAGCCCAATCGGCTTATAGCTCACTGCGCTGCTGCGCGCCGCCGTGTCTGATACCGCCCCTCCTAATCTTCTCCCTACCGGTCGGCGACCTCACACCTCCAATCTCAACCCCTCTCATGCCACCGTTGACCCGCATGCACGGCTTGAAGCCTTGGCGTTCCTTGTGCCCCTGCGCCACCGTCGCGCCACCTCTGGCCACTATTTCTTCCGCACATCTTCCTCGACCTGCTAGCAACTTATTACACCCATCCCCAGCCCCGATCTGTCACCGATGAAGCTCCACCATCTACATTTCCGATTTGATCATTTTGGCTTCCAAACACCACCCACGCCGCCACCCACGGCCAACCACCACCACCATTAGTTTCACAAACACATCTAAGCTATTTCCTAGTAATCTCGAGTCTTTGATTGTCCCCGTTCAAAAGTGAGTTTTTGAGACCCACGGCCTAGTGCATTTTGTACTGTTTCGCTACTGTGTCGCCACCTTTTGCATCTTTGTGATCTTTCAAAAATTATACTATAGTGTTATAAATATTTTTCCAATAACTTTTAAAATTTAAATGTATTTTTGCATTAACTCATTTACTGTGGATTGGTTGGATTGGAGGATAAAGTTATGTGATTGGATTGTGCTGTGTTTTGTTGGCAGTTGGATATTTGTGTCGTGTATTGTACGTTTCATTTTGGTATGCATGTTCATGTTTGTAACTAAAAACTAGGTTTTCGCATAATTGCATTCATGTTCATGTGTATATTTAAAAATTAGATTTTCATGTGAGAGAAAGGAAAATAGACTGTAGGGATTGTAGTAAGCAGAGATGGTGGTTTAGTCCCGCCTGTGATTCCCACCTACAGTGCACGTGATAGGGATGATGGTAAAAGCAGGGATGGTGGTTGTGTCCCACCTGTGATTCCCCCCTACGGTGCATACGGTAGAGATGGTGGTAGAGTCCAGCCTGTGATTCCTACCTATAGTGCTTTGATAGGTACTTATTGTGTGGAAAGAAACTGTGGGGATGGTGGTAAGCATGGATGTTGGTAGAGTCCCGCCTGTGATTCCTGCCTACGGTGCATGCGGTAGAGATGGTGGTATAGTCCCGCCTGTGATTCCTACCTACGGTGCACATGGTAGGGATGGTGGTAAGCAGGGATTGTGGTATAGTCCCGCCTGCGATTTTCGCCTACAATGTTCAATAAATGGTTGGATTTTGTGTGAATCATTTTCTGGAAAAATGATGGACTATTATTTTGGGGCCAAAATGAGAATTTGTTGTGTTGAAAAATATTCTTTTTGGGAAAAATGATGTTTTGAGGCTAAGGCGTATTTCATCATATGAATGCATGTTAGTTGCATTAATACACTTTTCTCTCGTGGGTTGTTTGGGTTATTACTTATCTGCGGTATCGTTTTATGGTACCATAGATTTTGATGTAGATGAGGACGATGAGCCTTAGGGATCGGCTCCGCAAAGGGACTGACATGTGGTTGCTTTTGGATTATAGGATTTGCTTCCCATTTTTTTAATGTATTTGGCTTTTTATTTTATTTCACGGATAACTGTATAACTTTTAAAGGCAATTTATTTTGAATATCTATATTTAAAATTCTGGTATTTAGTTGACTTATTTAAATTATCGGCTGTGTTTTGTTGTGTACTTTTTATACATTGCACACATTTGAGTACTTAACGTTGGGATACGTGACCCGTGTTGTTATCATCCCCACGTCACGATTCCTGCATTTCTGTACGTAGGAGTCGGGACGTCACAGGTAATAGCAGAACATTGTAGCAGGGACTCACAGGCGAGACTCTACTACCATCCCTACTGCATGCACCGTAGGCAGGAATTACAGGCGGGACACAACCACTAGCCCTGCTTACCACCATCCCTATCGCATGCACCGTAGGCGAGAATCACAGGCGAGACTCTACCACCATCCCTACTGCATGCACCGTAGGCAGGAATTACAGGAGGGACACAACCACCAGTCCTACTTACCACCATCCCTATCGCATGTACCGTAGGCGAGAATCACAGGCGAGACTTTACCACCATCCCTGCTTACAACCATCCTTACAGTCTATTTTCTTTTCTCTCACATGAAAATCTAATTTTCAAATATACACAAGAACATGTATGTAATTACGCGAAAACTCAGTTTTCATTTACAAACATGAACATGCGTGCAAACATGCAATGTACAAGACACTACATCAAATATCCAACCGCCAACAAAACATAACACAATCCAATCACACAACTTCATCCTCCAAAACAACTAATTCACAGTAAATAAGTTAATGCAAAAATATGTTTAAATCTCAAAAGTTATTTGAAAAAATATTTATAGCGCTATAATATAATTTCCGAAGGATCACAAAGATGCTAAGAGTAGCAATACAGCAACGGAATAGTGCAAAATGCACAATGGCCGTGGGTCTAAAAAACTCACTTTTTGAACGGGGGCAAACCAAAACTCGAGATAATTACTAGGGAATAGTTTAGAGGTGTTGGTGAAACTAATGGTGGTGGTGGCGTAGGAGGCGTTTGAAAACAATAATACCCAAATCAAAAAATGAGATGGATGGGCTTCACCGGTGGCAGATTGGGGCCAAGAATGAGTGTTTTAGGTTGCTAGGAGGTCAAGGGTGATGTGGTGAAAATATGGTGGCCAGAGGTGGTGCAACGATGGTGCTAGAACACAACGAAGGCTGCGGTTTGTAGATGCGGGTGGAGGTTAATAGCGGCTGGGAAGAGCTGGAAATTTAAGAGGAGGAGAGGGGCAGTGTTGACCACAAGTGGCGCACGGCAGTGCAAGGGGCGGACGAATTTTCAGATGGTGAAGAGAAATGAGGGATGTCGTGCACAGGAGAGAGAAACAGAGGAGAAAAAAGAAAGAGAATGAAAAGAAAAAGAGAAAAGGGAAAAAGGGAAAAGAAAAAAAGAAAAGGGAATTGAAAGAAATGAGATCCAGTCTTTTCATCGTGGGTCTTGAACTGATCCAACGAAAATTATTTCAAAATAGTAAATTTAAATAAAACTAATTTCAACACAGTAACTAAGTAAAATAAAATAATAAAATCCAACAATAAACTAATTGAAAATAAACATCATTGTAAATAATGAACAATAATTAATAACAATGAAACACATTGAATTAAATTTCACAATTAAAAGTTATAAAATAATATCTCGTAAATCATCTAAATTGTAAAATACAAAAGCCCATAATCTTAAGAAATGCAATAATTACTCAGTCAAAATACACGTAAATATGGGGTATCACACTCTGAATGATCATGAGTTGTAAGTGGCTCTTAGACTAACCTTCAATAACTGTTGTTGGAATTGAGAATTGTGAATTTTGTATTGTCGTGTGAATTGTGAAGTGTGCTCTATTATTGTGAACTGAGAACAGTGTACTATCATGTGAATTTTGAATTGTGCTCTGTTGTTGAGACATGTTATGTGAACTGTGCTTGTGTGAATGGTGTAACTGTGATGTGGCCATGTGCTATGGCGCCTCCAACCTCCACGTATAGAAACTCGAGAATCGAGACGCCCGAATGACAACATGGTCAAGCATTCCAACAATAAGTGCCAAGTGTGTGTACATGCAACAATGTACAATAAAACAAAGCAACTGATAATTTAAATAAGTTAACTAAGTACCAAAATGGTTTAATACAAATTCACTTAAACCAAAGTGTTTTAAAGAGCAATACAGTTATCCTATAAAAATATAATAATATCAAATACATAATTCAAAATGGGAAACAATTCCCAAACACGAGCGAGTGATCCCAAATCACTCATCCAGCAGAGCCAAATCCTCAGGCTCAACATTTGCACCTGCATCAAAATCTAGGATACCATAAAATGATACCGCAAGATAAGGAATACAACATGAGATGTGAATCTCTGTAAATAATAATCCAAACAGCTCACGAGATAAAAATATATAGATGCAACCAACAATTATGCATGGATATGATGAAATATGCATGAGAGCCAAAAGCATCATTTTTTTCAAAAATGATTATTTTCCAACGCACACCAAAATTTTGGCGCAAAACATTCCATTAAAATATTTCTCGTTATTTTCTTCAATATGTAAAATTACTGGATCTTGTATTAAATAGCTTTTGTGGGTGTTTAAGTTTAATATTCCCAAAAGGAGATGGGGTATTATCTTGGTAGAACCCCTCTTGTCACTCGGCAGCTCATAAAATCGAGTGATATCTCCTGAATTGTTGCTAGGTGACAATGGGCTCAGGTGAGATGGTAACAGTCTCAAGTCAACGATGTTATCTCTCTACTAGAGAAAACTAGAGGATGCTTGGCCCAAATGTGTTGGGTGCAGAACTAGGCGTCGTTTTATACGAAGTCACTAGCACGACTGTTACTAGTAGTGTGGAGAAAGGAGTCAGGGTGTGTGGATTGTCCACATAAGAGAGACCATGGTGCACATGTTAAAATATCTTGTAAATGAAAATGAGAGTTTTTGGTGTGTATCAATTTGCATTGAAACTTTTATCAAATATCTAGATTTGTCTAATTATAATTTATTCTTGTATTAATTTAGTTCTTGCTTAATTTTATTTTCCACGTATTTTGAGTATTAGACTTACTTTCACTTATTGAGATTTTGCGAAATCTCACCGTCATATTTCCACTACGGTTCGGCTCCTCAAAACCATAAATTTTGATATTGGGGAGGGGTATGATGGTGCTCCCGAATATGAAATTCCAACATCTTCAGAAGATTGAGGATTGGGCCGGCCCTTGCCCCATTTTATTTAATTGCTAAGTTTGTTTTAATTCAAAGGGGAGGACTGTACTATTCCGTTGCTTATGGATTGAGACAGGTTATTTATACGAGTGATGCTACATCCCCCGCTGGGAGTCCCGCTGGGGTGATGTAGCACATATTTGTGTATTTTTGAAAGTTTTTTTTAATATATTATTTTTTTTAATAATTTTAAATATTTTTAAAAAATAAAATAAATTTATAATATTATTAAAAAATACTTTCTTAATTAGAAAGTAAAAAAATCATTAAAAAATAATTTCTTAATCACTAAGTAAAATAAAAAATATTTTATTATAATTTTTTATTTTACTTCATGATTAAGAAAGAATTTTTTAATAATATTATAATTTTTTTTAATTTTTTAAAAATATTTAAAAAATTATATAAAAAAAATTTTAAAAAATACATATAAAAATTACTACAATACCCCCAGCGGGACTCCCAGCGGGAGCCCCAGCGGGGGAAGTAGCATTTTCCTATTTATATATAGATCTTCTGGTTGGGATGCAATTTAATTTTTAGAATTAATTATGTCCCTTTTATTTTATCTTCGCTACAAATATAACTGTACTCCATTAATTACTTTAAGCGTCCGCGCACACTTGTTGTCACAATGAATCAATCTCTACATATTTTTATGATCTGTACTGATTATGATTGACAATGGGCTTTTTCTTTCTTATCCCAATATAATCTACGGGATCGTACCGTTCATCTCAATTACCTTAAAATTGAGGCTTTTCCGAAAGGATAGAAATCCTTTAAAAATTCCTAAGCTATTTAATAAAGTACAATTATTTAGATCTCTACGATAATAATTAATTTCCAAGGAACTATGGAAAATTAACCTTTATATGATATATGTAGCTAATTATATAGTGTACGTAACACATCATTTCAATATGAAATTTTCAATCACATATAACATTAGTCATAATTTTTACATCAAACACGCATTAATACAAATTTCTGACGACGACTTTCGTTTGTAATTCCTTTCATGGATCGACACATTACAATAAAATTAAAGAATGAAAAGAATAAAGTGAATTACAAGTAAAAGAACTTGGAGTACTACAACACATTACAAGAAATTTGAAGAATGAAAATAATAAGCTGAATTACAGATAAAATAAACTTTGACTACACATGCAGATTGGAGGCAATTAAGCAAGTACATGCTTAATAGCCCGACTTAAAGACGAGTGTTGACTTAAACTTTCACGTTCTCCTTGTATGCAAGTTTTCCCTGTCGACACTTTCTTTCTTGTGAAAGTTTTTTTGCTACCCTGTAAGAAGAGTTTTATGTACAATTAATTTCAAAATATTATGATCACAAACACAATATGTTAACTAATTAATGACAAGTGCATGCATGAGTGCACATTTAAAGCATGTTTCACCTTACATTCTCAAAGCCTCCTCATTTGTGCCACAGGTTTTGGCTGGTTCAGACAAACCTGTCTGCAAATTCACTCTTGATACTGGTTTTTTCAACAGTTTCTCCCCTATCTCTACAAGTTTGTTCAAGTTCTCTTTCGTAGAGTCATCAACTGAAGCTGCTGTACCAGTCAAGGTGTCATCCTAAACAAGTATTTCATAAAAATAGTAATTAATAACTTGAAATATTAACCCCCTTGCAACAATTCAAATTCAAACCCTGAATCAGAAGAAATTTCTTACTTGAATTCTAAGGTAATTCTCTCCTGAATGAAGGGCTTGGAAAACCACAGCTAGATGCAAATCAACCATATCTGCACTTGCTTGAGTAAACACATCCACTAATGGAACTGAACTTCCATGAATTAACCAATTCAGAAGGCCCCATTTGGCCGCCATTTGAGCATTGTATCTTTTCTCTATCTTTCCTGACCCTGTTCCTATTGAGATCACTAGAAAACGACCGTAGTCTGTGGACTTTATTGGAAAGAAATCAGGATTTGCATCGAAGATCTGTTTGGTCACTTGGTTTATGGCAACAAGAGCCTGGTCAACAATTGTTCCAAGAAGACACATAAAGATTATCAACTTAAATTTTGGAGCTTTTAAGGTAAATAAAAAAGCACATGAAAGATTATTATATATTGTACCGGATTGTTTGCGACAACACCACCATCTATAAGATTGAAGGTACTAAAATTTCCAGCACCGGTTTGGTGGTTGAAGTGGTGAGCAGGAAGATATGTTGGAGCTGCCGACGTTCCAATGCATATGTCGGACAGTTGAGCATTCAAACAAGGGTCCTTTTTCGCCTGCGAGCATGAACTCAGACCATGAATATGAATATGCTCGTTTCCCCAACATTTAGCATATTAATAAATAATATTTAAAATAATGTATTGTCAAAGTACTAGTGCAGGCATCATGAATAAAATAATTTTTTTTTTTTTAATTTGTTGAGATCCTAAGAATTTAATGTTCAACGTGAATAACTTACAATTTAATATTAGAGCTTGAATATTGAAACTAATAATGTTAATTTTATTTCCATGTTACTTTCTTTGTGTCCAAGTACCTCGAATATTCATATTCAAATTATCATTTGGTCACAATCTACAATATGAAAGGAAAGTGACATCCGGATCTAGAGAGAGAGAGAGAGAGAGAGATCACACCTCATATGACGAGAAAATGGTTGGCTGCAGGTGCTTGATATCAAACGTTGGTATAACAACACTGGTCAATGTGCTGTCTAGCCGAGTTTCCCCTAATTTCTCCCTTAGAACCCCATGAAGGTATTTCCCATCATACTTTGGTCCTATAAGAGATCTGAACATTTTTCCGATCGCTCCAAATAAGCCACTGTAATCAAAACCAGCACATGCATGCATGCTCATTTGTTAATATTTAAATATCGAGAGTTTTCAGAAGCACTACCATATATGCACAAAATATATATAATATTTAATAGTTCATACTTAGTTATAGCTTTTATACAAGCTTGGTTTTGGGATTTCTTCATGTAATCCTCATCAAGATTTTACTTGTAAGAAGGTATTCTCCTCTGTTAAAAGAGGGGGTAATTATATGAAATCGCTTAATTATATGAGTAGCACTACCTGTTCTGTGGGAAAATTCGAGGACCATGCTCGAGATAGAAGGGCTTGATATCCTTAGCATCAAAGAGTGGTCGATTATTTTCATTTGGAGTAGCTAACATGGCGGTAACAAGACCCCCTGTGCTTGTTCCAGCAATCACGTCAAAGTAGTCTGCAAGTCTAGCTTCCTTTCCATCCAACTCCTACGCAATGTTTACACCAGAAACTTCTTAATATAAAGTATGTGGTCATGACATTAATATAACGATTGTGGAAAACTTAATTGTATATATGCATGTATGACATTGACTTTGCAATATTTTCATAAATTATATTGAGACCTAAAACTTTGCAATTTTGTATATTGAGACCTAAAACTTTGCTGCAAATTAACCAACTACTACAACACGTATACCTGAAGTTGTGCTTCCAGGAATGCAAGTATAGTACCAGGGATGATCCCCCTTATACCACCCCCATCAATGCTTAGAATTGTGATCAAGTTCCTGTATGTTGGGTGCTGAGCCTGAATCGGCGTTGTTTTTTCCATGGAAAATATGAAAAGGGTATGAAAGTGGTGGTTGTAAGATAAGAAAAAAAGATTGCCTTGGTGGTTGTTATGAGGAAGATCGAGGAAAGCTTAAGTTTCTGTTCTGACATTTGATCTAATCGATGAACCCCTATTTATAGAGAATAAGATAATATAATAGCCTTAGGGCCGTCTGGAATTGACCATCTTCAAAATTTCAAATGTTGTTATCTTTTCCCAGTTGTAATGTTCATAAGGTGCATTGCTGAACAAGAAATTGTAATAGTCTAATTGGGTTGAAACTTTCCAATATAGTTCAAACATTCTCATATAATTCTATGATTTAATAACAGCTAGAATGTAAGATTTTTCTCCGGTGGGATATATATTATATATACGATGACCCAAAAAAAAAGGTAGAAAAAGATGAGACACGTAATTATTAATTTACTCGTGCATCACGTGTTTAATTAATTGATAAACAATAATATCCCTGCAGGAAGTTAATTAATTTGATCACGTGTTTAATTAATTGATAAACAATAATATCCCTGCAGGAAGTTAATTAATTTCAGCTTAGGTGACAATCGCGGTGCCTTCCTTCAAGGTTATCACAGTTATATTTTCTGCATCATCACATACCTCCTCAACCACCACGTTCCGAGTCTGCCATTTCCAAACCCTCTCAACTTTCTCTGCCTCTTTCAGGTTCTTAGGGGCATGATCACATCGTTGATTCTCCTTTTTATACGTTCTCAAGTTATGGCCTTGGGTCTTGCAGTTCATACAATATGTTAGAAGGGTTTCGTAAACCACTTCTTGATAGAACCACTTTGGCTTCTTCGGGGTACCAATCCACAAGCCTAGCAATGGCTCTCTAGAAATATCAATCTCAATATATACCCTAGCCCCATCCGTGCGAGTAGCACACCTTGTAGGGTTGTCACATTTAAGAAACCTGCCCAACGGTGTAGTGATGTTTCGCAGAAAGGATCCATGGTAGAAGTTAGGAGGGAGGACCGACATGTTGATCCAAACAGGAACCCTAGCAGGTTCATTATCCTCGTGAAACTCAGGTGTCCGGTGAGAGACATGATAAAAAGCTCCATCGATATCGCATGCATCCCTGGCAAAGGCTTTCAAGAAATCATCCTTCGTAGACAATCGAGTGAAGACGTGTCGTGGCTTGCGCATGGCAGAGACAATCGATTGAGACTTCAGGCCCCACCAAGATCTTATAAATGATCGTATAGTATCAAGGGATTGCCTTTGGCGCAAAAACTTCAAAACCAATGAGAACTTGAAGGGCACAACAGACTGCTCAATCTCATCCATAGAGAACGGCACACAAATCGCCCCAGCCACCGACTTTGGAGCACAAAACGGCAAAGCCACCTCCGGGATTGGCTGTGGAGAGTCAGAAACCATATCGGCAAAGGTGTGCCGTCACGTCCCCGAGGCTCCCAGATGGGCCTCTACTGCTGCCATGAAGGGAGGAGAAGCCAACCCAAGCAGAATACGTAAACCCTAGTAGAGCAATAAAGGGTATTTTTGTCCACATATTGTGTTGACACTTACTTTTTGTTTACAAGAAAGTTTCAAGGTTTTAATTTACAAAAAATACATACAATATTATGAAACTTGATCATATGCAATACTAACTATACTACACAACTGTATCCAGTGCAGAAGAAGCTATATTAATGTCACCATGTACACTACTAACAAGTTGATATAACAATGGCGCAAGATCAGTTGGACGGAGAGGAAGTTAGACTTGTAGACTACTTCGACGTGATTGTAGGAACAAGCACAGGCGGTCTTGTTATCGCCATGCTAGTTGCTCCAAATGAAAAGAATCGACCTCTTTTTGATGCTAAGGATATCAAGCCCTTCTATCTTCAACATGGCCATCGGGTTTTCTCACAGGAGAGGTACTACTCTTCATACATTAAACCCTCCCTCCATCAGCTAGGACAAAAGCATGCAGCTCTATATTTTGTGCAAAACTACGCCTTTTCACATTCTCGATACTTTAATATAATTGGATGAGTATAATGTGTTTTCTTATTATTATTACAACAGTATATATGGAGCAATCAAAGAAACATTCAGATCCCTGATAGGACCCAAATATGACGGGAAATACCTTCACTGGATTCTAAGAGATAAATTAGGGGGAACTCGGCTGGATATCACATTGACCAACGTTGTTATACCAATTTTTGATATCAAGTATCTACAACCAACCATTTTCTCATCCTATGAGGTATGATCTCTCTCTCTCTAGAAAATCTTTGTTTGTTAAACTTTTTTTTTTTTTGATAGGATTTGTTTGTTAAACTTGAGAGCATTGTTTTTACATATTCTTACTTTGTGCAGGCAAAAAAGAACTCCTGTTTGAATGTTCGACTGTCAGACATATGCATAGGCACTTTGGCAGCTCCAACCTACCTCCCTGCCCATCACTTCAAGCAACAAAATGATGTAGGAAATGTTAGTAAATTCAATCTTATGATGGTGGTGTTGTTGCAAACAATCTGGTACAATTTTATCTTTTAAGAGTGTTCTCCAAAAATCAAAGTTCCAAAATATTAAGTTGATCTTTATCTGTTTCCCATGGTCCAGGCTCTAGTGGCCATAAACCAAGTGACTAAACAGATCTGTGATTCCCATCAAACCCACGGATTATGGTTGCTTTCTAGTAATCTCAAAAGGCACAGGCTCAAGAAAGATAGAAAAAAGATACAATGCAAAACTGGCAGCCAAGCGGGGAATTCTGAACTTGTTACTCCATGGTGGTTCAGTACCATTGGTGGATGTGTTTACTCAGTCAAGTGCAAATACGGTTGATTTGAATCTAGCTGTGGTGTTCCAAGCCCTTCATTCCAAAGAGAATTACCTCATAATTCAAGTAAGAAATTCTTCTTTAGGTTTTTAGTTCATCCAAGGATTGAGTTTTAAAATTTCCAAGTTGATAACTATTTTTACGAAATGTTGTGGTTAGGATGACACATTGACTGGGAGAAAAGCTTATGTTGATGCGTCTAAGAAAGAGAACTTGAACAAACTCATAGAGATAGGGGAGAAGTTATTGAAGAAATCAATATCAAGGTTGAATTTAGAGACAGGTTTATCAGAACCAGTTAAAAACTGTGGCACAAATGAGGAGGATTTGATAAAGTATGGAAAACCTTTATTGCATGTGCACTGTAGTATATCTTTAATCATATTTTGCTATCAAACTAAGTGTGCATCACAAAACTATTGTGCAGATTAGCAAAAAAACTTTCACAAGATAGAAAGTGGAGAGAGGGAAAATCTATAGACATGGAAAGTTGCACATTGATGCAGATTACTTCACACGTCTCTAAAGCACTTGAGCTATTAATTGTATCTATTTCTACATTATGTAGTAGTAAAAAATTTGTTCATTTTGCAGTTCAAATTATTTTTGTCCTTCAAATAATTTAGTGTAATGTGTCCCATGAAAGCAAAGGAATTCATTGCTCAATGATTGATAATTTTAGAGTTACAATGAACAAATGTCATGATGATTAATTTGGAAGTTAATTTGATGTAAAAGCTACAATTATCGTTATATCATGTGATTGAAAATAATGAATTTAAATGATGTTTTACAATCTAATTCACTACAAAATATTGAATAATTTGCAATAATTGCTCGACAAATTTATACGTGTGGTAGAATTCCAAGCATTTAATTTAATGGAAATATTTTGAATTTAAGCCTAGAATTCTTCAAGGACTTTGATCCTTTTGAAAAAGCCTAGATAATTTATTTTTAGATAAAAAATCTAACAAACCGGAAAATATGATCCAAAGTCATGGCTTAATTAATAGTTATTGATGTGGCTTATTGTACGCTTGGCCAAGGGTACATTGAGGTCATGTGGGTCATTCCTTGATTGTATGTATTAATATGACCAAGTCTTGAACACTAATATAAAAAAGAAATTAATAAGCATATCTAGCTTCAAAAGGCAAACTTTAGTGTGGACTTTGCTATCTTAGTGTAATTCCTGTCTGGAATGTAAAGCAGAGAGAGGGGGAGACATAAATATAAAGTAGATTGCACAACATTTATATCTGTCCATATACATGTTTTTGATATAACTAAATACAAACTAAGTTTCGTGAAATCTAGTTTATACATAAAGTATTGCAAAGGTTGATCATATAGCAAGAGAGAATTATGTAAGTTAAATTCAATTTTCATATCATTACTACATTATAGATATTATTTCTTCTATTTTTTATTAATTCTTTTTCCTGTTACTGAATATAGTTTTTGTAATTCTTGTAGGCAAAAATGATTGAGTTGCACTCTACTTCTAAAAAATTGTCTCCCAGTGACATTGACATATTTACTCAAGTTTTCAGGACTAAGTCTAGTTTTGTGAGAGGGCCAGATGCGCTTTCAAGTGTGTAGGTTCATCCTCATGACCTTAGGTTCAGGAATTAGTAATTTTACCAAAGATTTGGATGCTCCATGCAAGAGATTAAGAAAATGAAGGCAAGACAACAAAAGTTGAAGGATCTCCTATCTTTGGAGTTGGAGATGCATTTGCAAGAGCAGCAAAGGGAGCATAAGGAAAGAATACGCATTTTGAAGTGCAAGAACAAATACAGAGAGAGATGTTGGTCTAGATGGAATGAGTCATGTCACTGCACCAAGATCACGGTGGTTGGAAATACAAGGAAAAATGAACTTTAATATATGTTTTAAATAATCTTCATCTATTTTTACTTTCTAGCATAAGCCTCTAAAACATTTTTCATATATTGTCTATTATTTATGCATGATAAAAATTGGATAATTAGTGTGAAATTTAATTTTATCTATTTCTAAATTTTGATTCTAATGTAAACCTCAAATGTTATATGTAACCTTCACGTTCAAAACGATTTGAGAACAAAAATCAGCAACAATGTAAAATTGAAAATGTTGGAACATACCAATGATCGAACATACAAAATCTCGTTCAAACGTGTAGCGTTGTACAACGTGCAAACGTTGCCTTGCATATCCGAATGTGTATCATTAACATTCGAACTAAAAAAACTATAGAATTCTAACATCACATTGCCTATGTTCAAACAACAGTTACGTTTGAATGTATTTTACTAACCATTCGCATTGTTATAATTTATCGTTAGAAAATAAAGTTCACATGTGAGTCTTCCATGAAAACTCGGGTTCAGGTTCGAACACTAAACCATATGTTCATACATACTTTCAGTGACAGAAATAGACCATTACAAATTGGTCATAACACTTGCACGATAAATCTAATGGCGAAATTCAAACTGCCACAAAAAATATTTTTGTGATGGTTATACAATAAATCGATACATTATCTATTTTGTGACATTGCTGTTGTGTCAGTAGATAGACACTTTTTGTCCATTATGCAAAATATTTTTATCATGGTTTGGTTTACTTTTGTGATGGTTTCGTTCGTCACAAAAGTACGATTTGTTGTAGTGCCACCACCGCCTCCCACTTTCTCTCCTTGTCCCTTTGTCCTCATCACTCTCCGCCACTCCTATTCTCTTTTTGGGTTGTAGCACTCTCTCCTTCCCTCCTCTCACTCCAGTCACCAACAACCCATCTTTGCCCAACTCTCTCTTGTGTTCTATGTATCTCCCTTGTGCTCTCTATCTCTCTGTCCCCTCAACACGAGCGCGCACACACACACTGTGTCTACCTCTGCCTGAGACACTCACACCACCACCTGAGTGACCACTGCGTCACCCGTTGATGGGAACGACCACAACCACTAGTAGAGCTCTGGATGATCATGAGTTGTAAGTGGCTCTCAGACTAACCTTCAATAACTGTTGCTGGAATTGAGAATTTTGTATTGATGTGTGAATTGTGAACTATGCTCTATTATTGTGAACTGTGAACTATGTACTATCGTGTTAATTTTGAATTGTGCTCCGTTGTTGAGACGTGTTATGTGAACTGTGTTTGTGTGAATGGTGTAACTGTGATGTGGCCATGTGCTATGGCGCCTCCAACCTCCACGTATAGAAACTCAAGAATCGAGACGCCCGAATGACAACACGGTCAAGCATCCCAACAATAAGTGACAAGTGTGTGTACATGCAACAATGTACAACAAAACAAAGCAACTGATAATTTAAATAAGTCAACTAAGTACCAAAATGGTTTAATACAAATTCACTTAAACCAAAGTGTTTTAAAGAGCAATACAGTTATCCCATAAAAATATAATAATATCAAATACATAATTCAAAATGGGAAACAATTCCCAAACACGAGCGAGTGATCCCAAATCACTCATCCGACAGAGCCAAATCCTCAGGCTCAATATTTGCACCTGCATCAAAATCTAGGATACCATAAAATGATACCGCAGGATAAGGAATACCACATGAGATGTGAATCTCTATAAGTAATAATCCAAACAACCCACGAGATAAAAATATATAGATGCAGCCAACAATTATGCATGGATATGATGAAATATGCATGAGATCCAAAAACATCATTTTTTCCAAAAATGATTATTTTCCAACGCACACCAAAATTTTGGCCCAAAACATTCCATTAAAATATTTCTCGTTATTTTCTCCAATATGTAAAATTATTGGATCTTGTATTAAATAGCTTTTGTGGGTGTTTGAGTTTAATAATTCCAAAAGGAGATGGGTTTTATCTTGGTGGAGCCCCTCTTGTCACTCGGAAGCTCATAAAATCGAATGACATCCCCTAAATTGTCGCTAGGTGACAATGGGCTCAGGTGAGATGGTAACAATCTCAAGTCAACGATGTTACCTCTCTACTAGCGAAAGCTAGAGGATGCTTGGCCCAAATGTGCTGGGTGCAGAACTGGGCGTCGTTTTATACGAAGTCACTAGCACGACTGTTACTAGTAGTGTGGAGAGAGGAGTCAGGGTGTGTGGATTGTTGTAACACCCCGTATTTTAGTGTATTTTTAAACAATGGTTATTTTAATTTATTTAAAAATTTATTCTCTTGTTTTAAAATTTAAGGAGTTTTGATATATTATTTTATAATATTTTAAGTTGTGAAAATCATTTTTAATGGATTTTCTTATTAGTATTTATTGTTTTGCATTTAAATTGATCTTTAATTTAAATTGGTTTATTTTTTAGTTTTAAAATAACTATTGTTTTAATTAAGCATTTCATTGCGTTTGGATTATTTTATTTAGCTAGTAGTTTTAAAATCCTCTTCGTTGGATCATTTCGAAACCCAAGATAAAGTCTGGATCTCTCTTTTTTTTCCTTCTCTTTCCTTTTTCTCCTTTTTCTTTTCTTTCTTCTTTTTCTTTCCCTCGGATTCTCTCCTTCCAGCCCGAACTCTCTCTCTCCTCTCCCCACGCCGTTCGGCTCTTTAGCACCCAGCACCGCCGCCGGCCGTCCGTGGCCTTCATCGCCGACACCACCGGACTCCCCAGCTGCCTGCGAGTCAGCCCACCAAATCTCAGGCCGACTAACGCCGCCGTGAGCCGTGCGAAGCAGTGAGCTTCATTTTGCCGTTCCGCCACCGTACATCCACCATTGGCCACCATCTCTTAACCACATCATCATCGGCCCTCCAGCAATCCTTTAGACCCAACCCCGGCCCCGATCCGTCAACGGAGCCGCCCCAACGAACACCCACTCTGATTTGAGCTTCTCGGCCATCTACCGCCGTTTCGGCCACCACCCAAGGTCAAAGGCCACTACCATTAGTTTCATCGACCTCCATAGGCTCTACCCTACCATTCCCAAGTCTTCGTTTGACCTCGTGAAAATTTGGGTTCATTGTGTTTTTCGGCGACAATATTTTTACACTGTGGAGTTGCTGCTTTGGCGCTTCCAGCCCTTCCGTGATCCTTCAAAAATATTTTTATAGCATTGTAAGTATTTTTCCAAACATCTTTTGAGATTTTAATATATTTTTGCACTGACTTATTTATTATTACCGTGTTCTAGTTGGTTGTTCCGGACTGAGTTGGAGGAGAATTTGAGGGTGGATGGATTGAGGACGGAGTAATTGTGTGTTGGTTATGTTGTGATTTGATTGGTTGTTGGTTATGGTTGTTGTGGTTTGGTACATTGCATATTGTACACATGTTCATGTTTGTAAAATGAAAGCTGGGTTTTCGTGTAATTGCATTCATGTTCATGTGCTTATTGAAAATTGGATTTTCATGTGAGAAAATGAAAAAGAGACTGTATGGATGGTGGTAAGCAGGGATGGTAGTGTTGTCTCGCCTACGATTCCCGCCTACGGTACACGCGGTAGGGATGGTGGTATAGTCCCGCTTATGATTCCCGCCTACAGTGCTCTATTGGATTTTTGTGTTGTGTGAAAAGGAACTGTAGGGATGGTGGTAAGCAGGGATGATGGTATAATCCCGCCTGCGATTCCTGCCTACGGTGTACGTGTAGGGATGGTGGTAAGTAGGGATGGTGGTATTATCCCGCCTGTGAATCCCGCCTACGGTATACGCGGTAGGGATGGTGGTAAGCAGGGATGGTGGTAGAGTCCTGCCTGTGATTCCCACCTATAGTGTCCAATAAATATTTTTGTGTAAATCATTTTTAAAAAGATGATATTTTTGGATCTGGTGCATGGTATATCATATGCATGCATGGTTGGTCGCATTAATGTATTTTAATCTTGGAGATTGTTTGGATTATTACTTACCTGCGGTAACATTTTATGGTACCATAGATTTTGTTGCAGATGAGGATAATGAGCCTTAGGGATCGGCTCCATGGAGAAGTGGCATGTGGTTGCTGCTGTTTTGGATCATTGGATTTGTTCTCCACGTGTATATATACTTGGTTTTTGCTGTATTTCATGGATAACTGTTTAACTATCAGTAGACTGGTATTTTGGTAATTTTGTATATAAAAATTCTGGTACTTAGTGACTTATTTATTATTAACCGCTGTGTATTTTTTTTGCACTGTTTACTTGTTGCACACACTTAGCACTTATCGTTGGGATGCGTAACCGTGTTGTCATCATCCTGATGTCACAATTCCAGAGGCTTTTTGTACGTGGGAGTCAGGGCGTCACAGGTGGTATCAGAGCAGTTTGGCTCTAGGTAAAACCACATGTCCCTTAGGTGGAGTACCAGAAAGTTTTAAAGTTGTGATTTAAAATTATTTATTTTGAAGTATGTTATTTTTAATGGTTTTAATTTATTGTATGTTATTAAATTTGTTGGTTTTATTCTATTTTAATTTTTATGTCATTATTTTATTTTAATTTGGGTGTTGCTTTTGCTCTTATTTGAAATTTTGTTCGAAGACTTAAGTGGGATTGAGGGTTACGCTTTGGCAGGAAGATGGTACTACCAAGAAGGCCGGCGGATGAACCTGCAGATGAATTGCCAAGAGGCGATGGGAATTACGCGATGGCAAGGGCGTTAAATCGGATGACAGAATTCTTGCAGCAAAATTTTCGTCCACCGCAAGGAGAGCAGAATAAGGTGGCGCAAGTCGAGTGCACTTATGAGCGGTTCTTGGTGCATAGAACCCCTGCCTTCAAGGGCGAAGAGGATCCACTTTGGGCCAGGAGGTGGATTGAAGACCTCGAAAGGACCTTCGAAGTCTGTGGTTGCACGGAGGCCCAGAAGGTGTTGTACGGGAGTTACATGCTGCAGGGTGAAGCAGCTAACTGGTGGAAGACTAAACAGGAACTCTTAGTGATGGAGTTGGGATCTTTTGCGGTCGTGTCTTGGTAGCGCTTTAAGAAAAAGTTCGACGACCGTTTCTTCCCTATTTTTGTGAGACGGCAGCTGGCGCGGGATTTCAGTAACTTAGTTCAGGGAGATTTGACTGTTGAGCAGTATGCCCGCAGATTTATGGAGCTTGGGCGATTTGCGACTCATCTGATAGCTACCGAAGAGATGCGGGCCAAACGTTTCCAGGAAGGGTTGCGCCCTCAGATCCGTAGGAAAGTCACGTGCTTGCAAATCTAGAACTTTCAGAGGTTAGTCGAGGTGGCTTGTATTGCTGAGCGAGAGCGAGCTGTTGTGGTAGGCTCCCCTACGGGTAAGAAGCGGCTGAACGTTGATGGTGAAGGGACCAGTTCGGGATCGCCACAAAAGTTTGTACAGAGGAATGGGGCTCGATCGCACGCAGCCTCCGGTGTGCGCATGGGAGGCCGAGCTCCAGTTTGTGGCAGTTGTAATAGAGCACATGAGGGAGATTGTCGTCAGGGTAGGAGCCAGTGCTTTGAGTGTGGTCAAGTGGGGCACTTTGCTCGTAAGTGCCCTAATCGGTCCCAAGGGAATCGAGGTGGTCATCGTGGTGGTAGAACTAATCAAAGGCAATTGGTTCAAACTCGGGCGTACGCGATGACTCCTGGTAGTGCTAGCGATGAGGTTCCAGAGACTCAGGACGCTGGAGTTATGGCAGGTATGGATCTAATCCGATCTTTCGTAATGGATGGCTTGTTTATTCTCGGGTTTTGGAAAAGTTGTGCAAGTTGCACCCTTATCCGTTGGGTATTGTTGGTCGTGTGATTTCCTTAATCGTGTTCTGGTTTGTATCTTGAAGCCGCCTTACCATTGATGTTTGACCCTACAAATTTCGAGGACAAAATTTTATTTTAAGAGGGGGAGAATGTAACACCCCGTATTTTAGTGTATTTTTTAAAGAATGATTATTTTAATTTATTTAAAAATTTATTCTCTTGTTTTAAAATTTAAGGAGTTTTAATATATTATTTTATAATATTTTAAGTTGTGAAAATCATTTTTAATGGATTTTCTTATTAGTATTTATTGTTTTGCATTTAAATTGATCTTTAATTTAAATTGGTTTATTTTTTGGTTTTAAAATAATTATTGTTTTAATTAAGCATTTCACTTCGTTTGGATTATTTTATTTAGCTAGTAGTTTTAAAATCCTCTTCGTTGGATCATTTCGAAACCCAAGATGAAGTCTGGATCTCTTTTTTTTTTCCTTCTCTTTTCCTTTTTCTCCTTTTTCTTTTCTTTCTTCTCTTTCTTTCCCTCGGATTCTCTCCTTCCAGCCCGAACTCTCTCTCTCCTCTACCCACGCCGCTCGGCTCTTTAGCACCCAGCACCGCCGCAGGCCGTCCGTGGCCTTCACCGCCGGCACCACCGGACTCCCCAGCTACTGGCTAGTCAGCCTACCAAATCTCAAGCTGACTAATGCCGTCGTGAGCCGTGCGAAGCCGTGAGTTTCATTTTGCCGTTCCGCCACCGTACGGCCACCATTGGCCACCATCTCTTAACCGCATCATCACCGGCCCTCCAACAATCCTTTAGACCCAACCCCGGCCCGATCAGTCATCGGAGCCGCCCCAACGAACACCCACTCCGATTTGAGCTTCTCGGCCATCTACCGCCGTTTCAGCTGCCACCCACGGCCAAAGGCCACTACCATTAGTTTCATCAACCTCCATAGGCCCTACCCTACCGTTCCCAAGTCTTCGTTTGACCTCGTGAAACTTTGGGTTCACTGTGTTTTTCGGTGACAGTGTTTTTACACTGTGGAATTGTTGCTTTGGCGCTTCCAGCCCCTCCGTGATCCTTCAAAAATATTTTTATAGCGCTGTAAGTATTTTTCCAAATATCTTTTGAGATTTTAATATATTTTTATACTGACTTATTTATTATTACTGTGTTCTAGTTGGTTGCATTGAAACTTTTATCAAATATCTAGGTTTGTCTAATTTATTAATTATATAAAAGCTGAGTTCGAATTGATTGACTTGGCATCGTTTCCACAATATTCGGTTAAGCGTGCAATTGTTAATTTCCTGACACCGAAGCCTTAAGTTAAAATCTAAAGCAATCTGTAGAATTCATGACATGGCTTCCAGTCCGCAAAATTCGGAATTGAATGGTGGGGGAAACGTAACTTGGCAAATTAAATAGATGGGGGAATTGAATTGAAGCGGTGGTTTGAAATGATGGGAGGGAGCAGTTGATAGAACCAAGCGGTGGTGTTTTTTATTTTTCCATAATAACCAAGCGTGGTGTTGACAATATTAAATAAAAATTCCAATATTATTTTACATATTATTTCTAACTTCAACCTGATGAAGAATAACTTAAATTCTCATATACATGTAATTGAATAGAAAATATTAAAAATGCCAATATTATTTTACATGTTTTTTCTATCTTAATTTCATGCTTGCATTCTCTTCAATAGGTACACTAATTATTCATATTTTAATCATATTATTTAACTTGGACATACTTTCTTTACAAAGTGTCAAGCGGTGAATGCAAATCTCAAATGACAACCTAATAATGGTTAACCGAATGGCAAGCAGCAACTGCCAACTCAAAAAGAAACCAAATGGCAAGCACCAACTGCTTCACAATTAAAAGCAGTTTTCAAAAAGTCTTCTGTAAGTTTTCTGCATTCAAGAACAAACCGAGAAAAGCTCATCACAATTAAAAGCAGTTTGCTGTAGTTATTCCTCACCACCAAAGAAAAGTTCTTTCTTCTACTTTATTATTCGCTCTCTCTATCTCTCAAATAAAGTGAGGCCACGCCACTGTTGTATCTGCTTTCAATTGTTCTCTCGGTTGTGGATGTGCTGAAGTTTAAAGGGAAATTAAACAAGTGAGTCCAACTGCCTTTGTGTGTTCATGATATATATTTTATCTATGCATTACACATGTTTGTTCATAGTCCTAAGAAATGAATTCAAAAATGTGTGTCGGTGTATAAACACAATCTATGCAATATGTTATGAATCTGTATAAACACAATTTAATATTGGGAAATAAATTAAGGTCTCTAGCATCTACCAAAACCTAAATCCCAAAAATAGATTCAAATCAGAATTTAAGAAAAACCCAATGATCCCGATCCAAACCCAAATCCAATCAAACTCAGATCCACAAAATACATGTTCACGAATATATAGACATACTTTATAGCAATGTGTGTGTGATTGCTTTAGATTGGTTAATTTCTTATTCCTTTAGATAACACAGGCAGTATATACTCACATGAGTCACATTACCTAAGGGAAGAAATATTCCTTCACCATGGTAGTGTTGATAGTGATGATTTTAACGTATTTTTTCATCTTTCCAATAATAGTTTTACCCAACCTAGCCCAAATGCACGACATGCCTTATAATCAACAGAACATATAACATGCCAAGTAATAACTTCAAATCAGATTTATTAACACACAATAAAACACAATCAGATTTTTCAAACACTCCAAAATTATTAAATATAAACTCTAAATCAGATTTTCAAATCTGTAAAAGACCCTAAATCCTAAATCTGATTTATTAAAAAAAAATAAAATTATAAACCCTAAAACAAAATTATTAAAACACAATAAATCCAAAATCAGATTTATTAAATACTCCAAAATTAAACAAAGGTTACAACAAGAGTTATCAAGAAAGAAAAAACAAAGAAAAATGTCACAACCTGAAGTGGAGAGGAAATTACACAGCATCTTTAGAAGGTGCAATATATTTTTCTTCCCCACAGAGGATGCAGAGGAGATTTTTGAATTTTGAGTCTTAAAATTTTTGAGTCTTGGCAGGTGTATCTTTCATATAATTATATGAGATCCTAGCTAAGTATTCTATGATTGCCACAGTTTTATATCAAAACATAATACAATTAACCTTCTTTGTTTTATATCAAAACTTACCTTCACAAATCATATAAATAATTTTTTTTTTATAAGTACAAATCATATAAATAATTACCAGGGTTATCCCAAGATAGATTATTAAATGATAAACTTTATTCACCATATACAAACAAGCTTACCACATGTCTCTCTTCATTACACATTCCAAAAGGCTTAAGCAAAAATATAAGAAAACAACACCATCCAATTACTAAATTTTAAAACAGAAAAAAAATAAAGCATAAATAGTAGGCACAAAAGCAATGAATCCACCTTTGTGCGCAAAATAAGTTAAAATTAACACTATCAACACTATCATGATGTAGAACATTACTTAAGACACAATAAACACAATAAAACATAAAATCAACAGAACATATAACATGCTAAGTAATAACTCCAAATCAGATATATTAACACATAATAAACACAATAAAACACAATCAGTTTTTTCAAACACTCCAAAATTATAAAATATAAACCCTAAATCGGATTTCCAAATCTGTAAAAAACCCTAAATCCTAAATCCGATATCTTAAAACACAATAAAATTATTCAAAATAGATGAATTAACATTTTACACAGAAACCTTATGAACATTGGTCTCCAACAAAAGAAAAAATGACATTTCCAACCTTACAAACTTTTGCAAGATTCTTAAAAGCACAACTTAGACCCAAAATCATAAGGAAACCAAATCTTAACAGGTACCATTACCTGGTACGTATAGAGTTTCACTTTTAACTCTCAATCTCACTCAAGTGAAAGAAATACACAATATCCAATATTTGTATCTTATATCGATTTCATCTTATTGACACATTCTTCATATAATAACCCAAAAAAGTAGGCTAAAGCCTACCACGATTATTAACAAAAATTAGTAGATCTAAAATCTTTAGCAAAACAGGGTCATCAAAGAATACTGGGATGCAAAGTTGAGGAAAAAAATTAAAGAATATTAGGCTGCAAAATTCTACGTACTTTCTTCTCCCCAATTTTTTCACTAATGAAATAGAAACTAAAGAATATAAGTTTAATTTAAAAAACAAAGAAAGTGAGAGACATAATTTACTAAGCTTCATATTCACAGCTCGATTTTCCTCTAAAAACAAACAAAAAGTGGTACCTGGAGAAGCTTCTTAGCATAGTCCAAGACACCATAAAAAACCAGAACCACCATGTCCTTCTTTGATCCAGTGTCCTTAATCATTTTCCCAAAGGTCACCGGCTAGGGATCACAATTTCGAGTGAGAGAGAGAGAGAAAGGCCTGAGCAAAGAGAAAAGAGAGAGAAGTGAAGTGAGATACGAATGAGAAGTGAAGGACAGCGAGAAAGAAACGGCAGAGAGAGAGACGGCAGCTGAAGCTTCAAATAGAGAGTCACGGTGGCTAGGGTTCCCGATTTCGCATGAGAGAGAGAGAGAGTTTTGAGCAAAAAGAAAAGAGAGATAAGTGTGGTGAGATACGAATGAGTGGGGAACTAGATGCTTACCGACTAATATTGCAAGTAGTAATTGGTAAATTTTTTTATCTATTATATATGTTAAAATGTAATTACTAATAATAGCTAATAGTTTTATTTACCACTAGGAAATGAGTTCAGTTTATTCTATTAAGTTTATTTGTGATTTGATTATTATTTTTTTGATAAGTTAATTTGTTTTTGATTTATTTGTATATATTAAGTTAAACTAATAATGATCTTTATCTGATGTATTTATGTTCATTTTTTATCTTTAGTTATTTTGTTTTTTATCTTAGATAATTTGTTTCATAGTAACTATTGTCATGCATTTATTTGTGATTTAATTAATTTACTTATGTCAAGTTAAACTATTCATCTTTATCTGACATATTTATGTTCGTTTTTTTCTTTGTGATCATTTCTATTCTTCAGAAAAAATAAAAATGGAAAATGCTAGCCTAGCACGTAGTAGAAAACAAACGATTATTAATGATAAAAGAAGTAGAGCAAGAATGCATTGTGATGATGAACAAAGTAGTGACAGTATAAATGATGGCATAATTGTGCAACGTAGAAGACGAATGATAATGGATGATATATGAAGTGGGGCAATTATGTGTGTTGATGGTGAATGAAGCAAAGATAGTACAGATTTAAAATATGGACGGAAAAACTACACGATTTAGAGAATATTTGATCCCGAATCTATAGAATTAAATTCAATTAAAAAGGTGATAATAAATTATACGATTTGGTATTTAATCATATTTTCTATCAAATTTTATATTTATAATGGTTTTACTTTTTATTGTTCAATCAATTCATTGTAGGTGTTGATTAGTACATTGTTTTATACATAAATTTTTTTAACAATATTAATCTTATTTCAGGAAACTACTGTAGATATCAATCTCGAAGTCAACTCAAATATAAAGGAAAAAGATAAAAAAAAACTCTCAGGCTTCATCATCCAAGAGAAGAAAAATCTAGAAAAAATACTAATTGAACAATCGTGTCTCATATTAATTGTATCTATTTTGCATTGCTCTAAATTGAACAGCCATATATATATATATGTATATATATATATTAAATTTTTAATATTGTAAATTAACCATGAAATAATTATTGGCAAATTAAACTCTTTTATATATGCATGCTCCATTTTATATATATTTGATATACATTTATCAACTTATAATAATTATTTAAAGTTATAAAATTCAATATAAAAAGCAGTCCGCGCATTGTGCAGGTTATAGACTCGTTATAATTTATTCTTGTATTAATTTAGTTCTTGCTTAATTCTATTTTCCACGTATTTTGAGTATTAATTAGACTTACTTTCACTTATTGAGATTTTGTGAAATCTCACCATCATATTTCCACTACGGTTCTGCTCCTCAAAACCAGAAATTTTGATATAGGGGAGGGGTATGATGGTGCTTCCGAATATGAAATTCCAACACCTTCAGAAGATTGAGGATTGGGCCGGCCCTTGCCCCATTTTATTTAATTGCTAAGTTTGTTTTAATTCAAAGGGGAGGACTGTACTATTCCGTTGCTTATGGATTGAGACAAGTTATTTATATATGGATCTTCTGGTTGGGATGCAATTTAATTTTTAGAATTAATTATGTCCCTTTTATTTTATCTTCGCTACAAATATAACTGTACTCCATTAATTACTTTAAGCGTCCGCGCACACTTGTTGTCACAATGAATCAATCTCTACATATTTTTATGATCTGTACTGATTATGATTGACAATGGGCTTTTTCTTTCTTATCCCAATATAATCTATGGGATCGTACCGTTCATCTCAATTACCTTAGAATTGAGGCTTTTCCGAAAGGATAGAAATCCTTTAAAAATTCCTAAGCTATTTAATAAAGTACAATTATTTAGATCTCTACGATAATAATTAATTTCCAAGGAACTATGGAAAATTAACCTTTATTTGATATATGTAGCTAATTATATAGTGTACGTAACACATCATTTCAATATGAAATTTTCAATCACATATAACATTAGTCATAATTTTTACATCAAACACGCATTAATACAAATTTCTGACGACAACTTTCGTTTGTAATTCCTTTCATGGATCGACACATTACAAGAAAAATAAAGAATGAAAAGAATAAAGTAAATTACAAATAAAAGAACTTGGAGTACTACAACACATTACAAGAAATTTGAAGAATGAAAATAATAAGCTGAATTACAGATAAAATAAACTTTGACTACACATGCAGATTGGAGGCAATTAAGCAAGTACATGCTTAATAGCCAGACTTAAAGACGAGTGTTGACTTAAACTTTCACGTTCTCCTTGTATGCAAGTTTTCCCTGTCGACACTTTCTTTCTTGTGAAAGTTTTTTTGCAACCCTGTAAGAAGAGTTTTATGTACAATTAATTTCAAAATATTATGATCACAAACACAATATTTTAACTAATTAATGACAAGTGCATGCATGAGTGCACATTTAAAGCATGTTTCACCATACATTCTCAAAGCCTCCTCATTTGTGCCACAGGTTTTGGCTGGTTCAGACAAACCTGTCTGCAAATTTACCCTTGATACTGGTTTTTTCAACAGTTTTTCCCCTATCTCTACAAGTTTGTTCAAGTTCTCTTTCGTAGAGTCATCAACTGAAGCTGCTGTCCCAGTCAAGGTGTCATCCTAAACAAGTATTTCATAAAAATAGTAATTAATAACTTGAAATATTAACCCTCTTGCAAGAATTCAAATTCAAACCCTGAATCAGAAGAAATTTCTTACTTGAATTCTAAGGTAATTCTCTTCTGAATGAAGGGCTTGGAAAACCACAGCTAGATGCAAATCAACCATATCTGCACTTGCTTGAGTAAACACATCCACTAATGGAACTGAACTTCCATGAATTAACCAATTCAGAAGGCCCCATTTGGCCGCCATTTGAGCATTGTATCTTTTCTCTATCTTTCCTGACCCTGTTCCTATTGAGATCACTAGAAAACGACCGTAGTCTGTGGACTTTATTGGAAAGAATTCAGGATTTGCATCGAAGATCTGTTTGGTCACTTGGTTTATGGCAACAAGAGCCTGGTCAACCATTGTTCCCAGAAGACACATAAAGATCATCAACTTAAATTTTGGAGCTTTTAAGGTAAATAAAAAAGCACATGAAAGATTATTATATATTGTACCGGATTGTTTGCGACAACACCACCATCTATAAGATTGAAGGTACTAAAATTTCCAGCACCGGTTTGGTGGTTGAAGTGGTGAGCAGGAAGATATGTTGGAGCTGCCGACGTGCCAATGCATATGTCGGACAGTTGAGCATTCAAACAAGGGTCCTTTTTCGCCTGCGCGCATGAACTCAGACCATGAATATGTGAAGAATATATATTATATATAGCTCGTTTCCCCAACATTTAGCATATTAATAAATAATATTTAAAATATTGTATTGTCAAAGTACTAGTGCAGGCATCATGAATAAAATAATTTTTTTTTTTAATTTGTTGAAATCCTAAGAATTTAATGTTCAACGTAAATAACTTATAATTTAATATTATAGCTTGAATATTGAAACTAATAATGTTAATGTTATTTCCATGTTACTTTCTTTGTGTCCAAGTAACTCGAATATTCATATTCAAATTATCATTAGGTCACAATCTACAATATGAAAGGAAAGTGATATCCGGATCTAGAGAGAGAGAGAGAGAGAGAGATCACACCTCATATGACGAGAAAATGGTTGGCTGCAGGTGCTGGATATCAAACGTTGGTATAACAACATTGGTCAATGTGCTGTCTAGCCGAGTTTCCCCTAATTTCTCCCTTAGAACCCCATGAAGGTATTTCCCATCATACTTTGGTCCTATAAGAGATCTGAACATTTTTCCGATCGCTCCAAATAAGCCACTGTAATCAAAACCAGCACATGCATGCATGCTCATTTGTTAATATTTAAATATCGAGAGTTTTCAGAAGCACTACCATATATGCACAAAATATATATAATATTTAATAGTTCATACTTAGTTATAGCTTTTATACAAGCTTGGTTTTGGGATTTCTTCATGTAATCCTCATCAAGATTTTACTTGTAAGAAGGTATTCTCCTCTGTTAAAAGAGGGGGTAATTATATGAAATCGCTTAATTATATGAGTAGCACTACCTGTTCTGTGGGAAAATTCGAGGACCATGCTCGAGATAGAAGGGCTTGATATCCTTAGCATCAAAGAGTGGTCGATTATTTTCATTTGGAGTAGCTAACATGGCGGTAACAAGACCCCCTGTGCTTGTTCCAGCAATCACGTCAAAGTAGTCTGCAAGTCTAGCTTCCTTTCCATCCAACTCCTACGCAATGTTTACACCAGAAACTTCTTAATATAAAGTATGTGGTCATGACATTAATATAACGATTGTGGAAAACTTAATTGTATATATGCATGTATGACATTGACTTTGCAATATTTTCATAAATTATATTGAGACCTAAAACTTTGCAATTTTGTATATTGAGACCTAAAACTTTGCTGCAAATTAACCAACTACTACAACACGTATACCTGAAGTTGTGCTTCCAGGAATGCAAGTATAGTACCAGGGATGATCCCCCTTATACCACCCCCATCAATGCTTAGAATTGTGATCAAGTTCCTGTATGTTGGGTGCTGAGCCTGAATCGGCGTTGTTTTTTCCATGGAAAATATGAAAAGGGTATGAAAGTGGTGGTTGTAAGATAAGAAAAAAAGATTGCCTTGGTGGTTGTTATGAGGAAGATCGAGGAAAGCTTAAGTTTCTGTTCTGACATTTGATCTAATTAATGAACCCCTATTTATAGAGAATAAGATAATATAATAGCTAGCCTTAGGGCCGACTGGAATTGACCATCTTCAAAATTTCAAATGTTCTTATCTTTTCCCAGTTGTAATGTTCATAAGGTGCATAGCTGAACAAGAAATTGTAATAGTCTAATTGGGTTGAAACTTTCCAATATAGTTCAAACATTCTCATATAATTCTATGATTTAATAACAGCTAGAATGTAAGATTTTTCTCCGGTGGGATATATATTATATATACGATGACCCAAAAAAAAAGGTAGAAAAAGATGAGACACGTAATTATTAATTTACTCGTGCATCACGTGTTTAATTAATTGATAAACAATAATATCCCGGCAGGAAGTTAATTAATATGAGCTTAATCAACCTTAGCTTGTACGTAAATTAACTTGGTCGAAGAAATTAAGATTTATAAATTTTGGTTGGCATGCACGTACGTACGTACGTTTTTAGTTAAGGATGATCCTAATCCGGTCACAATTAAGCTTTGTGCAGCATGCATGCATGGAGGCGCCAACTTTATACTTACGACGAAACATGTTTAGTATGTAGTGATCATCTTTGCTTCTATTTAGCGGACAATTAATTAATTCAACATGTCTAGATCAGATGATATTAATTTAATTTGGAATTTCTGACCTGTTCAGAAAATTAGTATTTTTATCGATCCTTGAGATCATCTCTAGCTAGTAGATTTCGATCTTGGACGCGCAACCAGATCAGGCTAGACATGACCAATATTTTCCAGGAAAGTCTGTCATATACCGATCATTCACCCAGATTATCTTCGGCCGCCATGGGTGACCGACCCTTCATTACAGGAATTTATCAGCCGGCCCGCCCAAAATAGATCTGCAATATGATCGTAGAACCTTTCAACTTGCAGCCCACTTCCAACTCGCCTCAGAATTTTGGTCTGAAATGCATATTATATATATGAGAATCACTCCGAAACATCATGAAGAATTTCCATGAACCCACTGTCCAAGAAAGTTTTTTAAGCTTTCCAAACAGATCAGAGATTCATTGATAATTATATTAGTAAATTAGTAATAATACTAGTAATATACCGTACTGACACTCTATTAATTACTAATATTAGTAATATACTTTAAGTCTGTATATAAATTATTACATAAATCATTATAATATTTGTTATACTAATACTACACCGTATATACTATATTGCCAATCAAATTGTGGCCGCCTAACTAGAGTACAAGCCTAAGCTTAGGGGCAGCTCAATACAAATTAAGACTTAAAGTAAAATTTAAGTGAGTCATTCATAATTATATAATAATAAAATCAAAATTATTATATGGAATAATTTTTAAAAAATCTTTAAATAAAGTTTTTTGAATTTATATTTAATACAACAATGTAAAATGAAGTCTCAATGCAAATTTTGTACCTCAATTTAGCAAGAACTTAAAAAAATTATTTAAAATATAAATAATTCATTGTATTAAATATTAGATTTAGTATTATGGAGCCTTGCACACGTTGAAAAATATAAAAATTATTTTAAATTTTATTTAATGAAATATTTTTTATTCTTTTTTCAAAAAAAAAATTAAAAAAATACTTTATTTTTATTTTTGAGAGCCTTAGGCAATGGCCTAAATGGCCTTACCATTGAGATGGCCTGCTAACGCTTGTAGATCAAATGATTAAGAAATTGTTTTAAGATCTTCGACAACAAATATATATAACTTGACCACTAGACCTTAAAAAACTCTTAACTCCTAGTTTTAAATAATATATTAATATAGTTAGATTAATGCAGAAATAGACCTTGAAATAATATAAAAAACTCTTAACTCTTACCTCCTAAAGATATATAGGAGTACAATTTCGAAGTGGAGAGAGGAGATTTTGAAGTAGATATTCCGATAATATTAAAAAAAAAAAAAAAAGGGGGCATATTTTGAAGATCTAGAAGAAAATAAAAAAAAGACGTTGAACGAAGAAAATGGAAAGACAATGAAATTAAAATAAAAATAAAAAGACGATGGAGGATGCAAAAATCTGAAGAGAATTCGAAGAAAACTCCAATCATGCATGCCTCAAACATCATCTAAAACTCACTCGGTAGAACTCTTCCATTACAAATCCAACCATATCAATTTTCAGATGAATTATCATTCTCTCTCTCTCTCTCTCTCTCTATATATATATATATATCCCCACATAACCCCATGTATTATCGTCCCTTCCCATATGTTTTATCTTCCCGTATGTTTTCATAACTCCAACCACGCTAGGGTTGCCCTTTTATCTTCCACCGATCGAGTTTGGCTTCCTCTGTTTTGGACCCTCAAAACAGAGCACTGGTAGTTGTTTTATTTATATAGTTTTTTGGCAAGTAAGAATTTTGTAGTGTACAGTTGCGACCCAAGGAAATATAGTAGAGAAAACACCTAATTAGGGGAGAGGAGAAGGAGGAATATTGCTTTATAAGCTTCCTTTTAATATTGCCGGCGTAAGAATAAATAGCAGGTTGTTTATGTACAGGCATGCGCACATATAGATAGATATATGTATACATACGCTTGTACTCGCACACATTCACTTTAAATTATCTGGGTCAATGATTTGCAGTACACAAAGTATCTTGAGTTTGCAGTAAATACTACTTTCATGCGTAGATTTACACACACTCGTACACATTTGCTTCTGATTCTTTTGGTCATTCATTTGTAGTCCATAACTAGTATTTTTTATTTTATGCCGCAACATGGTGGTGCTGTATGTTATCCACAGTAGTGGTTTTGATCTTAGAGAATATGTTAAGTCTTGTGGAGAAGACTGAATACTTTTTGATGGTTTTATTAAACATGTTTTACTAATCACAGATTGAAGTTAACATCCCATGTCCTCTAGTTTAACTTGGAATATCGGTTATTTAGTGCCATTGTAACGCTCGGTTCAACCGCGTTATTTTTTTCTCCACCCCTAGTGCATACATGTTCATTTCCTTTACCCCTTTCCCTCTGTAATCATTATTTTTAGAGTTCTTTGGATTCTTACCCACTACTCCCTTGTGCAGACAAACTCCCCCGCTTGCACCTCGTGATTTCCTTTTCCCTCCTTTCCACTTTTCCACCGCTCTGTTGTTTGTTTTTCTCTTCGGTGAAACGGTTTGTTTTTCGACCGTTGTGGACTTTTGCTTTAATCTTAATCATCGCACTTGAATGCTTTGTTTATACTTTGGAGCTTACGGCTTTGATCTTCACCGTGCACCTCCGGAGAGAGCAACCACCGCCACCGCAGCACCACTGCAAGCCTCCAACGGACGCCACCACAACCTCCCTCGGCTCTGCATCCTCGCGAACTCCCCACAACTCACGGCCTCAACCCATGCACGGCAACACCCTGTTTTTCTTCACCGGAAGCAAAGGACTATTTACCCCCCACCGAGTGCCACCAAGCACCGTCGCCCTCTCCCAAACTCTAGCCCCGTTGCACCGCGACCTCAGCCTTGCACCACCACAGAAAGCCACTGCCCAGCCAACGTGTAACTGCACACCACCTCTGTTTTGCAGTCCGAAACAGAGCACTTCGAGCCGCGGTTTACACCCAGCCGCTGCCACCTTGTTTCGAGTTCCAGCGACGCCGAAGCCCAACCACCCCGTGATCTGCCGCTGCCCAACCACCTTGGCTCCGCCGCTTTGCTGGTCTCTCGGTGAGTTTTCCGTGCGGTCTCCCTCCCTCTCTCGGCTTACTCTCTTCTTCTCTCCGCCCTCTCTCTCGCTCATCTCCCTCTCTCTCTCTCTCTCGTACTCAGCCTCTCAGCTCGACGGCATATCAGCCATACGCCCTCCCCTGCTCTTCGGCCGCGCCACCACTGCCTATCCAGTCCAGCCCCGTCGCACGCTGCCTCTTCCTTACGCATCTCTGTTCTGCTCAGTAAGCCCCTGCCGCCACGCTCTCTTATATACATCTTGGTTAACCTAGTGGAAGGGAGTATTATTACCCTTTTGCCCTTTTATTTTTGAAAGCATGAGTTGATTTTGTGTATTGGGTTTGAAAACATGAGTTTTATATTACGTGGGCTGCAGGTTATTTTTATTTGGACGTAGACGTACTGACTTATTATATTAAGTCGGTATACTGATGTTTTTAACAGACTAATTATAGGTTGATTATGTTTTGGTTTTATATATTAAATTCATGAGTTTTGTTTTAAATACAGAATAAATAAAGATTTGAAATATATTATTAGTATTAATATATTCTGAAAATATGAATTCTTGAAGTGCATAGTAAGTGCAAGATATGCTACGTACAGTCCCCATTTAGGGACTGCATTACAAGCTAGTTAATTTTATCTTTAAATTTTTTCAAAATTATTATAATATCCTTTTCAAAATGGTACTTTTTTCATTTAATAAAGGGCTTGCACATGCAGTCCCCAAATGGAGATTGCAAATAGAATTTTTCTTTTTATTTTGAACCCTTTAAAGAGATACTATTTAGTCTATTTTTATTAAATGAAATATTTTCTCTCATACTCTAATCAGTTTTGTTATAATAAATTTTTAAACCAGAAATGTATTTTGTGGCATAATTGTATTTATTACTAATATTATTATGCAATTTTTAGAAATATTCTATGATTAATAGTTATAAGGATATTGAGGAATTTAGGAAGTGATGGTATTTTAGAATTAATAAAAATTTTAGGTTTTTGGAGGTATTAAAATAGGTACTTCAGGTATAAATATGATATATCTGTTCATTGGAGATTTATTTAAGTTACATTAATTTTTATAGGTGACGATTGACAATTATTAAGTACTATTATGGAGAAATTCTGAAAAACTAAGAAGTTCAGGTAAATGGGATTCCTATACTAGATTTTGCATAAAAAGAAAATGAAACGAGGTTGATTTGAAAATATGCATGTTTGTTTTGAAAAGAAATCTGAAAACAACCTTAGATATATATACCACATATGCATGAAAGCTGTATAAGAGAAAATATCTACTGTTATGACTGGTGTAAATATGAGTTAATTTTGTACATTTTATTTCTAAACTATGCAAAAAGAGTAAATATGAAATTCATGTAAATTTGTACAGGTGATGTGAAAATGTTCTTAAACTATTATTTTGAATATCTGAATTTGTTCAATACTCTGTTTGGATATGTTATGGCATTTGAAAACCTTGACATGAGATTCCGATTCTGAGTAAGTCTGATTTTGATGTTCTGCTCAGTTTCCGTTATGGCCCAACCAAGGATTATAATAGTAGATATGTCTCAACCACGGGTTATAATAATGGATAAGACCCAACCACAGATTATAATAGTGGATGAGACTCAACCACAGGTTATAATAGTGGATACGGCCCAACTACAGGTATAATGGTGGTTTATAACCCTATAATCCAAGCAAGAGAGGACTTGGCATTCGACATAAGGAGGACCTAGGCGTAGAGATCATAATGTTTAGGGACTTGACCGAAGTCCCTAACATTAATTGGTGCTTTCATTGTGAGGCCTTGCTTTGCTCGGATATGCCTAATGAGTGCACAAAATATCTTCAGACAGATTCTCTAGATTTGGGCAGATTTTCTAGATTTTAATACTTTCTCAATACTTTCTTCTTTTGGACAGATTCTCTAGATTTTAATGCATTTAACTTTCATGATTTTCTTGGATCCTTGTCTTGTTCTAGGTGTCTCTTGTATACATTCTATGTATTTGGGTTGCTTGTTGCTCTTTTTAGTCAGATTTATCTTTTGTGTCTTTTAATTGAATTTGTTTTCTCTCTATGGTTTTAAGATCAATCAGATTTGTTTCTTTGTTAAAACCCATTAGTAAATTGTTAATAGTGCCGATGAGTAGGGGTGTACAGAAATCGTCAGAACCGGCCGTGAACCGATTAGACCAATCGCCGGAGCACGGAATAGGCAAAGAACCGTTCGGCAGGCGAGAAGAAATGAGGGAAAACATACACCGGCGGTTTGACGCTGGTTTGAACCTCTGGAAAACCACTGAACCGTCCGATCCGGTCTATTTATATTTTTTTTGAATATATGTTTATAAAACGGCGCCGTTTCACCTAAATGAGTGAAACAGCGTCGTTTCAGGGCTTGTGAAGTTAAAAATATATATATATATATATATAATAGACAAAGGAGCTATTTTAAAATCTATTAATAACCCCCCCACCCCTCTTCTTCTTCCTCGTATCATCTTCTTCCTCTCTTTAGTCTCTACAACTTTCTTCTTCTTCCATGGCAGACGACGGCGCAACGCTTCTTCCTTCATCCTCAGTTCCACCTCCTTCACAAAGACACCGATGGTAGACCGAAGACAGCACCGACGCACGCCAAGGCCGATATGATCGGTTTTCTCTCTTCAAACCCACGGTTTCGGCCAGTTCAATAGGCTCATGGAAGATGTCGATGGTGTCTCGGTTTTGTACTGAAACGGAGGCCGAACCCATCGGTGTATAGCCCTACTGATAAGGCATGCCACATTTTTTTTTTTAATATAGAAGAGTAGGTAGTCACATGTCCAATAGTGACTCCTACCCAATTTTATTAATAATCACTTGTGGCGGAAGAATACCGTGGTAACATTCAAGGTACTAGAGTTTTACAAATCAAAACCCCAAGTACCAAACAAACCATTATAGAAAAACCATAACTCTAAACAGGCCTATATAGAATTTAAACAATATAAACATACCAATTCGAGACAAAATCAAGATGTAACATCCGAACATCTGAATCTTCCTTCCTTTACACGAAGATATAACTTCCTTTCGCAGGACAATCAGCTTCCTAAATCTTTTCAACACTTCCTCAGATACACTAGACCACATAAATCTGTTCTAGCGATCCCTTTAAGCAAATGAGGAAGCTCCATATGGCTTAACCATTCATATGAGATACATGTGCTTTACAGCAGCTTTATTTCCTTCCCGATATATGTGTTTTGCACAAAAATTAATTTCTGCTAACATATTAACAATATCTTCCCAATAATCCTCTAGGTACCAAAGAGTCATTTTCCTTTCTTAATCCAATTCACTACTATTAGAGAGTCCATTTCAATAATTAGATTTCTCAAACCTAGCCTTCTGCAATATTTAAGTCCTAACCAAAGGGTCCTTACTTCCGCATGATTATTGCTACCATATCCATTTGATTCAAAAAACGCAAAAACTACCTTAACAAACTCATTCCTCACTATACCTCCTACACCCAAATTACTAGGATTGTTCATGCAACTACCGTCCACATTTAATTTAATCCACTCCCGCTTCGGCTTCTCCCATCTTACTTCAATTAACACCTCCTTCCTCTTTATTTTAATAGGAACATTCAAAGTTTTTAAAACCTTGATATCCTTTTCTGCTAACCAAGAAGCCTTGTGAAGTTTAATGTCAACCCAATGTATCCAATACTTTATCGATCTCCATAGAACATGAACTTTCTCCTTAATACCTTCCATTCTGGCTCTACACCTCCAATTCCACAGATTCCATGAGATTATCCCATGCATCAACCCAATAAGACTACCGAGTTGTGTTGATTTCTTTGCTCTCTTTACCCAAGCCTCCACTGTTGCTCTCCAAGATCGATTGGGGACAGAAGGGATACCTAACATGTTTGAGGTGAACTTCTAGATGATTATTGCAATTTTTCTACTATATAAAACATGATTGATATCCTCCAAGGCACCCTCTTCGCAACATTCACACTTGGAAACTAAAGGCACTCCAATTTTCCTAATACGATCGTCCACACTTAGACCTAAATTTAGTGCCTTCCACATTATCACAGAGCATTTCTTAGGAAGAGCCACATTCCATATCCAATCCGACCATTGGCTTTTAGGGCTACTCACCCGAACCAAGTTCCAAGCACTTCTCGACGTAAAATAACCATCTGTGTTTTCCAACCAAAATAATTGATCATCCCCACTTTGACACTTGACTTCATTTGCTATAATTACAGATTTTTCAGCCCCAATTAACTGCTCCAGTCTGTCCATATCCCAACTATTATTCTTCATTACTTGACTAACCTTTAAATATGAATCTCCCACTATCGGGTGATGCCCCATCAGGGGACTAGAATCCAGCCAATTATCCTTCCAAAAGGAGACATTCCCCTCACGAATCCTCCATTTAGAATGTTCTAGAACAACCAGAACTTCTTTAGCAACTGCCTTCCAGAACCTTGTACCTTTAGCCAAATTTACCTCCAACGGATGCACACTGTACATATACTTTGCACAAAAATAATTTTTCCATAATGAATCTGAACATAGCATATTCCATACAAACTTAAGATGTAGCGATCTTTGAACATCAACCAAATTTCTTAAACCTATTCCTCCCTCATCCACCGGCTTACATAGTCTTTCCCATTTCACCCATTTTTTCTTTGGACTCCCATTAATAGAACCCAAAAAAAAAGTGCTAAAAATTTTATTAATCTGAGTATACACCATTTTCATAACATGCATTACCGAAAGGAGATGTATCGGCATACTTGAAAGGACTTGTTTTGAGAGAATTAATCTTGCACCGGCAGAAATGAGTTTAATCTTCCATCCTTCTATTTTGTTTCAATTCCTTTGTATAATGTCTTGGAAATGTACTAAGTTCAATCTTCCAGAAACAATTGGCACCCCTAAATATTTGACCGGAAACACCCATTCGGAAAAATTGGTAAGAGATAAGAGATTCCTCCGTCTTACATTACTAATTTTCTTTGAGAAAAAAAAAATATGAGATTTGGCACTATTTACCTGCTGACCCGACCACAGAGCATATATGCGTAAGGTTTCTATTATCTCAAGAACAGAAGATCTTCCTCCATTAATGAAGATCACCATATCATCAGCATATAATAGGTGGGATATAAGAGGGCTATGTCTCGGATGAGAATAACTCTTTATTCTTTTATCTTCAAATTTCTTTTTAATCATATGGGAAATAACTTCCTCCACTATAATGAATAGGTACGGGGATAACGGATCTCCTTGAAGGATATAACGAATAGATAAGGCATGCCACATTTTAGAAAAAATAAAAACTTAGAAGTTATTAAAACTATTTTAAAACTTAGAAACATGTTGAAAAAAAATTAAAAAAATAAATTGAAGAACCAATAAAATAAATCTCAGATATGCCTAATGAGTGCTTTTAATGGTGTGCACTTGTTATAATGTTTATAGATTTGGGCTACTATATGCATTTTGGGGGGGTTAGGTACACACTTTGCCGAGTTCTCTTCTCACCATCAAGTTGGTCATCTCGTCCAAGTTTCTGTTTTCACATAGGCGTCGTTGATACTTGTATTTATGCTTTATTTTTTTGTACTTTTCAAAATTCAATATTATTTTTCATACTATGTTTTAAGTTATTGATCATCTTGCATTCTCATTCAGTTTTGTTTTTATATTTCAAATATAGTTAAGCTATGGACAAAAGTTGGATAAAAAAACCTCGACATACAAAAGAGTATATCGATGGTGTCAAGGAGTTTTTGAAGTTTGCATGTGAGAATTGTCCTACAGATTCATCGATTTGTTGCCCATGTAGAAAATGTGGATTACGTATGATGTTCATGCCCAACATGGTATATGATCATTTGATTAGCTATGGAATTTCTCAAGGTTACACTATTTGGCATGCTCATGGGGAGAGAAAAGGGGAGCCATCTTACCTTGCTACTGATGTCCAAAACAAGGTAAGATATATGTCCATGATGCGGTATTTATTTAATTAGTATTTATTTACTATTGAATATTGGTTATTTCTCTATTTTCGATATATGCATTTAATCTAGAATATTGGATGCAACAAAAATCAACTGGGACATTACCAAGTCGCATGACTCATAAGAGAAAGGATGGTACCTACGACAATGATGGGGCGAGGAAGAAAATTGTATGTTTATTTTAAATTTATTATTTTTTAATTTTAATGGATTTATAAGTTGAAGAATGTGTATTATTTTATTATATATTATAGGTTGAGATGAATGAACTTTTAACACTGGACACAAGTCCCATAGAAATAGGGTCTGGAGGAACCATGGCTTGGGCATCAAATGATGTTTATTCTAAAGTTATTGGCTCAGAACAGTCTGGACTTGTGCGCAGTTTAGGGTTTGGGCCAACCCCTACAAAGCAAACTTGTCAACATTCACTACCAACTTCTACACAAAAAGATGGTATATCCAAAGAAGAGTTTGATAAAATACGGAATGAATTAACTGAATTGCGAAAGTTAGTAAACACATTCATGCATGCACAGGTGAGCACCCTACATATGTTTAGTTGATATCAATCAATCTTATTTTGGACCTTTTGACCCTCATTTGAATTTCTATTTAGGCTTCAGGACAAAATCAAATAGAGAATGAAGAGGAAGAGAAAGATGAAAAATTGGGGAATGATGAAGAGGAAGATGAAGAAGAGGAAGAGAACGAAGAGGATGAGGATTGAGGGGATTATAAGTGAAGAATCTCAAATTATATTAATATTTTAGTTTAATGGTAATTGCAACTTTCCTTAATTGAGATAATATTTATGGTTATGTCATATATTGACGTTTGCTTCGTTTCGCTAAGCTGGAATTGGAACGGATTATAAAAGTTTTGAAGTTAGGTGTTAGGTGAAGTGGTGAATTATGTATTACTTTTACTACTCTTTTTGGAAGTTGTGAATCTTAGTAAGTTGGGTTCATGACCCATTCTTTGAATGAACAATCGAATCCGGTATAGCATTTCATCTACTCATGATACAAAGGTGAAAACTGAATAGTTACTCAAAGAATGATGTATGAAGACAACCATGATTTGATAGGTAATAGTTTGTATAATATTCAGATAGTTCTGACACTTCAATAACTTTGTACAATATATTTGTAGTGCTTTTTGTTTGTGTATGTTCAATTGGTTTAGCAACTAGGAAGCTCTTTCATATTGGTAAATTAGTGATTTATAAAGAAAAATTATTATTCAAGTCCCTTGAATTTATATATATTTCTCAAACCAATCATTACATTCAAAAGGTTCCCAACATATTTTAACATATTTTATCATAAAGTTTGCAAGTATGACATTCTTTTTTAAAATAAGAACAAATATGAGATCCATATTAAAGATTAAATTTTTAATAATAGACTCTATTTTTTCAAAATGAATGCACAATACTTACATTGCTTTATTTAACATTACTTATCAAATATTGAAGGAAAGAAATTGAACGGCGTCACACTGAGATCTTGACGCGTAAACTCTCTTCTATAGTTCTATTGAACCTCCCTCCCTCCATAACTAGAATGCGTTATACCATTACTAGTAGGGCACCCCAGAAAATCAACTAAGATTTTGGGGGTATTTTGATAACATGACAAATAGATATATAGCACACTTTGCCCTCTCTTTTAGAGTGCAAAAAAAGACCGAGTAGAGCAAAGGCGTTTCCATTATCAGCATAAACTTGTTCAATTTTTGGCTTTTTTTTAAACGTCGAGAAACGACTAATTTACTGGCTTATAATTGATATATTTTTGGTGTTTTGTTAAATGCTACTAAAGCTATATATTATTACCGGCATAACAATATAAATGATAAAAAATTCAATTATTCAACGACGTAAAAATTAAACGATAGCAATAATATAATTTTACCGACACTTTTATCTTTTTTTGTAGTGGATCTTATTTAGTAGTATTTATTGAAAGAGTTACGTGTCAGCAATATGGATGGAATTAGTGAACACTTGGTGGGATTGAGTTGTGGTATAATTAGTGTACGACAACATCTATCACCTCAAAGGAACCATTGTGCCCTGTAGCCTTTATCTCCTCCAGCTTATGTTTGCTTGTTTGAGGTAAAAATGTAGCCTAGCCATCCATAATTCTCTCGTTTTAGTTTTTTTATTTTTTAATTTCTTTGATTCCATTTTTCAATTATTATTCTGATGTATACTGTTTATTCAAGAATTTTGGGCCTTTATCATGTTAAAGAATGGGCCATTTTTCCTAATCTTCTTCAACTTCCACCTTAATGTTACTTTCTAATATTTATTTCTTCCTTTACGTGTTTTTGCTTGGATTTATAATTAAAACTTTGATCGAAGATTTATTATTACCCCCAAGTGGTGCTAGATTTTTCTATGGAGTGTTTCCAACTTTTTTTTTTTTTTTTAAGAAGAACCGGTCACCTTATACATAGCGGCCTTGTCCCAAGTTTATTAAGAAAAAACCCTCACTTATGGCGGGGGAAAACCGTGGAAACAAATATTATACTTGGGGGATTACAAGGTAAATGCTAAAAACTAACCCAAAGCTAAGTGTCAAAACAAGCCAAAAAGAACATAAAATTAACAAATAAAAACCTAACAGGCCTAAGGCAAACCAGCCAACAAAAAACCAAAAAACCAACCAACCTGCAAACCGACGCTCTTATACTGACCATAAACATCTTATTATCGCCTATAGTTGAATAGCCTGAAGACCAACTTTATCAACTTTCAGAATCCCTTTGAGCAAATGAGGCACTTCATTGTAATTATTCCACGTACCATTTTTCTGATCAGAAGCCTAACGTGCCAAGAAATCTGCTCCTGCATTGCCTTCTCTATAAATATGTCGTATCGTAACTTCCAAGGTGGGAAGGATAGTCTGAATCTTTTCCCAATAGTCTTCCAGGTACCATATCCCACATCTCCCTCTATCAATCCAATGAACCACTAGCAAAGAGTCTAATTCAATCTCCACTCTGCGAATAGGTAAGTCCATACAATATTGAAGATCATAGTATAGTGCAACGAGCTCCGCTTCATTATTGGCTTCATTGTTGGAGCCATGCCCCAATTCTTTAGCAAAAGCCCAAATAAGACTCCCCTTCTCATCTCTAATTAAGTCACCTGCACCCATACGACCTGGATTTCCCAAAGAACTCCCCATCCACATTTAATTTAAACCAGCCCGGGGTCGGTTTCATCCATTTCACAAGGGAAAACCTCACTTTCTTCACAGGTTTTTTAGGAATAGAGGAAAAATTCAACACTTGTTCATGTCCATCATTCATCATTTTACTAGCACGCAAACGAATTCCCATCCAGGCAATAGCAGCCTTAACCGACCCCCATAAGGAGCCCCCAGAAACCTTTTTACCTTCCATACATGCTTTACATCTCCAAACCCAAAGAGACCAAGTCACAATAATAAGAATAAGAGCAAGCAATGTACCATTTTGAGTCGAATGAGCCGCTCGCCTAAACCATAATTCTATAGAAGCTCTCCATGATCTCCTCGGGTCATACGGCATCCCCAGCTGCACAGAGATATGCCTCCAAATATCTACAGCAATCATCCCATTGGCAAGGACATGATCTTGATCTTCTACACACCCCTGAGTACAACATTCACATCTTGACACCAAAGGAATGCCCAAAGAACTAATACGACTATCAACAGTAAGGCTAAAATTGAAAGCCTTCCAAATGGTGACCGAATATTTTTTTGGGAGTATCGAATGCCAAATCCAAGAAGCCCAATAAGATTTTGGTGCACGAACATGAACACAGTCCCAAGCCGACTTCGATGAAAATTCCCCATTCAGATTTGGCTTCCAAATGAACACGTCTTCACCATCTTTTTGTTCACCTAGGCAGTTCAAAATCTCTTCCATTCTGGCCTCCCATACCCAGAGATGCAACAAATCCACATCCCAACCATTATGGAGCCTACAATCCCTTACTTTCAGAAGAGGATGATCAGATATCTCACAAGAATTTAAGAGGATTCCTGACTTCAACCAAGGATCTCTCCAAAAAGAAACCTGGCCATCCCGAACCCACCACCAAGAATTGCCTAAAATCTTCAGAACCATGCCCACAATATGTTTCCAAAATAAAGTTCCTTTCCGTTGATCAACCACAGTCACATGTTGATCCTTAACATACGTATGCTTGAAAAAATTGGCCCATAATGAATCACCTGTCACTAAATTCCAAGCTAGCTTCATAAATAAACAAGCTTGAACTTCCTCTAATTTTTGAAAACCCAAACCCCCTTCCCGGATCGGTGCACACACTTTGTGCCAAGCAACTCACTTATGCTTTTGTTTTCCATGCCAGGATCCCCAAAACAAATTGCTCATCGACGATTTAAGACTGTCATAACGGCCTTAAGAGCATGCAAAAACAAAGAACAAGTAAATAGGCATACTAGCAAGTACATGTCTCAACAAAAAAAGGCGAGTACCAGAAGATAAAAACCGAATCTACCATTCGTCTAGTCTTCATCAAATGCAATTCAATAATTCATCAAAATGTGAAATTTTCAGCCGGCCTACCATAAGAGGCACACCCAAGTATCTAGCCGGAAAAAACCCACCAGAAAAAGACGTCAAAGATAGAGAATTCCTTCTCCGAGCAGCAGTAGCATGTTTAGAGAAGAAGATAGAAGATTTTTCCTTACCACCTGACCAAACCACCCTTCATAACTCAAAAGCATCTCGGATTGCTTGAAGCAAAGATCTTTCGCCATTAGCGAACAACACAATATCATCAGCATATAATAAGTGGGAAACAAGAAGGGTACCTCGGGGATGAGAAAAAGGAACAATATTACCACTGGCAAATTTCTGCTTTAACAATCTGGAGAGCACATCTTCGACAAGAATAAATAAGTATGGTGAAAGAGGATCACCTTTACGCAAGCCACGACCACTGGGAAAAAACCCTTTGCTGAGTCATTCATAACCACAGAAAACCAAGGAGTCAAGATACAATTTCTAATCAAACCACATAGCTGCATAGAAAACCCAAATGAAGCCATAACATGGATTAGAAAATCTCAATCAATGCTGTCATATGCCTTAGCCATATCCACTTTAATGACAATGTTACCACCCCTAACCTTCTTATTAAGCATGTTTATCATTTCTTGGGCTAAAGAAATATTTTCAAAAATACTTTGCCTCGGAAGAAAAGTACCTTGTTCCAAAGAAATAAGTTTATTCAAGATGGGTGATAATCTTTGAACCAAGATTTTGGAAAAAGCCCTTGTACACCACTGAGCATAAACTTATAGGGTGAAACTTATCAAAACTAGTAGGCTTCCACATTTTCGGAATGAGAACATATAAGAAGTTGAATAAAATCTCGGCATTGGGAGTCCAAGGAAAAACTCCTGAACAACTGCCACCACATCAGTTCCACAATATCCCAGCATGCTGTATAGGAACCCAAACCAAACCCATCTGGGCCTGTGCTACTCTGAACCGGTATCGAAAACATTGCCTCTTTAACGTCTTGGATTGAAGGGAGCTGAAGGAGTCTGACATTTTTCTCCTCAAGAACAGAATTATGCACCAACGTCGACAAATCTGGGAGGTTGCAACGCTCTCTGGCCAGAAGAAAAGAGCTGAAAAAGTCCACCTCACCTAAATGAATAGCTTCCAGGATGGCTAAACAAGTCCCATCTGTACACCTCATTTCATGCACTGTAGGCTCAGTTAAAGAAGCAAAAGTTTTAAAAAACTGAGCCAAGGCCTTTCCTTTTTCCATCCACCTAAGCTTCACATGTTGTGAGAGCCTAGATTCTTCTCTTTGCATCCAAACTGCAAGTTCTTCCTTGGCCACCAATAAAGCCCTCTCTATATCTTCTGAAAAACCATCTTGTAGTTGGCTTTCTAACTGTTCAATTTGATTTTCCAAGGCATGGATATTTAATTCCGTATGCCCAAAGACTCTACGGTTCCAATCTTTCAAAACCACTTTCAATTTTTTTAACTTAGCAGCAAGGCCGAGAAGCCCCATAGTAGTCATTGATTCATCCCAGGACCCTTTCACCACTTCCCAAAAATTACTGTGAGGCACCCACATTGGCTGGAATTTAAAGGAGGAAGGACCATAACGAGTATCCACTGTCTTGAAAACACAAGACGATGGAGCATGATCCGACGTCGATCTGGCCATATACTTACAAAAGGCATTTGGCAATAAACCTGCTGCCACAACATTCATCAAGCATTTGTCTAACATCGACCAACTTCTAGATAAACCCTTTTGACCATTACACCATGAATATTTACTCCCAACTGCTTTCATGTCAATGAATCCACAATTATCAATAAACTCATTAAACTCATCTATGGCAATCCTCAATCTAGGTCTTCCACCACGATGCTCCTTCTCCCCGCGAATAATATTAAAATCACCCAGGCATAACCAAGGAGCATCTTGGACCGCATCTAGCTGTAACAATCTCCAGAGTTCTCTCCTTTCTAAGTGATTACAATTAGCATATACCACAGAAACCACAACAAGCCGAGAGTCCATACACAACGAAATAGTCACATGCTGGGCGCTGTAGCTTAGGACCGATATCTGCAAGTCTTCTTTCCACAACAACCAAAGTTTACTACCAACACAGAGATTAGAAAAACAATGTTCAAAATTCAACAATTGTTACAAACAAACCATTCTATGATCATCAGCAAATGGCTCCGCTAACATAATAAAATTCAACCGTAACTTTCGAACCAACTTACACAATCTTCTCCAGGATGATATGAGGCTCCGGATATTCCAAAGCATAAGAGTGCAATTCATAAATTCATACGAACGGGCTTGTTAGGAACCCGAGTCGAACTTCTAAGCAATCTTCCCCCTTTGACCAAATTTCTTCCATTTTTAATATCACTATCTGAGAGGCAGTCTTTGTTTTTTCGAAAATGCTCCCCACAATCTTTTTCGAGATTAGACCCACAATCCTCCGTTCCTTCCACTTTCAACAGACCAAACCCTCTAGGATTAGGTTACCAACATCCAAAGCATCCTGTGAAGGGCCTACTAACACATTTTCCACCACCACATCATCTATCAACTTCTTAATCACCACCTCACTAGAACTTGTAGACAACATGTGTAGGTCGCCTGCAGTATTTTGATTGAGCTGCATTATTGCATATTTTACCTATTTAAAACTAATAATTTTTAATTGTTTTATTATTTTATCATTGGTTTTAGATGAAAAAATTGATTAAGAGGCATAAATCCAAGTTGTGAATTAAATTGATTAAAAGCATAGTTTATGTTTGATTTTATAACTTGTGATTTATTTGAGCAATAAGTTCTTCACATGCACAACACACTCTTAATATTTTATTTTTCATCTCTTGTTTAATTTTATTTATTTTAGTTTCTTTATCTTATTTTATTTTATTTTATTTGCCTAAGTTTTATTTTTATTTTTATTTAATTTTGCTGGTCTAATTTTTATTTTATTTTCTTTTATTTTATTTTCTTTTAATTTAATTTAATTTTTATTTAATTTAATTTTATTTTCTGTTTTTCAGATTGGCCTAAACGACATGTAGTTTTTCTTAAACGGAAAAACGACATGTCGTTTACCTCTAGAAGCCAAAACTGTCGTATGCTAAACGACAGGTCGTTTTGTCAATTGATGAAAACGACTTGTCGTTTTACTCTGTAATTAAATTTCGTCCTCGGCTAAACGACGTGCCGTTTTGTCAATAGACGAAAACGACCTGTCGTCTTCAACCTCTCGATCGTCCATCTCGAAGCTACAGTGCACTCCGTGCACAGCAGCTTCGAGCGGCCACCGTGGGCCATCCTCCGCCCACCTGCAGCCACCAGCGACCCCAGACGACGCCGGCGATCACCATGCACGGCCAAGAACCAATCCAACGCCACGGCAGCACCACTTCAACGCACAGCACTGCCTTCCGCTGCCACTAGCAGCTTCTCCAGCACTTCTATAGTTGTTCTAGCACCACCCGCAGCCACCGCATGCACGTACAGCGCTGCCCAGCCACCTGCAGCCGCGATAGAAGCTTCCATGCAGCTCCTCCACCCTTGAGCCATGCACTGCACCATCTGCCACCCTCACTGCATACGGGAAGGAAGAAGAGAAACGGGCCGAAACAGAAGCATGTGGAAGCAGAAAAGAAAGAAAAGAAACGAAGNGCAGAGAAGAAGAAACCGGAAGAAAAAAAGAAAAAAAAGGAAAGAGAGAGAGAGCATGATGCAAACTGGACGCTGGGCACGAGCTGGAAGCACGGGAGGAAATGGAAACGCTGGAAAGAAAAGAAAAAAAAGAAAGAAAGAAGAGGTGGCCGACTGTGGAAAAGCAGAAGAAGAAGAAAAAAAAAAAGAGAAAGGAAAACGGAAGCAGACTGGCAGCGTGAGAAAAGGAAAGAAAAGAAAGAAAAAGAAGAAGAAAAGAGAAAGATGCTGGAAGCAGAACAACATGCATTCACGTGGGCACAGCTTGTATCAACGGTGGTGGACCAAACATCACACATGCAGTGCAGCTGAAGGTTTCATTTTGAAGCCTATAAAAGGCTTGGAGGTAGACGAAGAATGGGGGGTCGATGTTAGACACCCAGTAGCTGTTAGATAGGAGTAGTCTGTAGATTTTCATTTTAGGAGAAAGCGCAGATGAAGTGAGGGAGTTCGGTGATGCAGTTGAGAGTCTAATGGACCAACTGTGTTATCGAACTGTTCTCCTTCATCTGTAGTCTCCACTTTTATTTTATTTTTTTAATATTATGTCATTTATTTTTATGCACTTTAAATTTATGCACTTTAAATTAATGTCTTTTATTTTTCAGTACTTTTAATTTCTGCACTTTATTTTACTGTCCTTTATTTTCTGCACTTTAATTTTCTGCACTTTAATTTCTGCATTTAATTTCCTGCACTTTTATTTTCTGCAATTTATTTTATGCCATTTAATTTTCCAGCTCATTTAAATTTCAGTCTTTTAATTTTCAGCAATTTAAATTCACTGTCTTGCATTTTAATTTCTTTCATTTTCACTGCATCTCAAACAATCAAATCAAACAAAATGAATCTGGTTTACGACCAGTAAATTTTCTTTTCACTGCACTCTTTCATCCATTGTACATATCATCACTTTTTATTTTTATTTTCTCATCGTAAATATTTCCACCATTTTACACGAGTTTATTTTTAGCACTTTTCCTGTGGAGACGATCTAGGAATTTATTCCTAATTACTACGCGACACGCTCCTGCACTTGGGATAGCCTTTGTGCTGCTCATTTCTGAACGAGTCATATTTCTGTGCTCAGAACAAGGCAGTTCCAAAAAACTATCAATAGGCCCATGAACACACTTTACATTCTAAAAACTGGAAGTATTTTCCATTATAGCACCCTCAACGGGACACAGCTTCATCTCCTAACTAACGTGCATCTCTGCGACAGCTATCCCAACATTTTTTTACCGCAAATGGTGATCCCCTGCACTATTAACAAACTCAAAGGCAAGCGGCTCCAACTCATGATTAACTTACATCCCTGCTACAACCATCCCAACACTCATAGACAACCCAAGGTGATCCCCTACATTATTACCAACCTTAGAGACAGGCTTCTCTAAAGAAAGGGAAAGATCTTCGGGGTGCCCTGCATTGTTGACAAGATTTCCCTGCTCATAAATCAGACTATGAGTATTCTACAAAACCAACCTATTTTCAATTGTTGGGGCCTCTATTTCAGGACTCCTGTGCACCCTCACTACACCATTCAACTCAGGATCTAGCACAAAAATCTCCCTCACGCCATCTATGTTAACCACATCATTTCCTTCCTTAAAGCTTGGTCCAGCCTCACCTTCATTTACCAAACCCACCAAGTAACCATTCGGCCTGACCTCTATAGCTTGTGTCCCTTTATGGCTCTGCGACGTCAACTTCCAAACTTGCATCTGTTTCTCACCTCTGTTCACTTTTCGATCCAAAATTTTCTTTGACCCTTCCTTCCACTTACACAATTTCAAGTTATATCCCTGCTATTTACATCTAGTACAGTAAGCTGGCAGAGTCTCATATTCAAATTCCACATACCAACTCCATTCATGTTGCGGGATACCTATCCAAATGCCAAAGATAGGTTGTTTTGCAGCATCAATTTCCAAACACACTCTAGCCCCATCCATTTTGATAGCACACTTCGTAGCATTATCACGACGTAAGAAGCAGCTAGCGGGAGCAACAATATTTTTCAAACAAGATTCGTGGAAAAAATTTGGGGGCAAACCAGGTGGAAAAACCCATACCAGCACCATCGATGGTTCAGACTCCTCATCAAAATTTGGTTTCCAGTGAAATCCACGATAGGCCACTCCTTCTATGTCAGTTGCTTTCCTTGATGGAGACTTCACGAAATCACCTTCATTCGAGAACCTCATGAACACATTTCGGGACGAAGGGTTGAGAATCCAACCCCCATCTACTCCTTATGAACGCCCGAATCACATCCAGGGAAGGTCGTTGCTTAATAAATTTAAGAACCATGGAATATCTGAATGGGGCAGTCGAACGTTCAACTTCCTCTTTGGAGAAAAATACACAAAATTGACCATCTAAAAGTTAGGCCGGTCTAAAAGGGATATCCACCGCCGGTAGTGGCTGTGGAGACTACACCACCATGCCAGCGAAGGTCTGCAACCACCCAGACAGGGCCGATGGTCCAGGGGGACCTTCGGTGAACAAGGGTAAAACGATGAACAATCACAATATGCAAGAGTGTTTCCACTTGAATGTTCTCATTAGTGCCAAAGCACTAAACTCTTTCTAGCTCTTAGGTTCTCATTAGGAGTTTTTTTTTTTTTTTTTACATGTTAGCACAATTTTGATTGTTTTTCTGAAATCGTTATTAGTGTCAATTTGAATATCCAAGTTTTGTATAAATATTTTTAGCTTATATTAAACATTTTTTTTTGGCTCAGTCTCATTTCTTTTGCTTTTACAATTTGTTTTTTCCTGAATTCTTTTGGCATTTGCCGCAAATATTCTGGCGGCAAATACTTTGTTTTTGCCTGAAGAATCTTTTTCCACCAAATGTTCTGGTGGGTAATACTAATACCCACCAGTAACTCTTGCAATAATTGGTCCTATTCTCACGAGCAATAACAAAAGTAAACGTGCTTCTATGGCTAGTTTAGTAGGCTATTGCCACGGGATTTGTCGTGGGAACACTTAGGTATTTTCCACGACTTGGACCTTTCATGGGATAAAATACTTTTTGTGGTGACATATATCTCACGAGCCTTCGATGAATAAAATTAGTGAGAATAGAGTTTTGCCCAGAAAATGATGTTTTGCCACCAAAAGCATTCATGGAAAAACACGGTATTTCTTGTAGTGATGTTACACACTATTATAATTAAAAACATTGTTAAGATTTGAGCAAATTAGTCTCTTCAAGTATTGTTGTTGCAAGGAAGAACCAACAAATATACGTACATGGAGGGTAAATGGTAGTATCTGAGGGTATGTCCCATATATAAATATATATATATTTTTTGCCTTGAGTTAATGTGTACGTGGCAAAAGGACTCAAGCCAAGAATGCGAAACCATTAGGGAAAGAGTTATGCTACATACAATCATTTTTACATATCTTTGTGCACTCCACTGATGTAATTAACCAAAACAATTATTTTATATTAAAAAAAGTGATGCAGCCAATCACAATAGTAAAATACATAAAGAGTATGCAAAAGTGTGTATATTCATGTAGATATTGATGTATGTATATTATTTGTAAATAGGGTATATTGAAGGACATAATGTTAAAGATGTCTCCATAGTGACAACACTAATTGCATAGTCTAATTCTTATGTGGAAATCATCATCTAAATAAAATACGTTAATGGTTTGCATTGAGAGCTGTGAGTATACTTTCAAATAAGAAATAATATTTGTAGTTATAGAGTACGCAATCCTTTTAAAAAAGATAAGAAAATATGAGACCCATGTAAATAATTTTTGAATAGTAGATCCTACTCTTTTTTAAAAGAGTACACGATACTTGTACCAACCCATGACTATATCTAACATTACTTTCAAATATAGTCTGCATCTATTATCACCAACTATATTATTAAATACAAAAGAAGATATAGGCCAGTCTAACAATATAAGAACACTGTCATTAATAACCATGTAGAAGAATAAGGTAATGGCTTCTTAATGGAATAAGAATAACAAGCTATGGCTTCGTTGTCAGCGGCCAACGGGGGGCTCTGCCATCGTGGTATCTCCATCATGCAAGGTGGCTGCCCTCTAATCCCGTTGTGCTATGGGGGTGTTCATTGCAGGACCTGCACGAGGAAAAATCAACTGGGTGCATGCCATGCACCGCTTACATTCGCTACCTTGGTCGCCATTGGGGGGGCGAGATGCTGCCCCGAGCCAGGTTGGTGAGACTCTGGCTGCCATGAGGGTGGCGAGGTGCTGGTGAGCCGTTGTCCACCAAGAGGGAAGAGGTGCTACATGAACTCAAGATCGAGCTTCGATGGAGCTTTCCCACCGTTTCCTCCCTGTCGAAGACCACAAAACAAATGGGGAGGAGCCGCTAGAGGATCAGGAGCTTAGAGAGGGTGTCGGCGACCTCCACTTGACCAGTCGACTTTTTCTATCGCCTTCAAGAAGCACCTCGACCACGGAAGCTTTTCTGCCAGAATCCTCATAGCCAATCGTCCCAATAGTGGACAGGAAGAATCGCGTCCAGACGGTCGTGAGCTGTAGACCACCACCAGTCGCCACCTCTCAAGCTGTCACCTTCTGCCACCATCAAGAAGGTCCTCCCAACCATGGAGGCTTTGCTCGCGCTCAGTCCTTGCTGCCATCATTGGAGCTTGCTGCAGGAGTTGCCTAACACCAACACCAACATGTGCTCTCTAGCCCAGCCCCTCCATGAGCTCATGGAACCACCCACGGCCACACTTCGAACCTCTGGTGCTCTCTGTCACTAACACAGTGGCCCTTTACCGCCGCTAGCCACCACCCACACTACATGAGCTCCCTATCACCGGAAAGGTGGTCCTTGACCACGGAAGTAGTTCACGCCTGGCACAGTGCAAGTAGAGGAGGTCACCGCCTCCACATTAGTCAATCGCGAGAGTTCCTCCCCCACAGCCAAGTAAGGCCACCAACAACTCGCAAGCCATGTGACGATGCTTTTAGACGCCGGTGTTTGGCTCATATGTGAAGTCTGCGATCACCACGACGTTCCCTGCACACAGTGAACTTGAAACCGTTGCGCCCGCACCAGCCAAGCTCTTCTATGCTCATGGAGCTCGGTTCATGTAGCACCTCCTGCCTCCTAGTAGACAACGGTTCACCAGCACCTCGCCACCCTCATGGGACAACTAGCGCTATGCACACCTTGCATAGTGGCTGGAGGCCCACACACCGGCATCCGTGAGCTAGTGGGGCCGCCACCAGCCATCACCAGCACCACCGGCGATTTCTATCCCTGATGACACCAAAAGCCATTCCCATACAGGTAAAGAATGCACGCAGTCGAAGGACCACCAAACTAGGATTCCATGGGTCGGCCAGTCCATCACCGACCACGACCTTGCTCACTGGTGTCATCTATTGCTGGCTGGGTGGTTCCCAACCACAGTGGCATTCCTCGCCATCGATCCTCACTGCAATAGCGCACCACCATTTGTTCATGAAGAATTCCTCACACACTCACGAAACGAAGCTAGCTCAAATGAAACGAAGCAACAACTAAATTTGTCTAGTTTGCCTTTATCAAACTTGCTATTTAAATTTGAATTTTACTAACAAATTCGACTTTTGGAGGTTTTTCCCACTGAAACTCCTCGAGCTTTCACAAGAATTTGAGTGCCTACATGCCTCGAAAATATATTCCGCGAAAATTGCCCACGTGGCACAAAGCATTGGCTACAAAGTCCCTTCAAGGAGTTGCACAGGCATCTTAATTTGTCTTCATCATAATAGACAGTTTAGTATTGCGGGCATGCCAAACCTTCATCAATGCTAAAGCATAGCCACCTGTGGGTATCACCCGAGTGTCACCAGCTTTCACCACACTCTAACGGAATGGCTCAGGTTCACAAATCACAAATTTGTAATTTGTATTACACTAACCTATTTAGTTCTTGGTGAAAACCTCTCAGGGCGGTCAAACTTAGCCTCCTTTCACAACCTATAGTTAGCTACCAAAGGTTGAGTACACACTCGTAGTGCAAATCAATGGGCATAGAGGTCACAAGACCCCACGACCCCTACAATTAGTCACCAAAGGTCGAGTACAATCTCGTGGTGTAAATCAACGGGCGTGAAGGTCATAAGACCCCACGACACCTACAATTAGCCACCAAATGAGGAGTACATACTCGCGGTGCACCCAATAAGTTAGCCACTAAAGGTTGAGTATACACTCGTGGTGCAAATCAATGGTCGTGGAGGTCACAAGACCTTACTACCCATACAGTTAGCCACCAAAGGACGAGTACACACTAGCGGTGCACCCAATAAGTTTTCCATCAAAGGTTGAGTACACACTCACGGTGCAAATCAACAAGCGAGAAAGGTCAAGGACCACCCGACCTCTTAAGCACCTAACAGGTGGGAAACTCTTTGAACTGCCCGACCTCTCTCACACAGACAGCAGTACAAGCACATTATTTTCGCCAGCAAATGCCAAGTGTTTATGCTCGCGCTACAACTGCCTCTAACGGGTTACCTTTGGGATAGAGCCACCAATCTCTACAACTGCTTCGAGCGGGTTACCTCCAGGAATAAGGCACCAGGCTCTACAACTGCCTCGAGTCGGTTACCATCGGGAACGAGCCACCAAGCTCTAGAACTGCCTCGCGTGGTTGTCCTTCGGGAATGAGTCGACAGGCTTAGTAACCGCCTAAGATGGATCCAGTGGGACACACAAAAAATCAATCATGAAAATATGCACTTTTCGTCGACAATAAAAAATCTCTCACGGTAAATATCTACACAAATAAACAAACTCAAAATGAAGCTCCATGCTCACACCTAATAGGTCGGGTACACTTCCCGCCTATCTCTCCAAGTTGAGCTCCTCACCGCTTAGCAGAAAACCAAGGTCCAAACAGCAAAGTTGTTGTTTGGTGGTAGTAGTGGATTTTCTACCTCCTTAGTGTAAATTGTTGTTGGTGTTCTCGTTTTGTTGTTTGTTGGTAGTAGTGAATTTTCTATCCCTCGGTGTAAATGTTTGTTGATGTTCTCGTTTTGTTGTTGATGTTTGTTGATACTAACCCACGCTTAAGTGGTCAGGATGCCTGACCAAATAGAAAATCAGTGACCAATTTTCTAAATTTATTCGGCAGATTATTGACTTGAAGATTCTTAAGGCCTTCTTGTACATCAAATCGTCCTTAAGAATCGCAGGCATATGTAAGGATCAAATCAACAGCCCATAATTTAATCTCAAGATAAGACCGAAAATCAAGCTAAGAGATAAAGCCAAAAAGAGCAGGACAAGTTGACTCAGACTTCTAAAAGGAAATGGATTCAGACTCCTAAGATGAAAGGGATTCTGACTCCTAAGAGGAAATTGATTCAAACACCTAAAATGAAAGTAACTCAAACTTCTAAGAGGAAAATGTTTCACAAGGCAAGTTGGAACTCTATATATATGAGAGAATCCCCCACAAAACGAATAGACTGACCACACTTCTCTATGCTTAGATTAAATGCATCCATTGTATTGTGAGATGTGTGAGGCCATGAGAGATCGTAGAATTACCTATTATAGTAGATTTCGCCCGCAAACAACCCATGAACGTAAGCATTATGCCGAACCACGTAAATTACTGTCTATTTATTTACTTTTATTCACTATTTATTATTTATCACATGGATGAACGCGACGAGCACTGTATTGAAGCTTGAATGATTTCGTGGGTCGGGAATGACTCTTTCCTCCATTTCAATCTGTTGTACAATTTTTGACATTAACAAGAATAACAAGCTATGTTAAAAGAAGTCCACTTTGCATGTCCTATCAAAAGATAATATTTGGTGTGCCAGGACAAAAGGATAATTATATTTTTATACTTTTTTATTATTTATTTATTATCTTACTATTTTTTTGTTTTTATTTTTTAAATTTAGATTAAAAATCTTAGAATATAACATTCTTACATAATTTAGAAGAAAATAAATTCAATCAACTAATGTAATCATATAAATTAATTAAAAATAAATTTAATTTTATAAAAATTAACATTCTTTTACTCTTTGAGTTAATTTTTATAAAATTGAATTTTTTTAGATTATGCAAGAAAATTATTTTTAAAATTTTTAATTCAAATTTAAATAAAAAATAAAAAATAAAAAGTAAAATAATAATAAAAGAAGTGCGCGGACTAAGGATATCGTTAAACATCACAAAATTAAGAAAGAATGTTGTTCGTATGCGTTAATAATTTGGTCGGTTTCTTTAGCATACACACGACTTCACGAGGGAAGACAAATGGCACTGATCACGATATTTGATATTATATGAATTTCTGTGACATTTCTAGAAAATAATAAAATTGAAGGTTGACTTTATAAACATTGCTATTTTAGTTAATTAAACCCACCTCATTTTTTATTCTTAAACAAGAGTTCTATTCGCAGTTATTTTTATATTTTTTTTTTTGTATATTTCACTAATACGATTAGTTATATCATTTTTTTAATATAAAATAATTGATTTGACCAATTACAAGAGTGAAGTGCGTTAAGAATACACAAAAATGACTATATATAACCGAATTCATCCTTAAAACATGTTAAAAGATAGGATAAATTATATATATTCCATTATTTGACTAATACTAGATAGAGTTATAGGTTGTGCAAGCGCTGGAGACTCATTTAAAAAATGAGTGAAGTATACAATTAAAAAATTTATTTTTTCATTTAGGTATCATATTTTTTCACTTTTTCAAAATGAGTATGCTGTGCTTGTTGACTCTATAATTATAAATATCATTTCTACAATTACTACTTCATATGCATGCAACATAATGAAAGATTGTTTATGGATATATATGTGGGAGATCAACATAAAAAAAAGAAGTTAAAATTGATTTATCTCAATCCATTATCGTAATATTTTAAAATAAAAATAAGATTAAAAAATAATATTTAAATAATATTTCAAATTTATAATATTTTTATTCAATATTTTTTCTCATTTCTTACATTACAAGAAAAATTGTTTTTTCCGACATCAAGAATCGTTAAAAATAACCCAAAACATCTATAGAAATAATCTTTTCTTGCAATTTATACTGTGCCGATTGTTCGTCACAATTGTTTACTAAATACAAAAGAAATATCATTTCAACTTATCTCAATTCAACTTATTTTATTACTATTCACAAACCATTTCAACTAATATAATATAATATAATATAATCTCTCAGTCCAAACGGACCACGCCAATTTCTCCGTTGGTACTTCAGCCGCAATGCTTGATTAATTAATTAATTAATTGAGGATTATAAGCTTGAATCCTAATTAATTGAAGAGAGAAGCTACGGAGCCTCCCAATTTTAACACACACCACACGAATTTCTGACAGTTTTTTTCATTTTTATCCAATTCCAAATTAAAGTACTTCAAAGTTAAAAGCACACGGGTACAGCTTTGACCTGAATTTCTCTCACATTCATTGCTAATCCTGCCTCTTCGGCTCTTCCTGAACACCTTCAAAACTTCCGTACTCCCGGGTACTCTTTCTTTACCTTCTCCATTCAATCTCCAACCCTTACCTAAGTACCTTCCTCCCTCTAATGGCTACAAATTCTACTCTAGAACCATCAGAAGCACTGAAGTATCAGGTACATCATTGAAGACAAACCCCCTTTGTATTCTTTCTTATATTTTTCTTTTCTCGCTGCATGTTTAGCATTTCAATGCTTGCTTCCTTTGTTTTTTTAGACATGGGTCTTGAAGGTTTCTCTCCACTGTAAAGGTTGTAAGAGGAAAGTCAAGAAAGTTCTGCAGAGCATTGATGGTATATATTGAACAGAAATATGAAAACCCTTTTATCATTTCGCTGTTGAGAAAATGAAGTAATAGCAAAACCATTGCATAAGGAAAAAGCTGAATGTAGTCCATTTCGGGGACACCTTTGCGCACGAAATCGACGTGGCTAGTTAAATGAAACGGTGCGCACGGGCTCCTTGCTGAAGATGAAAAATGTGCTCCTCCTTTCACTCGAAACGGTGCGTACTGAAGAATTGCATTCTGTTCTGAAGCTGAAGCTTCCTTTGCATCTCCTCTTCGTGGCCATCAACGAAATCGAACTGAAGATTTTTCCATGGAATTGCCATCGTGAGTGAGCGTCTCCCTCTCCAAATTCGCAGTTGAAGCTGAAGCTTCTTCCTTTCTCTGAGGTCGACCCTAGCCCTAGGCAAATTTTTTTGGTTTCTATTCAAAATCAGATTTTCCTGCACTGTCCGACAAAATCAAATTTTGCTCAAGTACAAATGACTTTTTATGTCTAAGGTGATATGTCTAACTATAGCAGCAAATCCTTCTCACATTATTACGGTTGGAGTTTATGCATTTGTTTGATAGTAATTACCGAAAGTAAGGACTGAGTTTGGTGAGTTCTGCAGGGAAGGAAAAGATAGCGTGACCTTTACATGGCTCTGTTACCACACTAAAGGAAGTAAAGGAGATGTAGGTGAATTGTTTGAAGAAAGACCTCTGTGAGGATTTCATTGAAACCATAAAATTTATAAGTATCGGTTTTCCACTATATACAACGCAAAGAGCCTTTGGTGCCCAATACGTACTGTTGCAATGTAAGATGTGCTTGAGTAACGTTATCACCTCGGAGTTAGGTGTTCAGCTGACTTTCAAGCAATCACATGATTCACATCTATATGTATGAAAAGAAAATCAACTGTCTAGGTAATCATTTGAGAGAAGCATGCATGCACCTACAATAATCACCGTTTACCATCATAAATTTATGATGTAAGATGTGTATAAGGAATATTTGTTGAAACTAGTAAACAATCAAATCACCTATCTGCAACCTTTAAGAACCAAGAATGGCACTTAATTTGAAATGTCATAGGGTCATATGCAGAAAGTTTTCAAACTGTACGTACTCATCAAGTGTACTGATTCAACATTATAAAGTAGAAACATTTGCAAGAATATAAGACTATTTCTAGATGTATATCTGCATTTGTTTGCTTCCCCTGGCTTGCAGCAACACTTTATAACCTATATATGCATATGTTTTAGTGAATTATTTTTTATTGTTGTGATTTCAATTGAGGAGCAACGTGACCTTCCTAAAAGCTATTCGCATTATATCTATCATATTTCTTTATTCCGAGATATGATGACTACAGAAAAATAGGTGCCCCGGCTGTAGCTCAAGTGTCATTTGAGTCCCTACATATTATGTTTTATTACTTCTACATGGTGCCTCAAGTTCTGATTCACTTGTTTAGACAATCAAGACTTGTTTCTTTTTCCCCATTAATGCACACCTGAATGGCTCCCATCAATGTTACATAGTACCTTTTCCATTCATAGCTTTTGAGGATTCATGATTTAAATGGTTCAGCAAGAGATATACCTTTTGAGCATGAGAATCATTTTGAAATAATCATATTATTAGGTCAGCTCCTCATATGGTCATTATGCTGGTACGAAAATCATGCATCATTCAGAGGTTTATATACTTATACACTTGATGTTTATTGGAGTTTTTAGAAACTTGCACAGGTGATCATTGTGAAGCAGGGCATCGTACCTTAGACACCTTGTTTCATTGAATGGCACAAACACAAGAGTTCCTAATTACTCCCTCAAGTTCCACATCTTCTGACACACTATAAACAAAAGAAAAGTGAGAAGTATAGCAGAGTCGGTCTAGCTAAAAGACTTGAAGTATGTAAATTGTCGTTGATAAGCTTTCAATACACAGTTGTGATGGTGGGTTTTGGTTCACTGGTGCACTGGTTCGTGAGCGCAACGCAAGCTGAAGCTTCTTGGTTCTCTTCCTACGAGAGAGACGTGCGGTTCGAAGACGTTTGGAGAGCAGACGGGCCACCGAGGACGAAGGTGCACTGGTTCTGAGCGGGAAAACAAGCTTCTTCTTCGCGTTCCGTTCTCTTCCTTTCAGGCTTTTCAGCCATTTCCTTTTGAGTAATACTACTCTTCCCGATGGATTTTACCAATGATATCTACCGCTGTAATTTTTTTATTATTATTATTTTTACTTAATGATTAAGTAAATATTTTTTTAATAATATTATAAATTTTTTTATTTTTTTAAAAATATTTAAAATATATATAAAAAAATACAAAAAAAAAAAAAAATTTTAAAGCACTAACGTAGCTCCCAGTAGCTGGGAGCGGTGACCGTAGTGTTGCTCTTTCCTTTTTCAATTCTATTGTTTTTGTTTTATTTTTTTTAAAGCCACGTGAGCAAGACTAGCTGTAGCAGAATTGAAACCATAAAACCCACCAAACAAAATAAATGAATTTTCAAAGTGCGCAGAGAGAGAGAGAGATCACAGGTAATAGTCATTTCTGCAAATGTCATGACATCGTGCCGCCACGAGTACCAGAGTTCGGGGAAACAGTGTACGAAGAGAATCACTGGGCCCCTGAATACGAATACGATAAAATAAAACTGTCAGAAATTCGCGTGGTGTGCGATAAAATTGGGAAGCACTGCTTAGCTTTTCTCTTAATTAAAACGTGCGTGCATGCGTGTCATGTGTACAAACGTGTCAGACTTTTTGGACGAATTTTAGGTACGTATGTAGTGACTCAACAGATCTAGAAGTACTAGCAGGAGTAATATAGCTTCTAGTAATTAAATTTCATAAATGTTTGATGTTTCTTCACAAAATTAAGAAGAATGTTGTTCGTATGCATTAATTTTGTCGGTTTCTTTAGCATACACACGACCCCACGACGGAAGACAAATGGCACTCACGATATACGTGTTGACTAATGTCTATTCTATTTGGATTTCTGTGATATTTATAGAAAATAATAAAACTATATGTGTTGACTATTAATTCTAGATATGAATTTCTGTGATATTTATGGAAAATAATAAAATTGAAGGTTTTCATGTATGTATCTTCTATATATATATATACTAAGAATATCTGATAATAATGATGAAATAATTTATTAATAATAATAAAATAGTTTGAGTTAAGATATTTTATTAAATTTTGAAAAGAATTTTTTTTTAATAAAAGATATTATAAAGTCATGTTTTTCACCGACTAATAAAATAGTGACACGATATTGATCTCTCTGTTGCTACCGCTAGTGAATATTCTCATTGTCAGGCCTCCACTGCAGTACCGTAGATCAAATTTATGCAGGTTACAATTTTTCTAAACTAGATTATAGAACTTACTTTTTTATTCTTTCAAGAAATCAAATAGAATAAAAAACAAGTTCGTCAACAAAGATCAAAAGCAAAAATGAAAAAATAAAAGGAAACTAATTTGAATGCTTGGATAGCATAGCTAGAGCAAAGAAGGGAGGTGTGGTTTAGGGTTGTGCATCCGGATCCGGATCCGGATCCGGATATCTGGGAAGATCTGGATCCGGATCCAGAATTTTAAAAACGGGTGGATATCCACCCGGATGAACCGGATTAAAATCCGGACGGATATCCGGTTTGAAACCGGATATCCGGATTTTTTATACATCTACTTTTTTTTTCAGAAAAATTAATTTTTAGCACTTTTAAAACGCATTTAAAAAAAAAAAACTTTTTAACACTTTCTAAAAGGCATTTTTTTATAGGCTTTTATATTTGTCATTTTTTATAGGCATTTTTTTAAATAATGAATATTTTATAGGCATTTTTTGAATTTTTTTATTGCCTACTAAAATTTTAATAAAACAAAATAAATAATAATAGACATCAACGATTCAAAATGGACAATACACTACAAACTTTATATTATTGTTTACATCGTCATGCAAGTCATTAACTTTACAATGAACAAATAGTGAAAAATTCAAAAACAGCAGTAGAGAACTGTGGAAGAACATATGAAGTCAAGCCCCATTATCATCTTCATTGTGAGCTGCGGGAAACAAAGAACCGAAAATCAAGAAATTAATAAAAAATCATATCCCAAATGGTATTCATATATATATAGAGAGAGAGAAAAAAAAAATGATATGGAATGTGTCAATAAGTAATGGAAGGTTAGAAAAATGGCTTCTGTCACAACATCCAGATAGATTATTAGCAAGACAAAATTGAAAACAAACTAGAGATTAGAGAAAAGAACAAAACCAAACCAAAACTAGTTCCAAAACCAAAAAGGAAGGAAAAAAAAAAAGTTTAATGAACGCAGTGGAGAAATAGAGAACTTCAGATTCTTGATATACAACATATAAAGAAATGAATAGCAAGAAAAAAAAACTGAAAATAGACTAGAGATTAGGAAAAAAAAAATCAAACCCAGATCCAAACCAAAAAGAAAGAGAAAAAGAAAAAGATATCGAAAATAGACAAGAAATAAAACAAAAAACAAAAACAAAAACAAAAAAACCCCATACCCAGATCCAAACCAAAAGGAAGGAAAGAAATAGAGAACTTCAGATTCTTGACATACAACATCCAGAGATGACTAGGAAGAAAAAAAATCGAAAATAAACTAAAAATCAAGAAAAGAAAAAAAAATTAAAAAATACCCGAGACCCAGAGCCAAACCAAAAGAAAGGGAAAAAGAATAGAGAACTTCACATTTTTGACATACAACATCTAGAGAAATGAAATAGCAAGAAAAAAAAATCAAAAATATTCTAGAGATTACAAAAATAAAAATAAAAACCCAAACCAAACCAGATCCAAACCAAAACCAGTTTAATGAACACAATCGCAGCATGATATCTAGAGAGATTAATAGCAAGAAAAAATAAAAAATAGACTAGAGATTAGAAAAAAAAAAAAAATCAAACCAGACCCAGAATCAAATTTAGAGACACGTACATAGAGAGAGAGAGATACCGGCAATTTTTTCTGTGATGAAAATGGACGACGGCAGCTCATAATATGAGTTAGGGTTTCTGGCGAGAGAGAGAGAGAGAGAGAGATAGAGTTGCGGTAAAACAAAAAAAATGAAGAACTAACTTGCCGACTTGGGGAATGGAATGGAATAGAATACTAAAGGACTTGCACCTGACATCTTTTTGTACAATTGATTGATAGGTCTGGCTCTTCATTGAAAGCGCAATAAATAATAGCAATTAATGAAAGATTTTAAAACCGGATGCGGTTACATGCGTAATACGGATATCCGGCATCCGTAACCGCATCCGGGCGGATATACAAAAATTTCTACCCACCCGGATTCATCCGGTTTCCGGATTTTTAACCGGACCGGAAAAAAAATCCGGTCCGGAAAAAAAATCAGGTCCGGAAAAAAAATGAGGTCCGGATGAACACCCTTAGTGTGGCTCATGTTTTCCAAGCTAACCAACTTAACGAAATTATAATAACCAATTATCTTTGATTAACTTTATACCTATATACCAAATATCATAATTAAAAAGGGAAGACACTAGTGATTGTCGCCTTCAACGATTGATAAGTTTACGTCACAACTTGAGATCGAGCAGCTATCTATTGAGATTAAGGTTATTTAAAGACATTTACGTCACATAACATAATTTGATTTTGTAGATTTAATTTTTAAAATTTAATTTTTAAATCAAATTATATAACGTAGATTGTGTAAAGATTAATTTGGCACTTCTGATCATCCGGGAGAGTCAATACTACATGATGACATCATGACTGAATTTACATGAAAATATCGGTAACAATGATCTGATATATAAATAGTCTCAGAATATTGCGGGTCAAAGATGTTGGGTCAAGATCTTGGTCAGGCTGCCAATGGCCCAATGCATGTAAGCAAATTGCAATCCTAAATATATACTGGTTTGTAGAGATCGGACAAGCTGAATCATTGTACACTAAATACAAAATAGGCATCCTTAATTTCTCCGTTGGTACTTCCGCCGCAATGTTTGATTGATTAATAGAGGATTAGGATCCTTAATTGAAACGTCCATGCATGCAAGTCATGTGTACTAACGTCTCAGATTTCTTCGACGAAATTTATTCTGACATTGCATTTAAATATATATATATATATAATATACTATAAGCTCAATGTGCGCAGCACGTTTGCCTAGTTGACAATTTTTGTAATGCTTCAAATTTTAAACTATAAATAGGCAGAGTTATGCCTATATTTTTTAAATTTTATCCTTGTTTACAACATATATCACACACACTACCTGTAAAATATCTACAACTATAATACAACGATTAACAAAAACCTATTCACAACTATATACAAATATTTTTTAAGTACATATTACAATAGCGGTAAGTTTTAAATGAGACATTTGAAACATTTATGTTCCTGCGTTCAACATTGACAGAGAGTAAGTTAAATTTGTTATGGCGCAACTATCCATATTCATTTATTTGCGCCCCTAAATCGATCATCCATTCTTTTATTGAAATTTGAGTTGCAATATTTTTGAAATATGGGAGGTGGTCCTGTAATGATGGAAACACATAAACAACTAATGCATCAGATTTTTTAAACAGATTGATGAATAAACATTTTACTAGGCCTTCATGTTCTAGAAGATCCATCTATACAATAGATTATGTTAGAAATGAGAAATCAGAAGCTGAGCAAAAAAATTCAAAAAAACTTAAAAGATGTAATCAATTTACAGAATTTAAAGTAAATCTAATAAGAAGTTAACATAAGTTATAGATTTATAGAAGTTAATGTTTTATTTAAAGACATAATTACAACACTGAAAAGTTTGATAACAAGAGATTTCAAAATTTATGCCGTTGTTTCACCGACACTGCTGATGGAGAGAATGTTCAGCTTCTTTTGACGCAGTTGTCCAAGTTGATTTATTTCTACGCCAAGATAGATGATCCGTTCATTTTCTAGAACTTTGATTGCAATCTTTTGGACATATAGTAGATGATCCTGTATGAAATAATGAGAAGATATAAATATATGAATATCAAGATTTTTTAATTTTGCATTCTTGTTGTTTTTTTTATGTGTTTAGATACTTTATATAGTATAGTTCAAATATTAAATATATAGTTCGTAGTTTCTTTGAATTGTGTATTTTATTATAAATTTAAATATATTTTCTTTTGATGAAAATAATAATATTTCATTCATAACATTTATTATTTAATGAATGCTGTTGTTATGGAATGATTTTTTTATATTATACTTGACTGATTATTTTTCTCTATTTTCCCTCTCTCTCTCTCCGTCCTCTTATTCCCTTATGCATCGACAACTTTTTCATTTCTATCAACACCATTTCTTTCCCCCCACCTCTCTGTCTCTTTCATATATATATATATATAACTCTCTCCATCAGCCGGCAACCCTCTCTTTTTCATTTATCCTCCATCAACCAAAACCACCGCTCTTTTTCTCTCTCCATCTATCTCAATTGCCGCCATTTCCAGTAAACCATGACAACCCTTGGTTTCTCTCCTATCTGTTCCGTCAGTATTTTACCCATAGTTGTTGTCGTCCTCCACCAGATATGTGAAGACTGATGTGAAGATTTGTTTGAAGACGTGAAGATGTGGGTGCGAGAATAAGAGAGCGGACATATTCACGGCTTTGGGTGAACATCCTCCATGCGTGGTGGGTCTCATGACAAGATTTGGGTTGTGTTGGTGGTTGTCGTTGTAGATCTGGGCAGATTTGGTAGTTTGTCGTTGTAGATTTGGTTTGCAGATCTAGTGGGTCTCATGACTGAATTTGGGTGGTTTGCAGATCTAAAGAAGTTTTTTTTTTACATGTAAACATATATTGCAGATTGTGTTTAGATTTAGTTTAGTTTCATGTATATATGTATGATTTTCTTAGTGAAGTTTTATAAATTGAACATATTTTGTTTGGGTTTGATTTTGTCTCATGCATATGCGTATGATCTATTTTGTTGAGAAAAGCATGTGCAAAATAGTCGGTGAGAGCAAGAGAAAATACAAAAAGATGGGAATTTCATAAGAAAATAGAGGGTAAAATTGGAAAGAAAATAAGGACATAAATGGAAGAAAAAGTGTCGACGAAAACACTGTTCAAGGTCGATTGAAAAAAAAACACCAATGATGGTAAACAAATAAAGAGCCACCATCAAGCGATCACGCGACACTCAATTTAAGTGGTTCGGCAACTGGCCTACATCCATAGAGCTGCGGAAATATTAGTAATTTAGAGGAGATTACAATCACATATTCTCAATTCACTCTCTCTAGGGTTTTTTCTCTCACAATATGCACCCAGACTTTGCCTCTCTACATATATGTTATGTTTTGGTCCTTTTGTACACAAAATTCAGTAGGTTTGGCGAACATAACATATAGGTTTTTCGCTCGAGCAACGTGCTGATCACACCTCGTGCGAACAACCAATGAACATTGTCTTGAGCGTTGTGTCGAGCACAATTCTAGCGAATACTAGGGTTTGTGTCTCGCTCGAGCCCACTGTTGAGCACACCTCAAGCAAACTCAAGGGTTGAGCTTCGCTTAAGTCGACTATCGAACACACCTCGAGCAAACTCATGGGTTGACCTCCTCTCGAACAAACTCATGGGTTGAGCTTTGCTCGAGCCCACTGTCAAGCACATCTTGTGTGAACTTATGGGTTGAGCTGCGTTTGAGCATCAGGTCGAACGATAGTCGAGCGAACTTACTAGTTGCACCTTTTCTGCTCACAATCCAGGTTCCACATGCAACCCAACAATCTCCCACTTGGAGACTAGTTCTCCACATGCCAGCCACTGTTTCTAGTCAAGCCATACCACCTTTGCAGCTTACAACTCCTATCTTCAAGTTAGAAAACATAGTGAAGTCGAGTCTGACTTCAGTCTCTCAAGTGCATCGCCCTTAGTCAGCACATCCACTAGGCAACTCACAACACCGACTGCACTAGGAGTATCCGGTCTCGAACCGATCCTAGCAACCTTAGCCAACTTCCCCAGGCTTACATGAGGAATAGCAAAACTGACTCCCTTTTGCTTCCCCATCTGATTCGCATGACCAAGCCTGCATTTTTTCACTCATTTATTTTCCTACACATCATTGGACCCTAATATTAATTACAAATAATTAGATCTCTTACCATACGCCAAGACCAGCGCACCCTTAGTGATCTTCCATGCTCCGCTAGAAAATGCTATTGTGTGACCACTATCATCGAGCTGTCCCACAAAGATCAGGGGTCACCCACTCCCATTGACTTGTTGTAAAGCCCACATGCCCTTGTTCGCAAACAAATGAAGAGCAACGACCAAGCGATCACAAGACACACAATTTATGTAGTTCGAAAACATGTTTACGTCCACAAAGCTGCAGAAGTTTTATTTATTCAGAGGAGATTACAATCACACAATTTCAACTCACTCTCTTTTGGGGCTTTTTCTCTCACAATATGCACGCACACTTTACCTCTCTTTGTTCACTCTGAAATTGTTGAATTTTGTGTACGAGAGGACCAAAACATATGTGTAGAGACGGTATTGGAAACCCTAATTTGGCAAAAAATTGATTTTTTACTCGAGCGGAGTGCTGAGCGCGCCTCGAGCGAATAGCCAATGAATATTGGCTCGAGCGGTGTGTCGAGTGCAGCTCCAATGAACACTAGGTTTTGTGTCTCGCTCAAGCACACTGTCACACGAGACTCGAGCAAACTCACGAGTTGAGCTTAGCTTGAGCCCACTGTCGAGTGCACCTCAAGCGAACTCACTGGTTGAGCTTCGCTCTAGCGCTAGGTTGAGAGACTGTTGAACGAACTCACGTGTTGCGCCTTTTCTGCTGACGAACCAAGCTCCACATGCAACCCAACAATCTCTCACTTGGAGACTGGTTCTCCACATGCTAGCCAATATTTCCATCCAAAAAAGAAACTAATTAACATAATTAGTTTTGGTGACTGGAGACTGGTCCTTTTGGTGAAAATAGTTTCCAAATTTTATTTTTCTCATGCAGACTAAATGTAATAGAATTAAATATACTTGATCTGGGATGTGGAAGAATGTTGCCTAAGTGATCTGGGATTCCAAGGTATTAAATATACTTGAAATAATAGTGGAGAGGGGAGATCATTTACTAAAGAAAGGCAGGATATGACCTTCAAAAATTCAGCCTGGTATACTTTATTTGAAGCCACCTTAGTTCGAAGCCAAGCAGTCCAAAGCTAGGCAATTGCCCTCTTTTGATCTCAGTGAAAAGTAAGCACGATGAAAAGAGTAGAATTAATGTGTTTAGATACGAAACAAACTAGGTATGAAGGGAGGACTGTCACTCTTTAATTACTAAAGAATGGAAGAGATATGCTAATCTTCCAATAAGCTTATGTCTACTTCAATTGGCCTACAAAGATGCAAAGAGAGTTGATCAAGTGGAGTAAAGAGGCTAATGGTAAACAACAGGGTCTTATAAATGAGAAGCATAACCAGTTGCAAAAACTTTAGAATGCTAATAATGGGGATTTGAGCAAGGAAATCATAGTCTTGCAGTAGGAAATGGATAAGCACCTTGAAGAAGAAAACCTCAAATGGAAGTAAAGAGCTAAGGCAGAGGTGGTTGAGGGAAGGAGATAGGAATACAAAGTTCTATCACATGTGTACAAATCAGAGGATAAATGCTAACACCATCAAAATAATAGTTGATGAGGAGGGACTTGAAGTAACAACACAAGAGGAGATCAGCTTTCAGTTTCAAAGATTCACAAAGATCTCTTTACTACCTCTCAACCAGAAGGGATTGAAGAATGCCTGAGACATGGATTCCAAGGTGATTGAGATATGAACTCTTACTTGTTGAGAAAGTTTACTGCTTAGGAAGTAGAGGAGACCATTTTTCAGATGAATCCTCTTAGTTCCCCAAGTCCAGATGGATTCCCAGCTGCTTTTTATTATAACCATTGGAGCATAGTTGGAAAAGAGGTATGTGCAATTGCCTTACACTTTTTTAATTCTAATGGTGGGCTGGATAGCATCAATGAAACCTACATTGCCTTGATTCCTAAGATAAAATCCCCTTCAAAGGTTTCTGAATTCAAACCAATTAGCCTTTGTAATGTCTTCAATTCCGACTCCGACTATTGGAGTCGGAGTAACTCTGACTCCGAATTCCGCAAACTCCGACTTCTTTAGAGTCAGAGCCTTGTAGGAACTCGAATGGAGTTTGGAGCTCAAAAATTTTGCCCACCCCTAGCGGTGGCAGTCGCAGGGCATAGTGGATAGTGGAGAATCTAGGTTATGATAGTGGTGTTACAGTGAGGAATGAGATGGAGACAATCTTGTGAAAGCAGAGGGTCTACTAGAGAGAAGCCCGCGGTGTTTGGTGGCGGCGTTAGAAAACCCTAGGAGAGAGAAAAGAAAAATCAAAATAGAGCTTTTTACAGGGGTGATGCCAAGAGGTAGGGCTGAGGTGGTGGGTGGTCGGACAACCTTTAGTGAGCACTTAAGGGTGGCAGACCACGACGGAACCCTAGGAAGAAGAAATAGAGTGAGAGGAGGAGAGAGGATCTGAGGAAGAAAAGGGATGGAGGTCTAGATAAAGGATCTCACCATGGCTAATGTTAGACGACAAGGCAAGCGGTGGCAGAGGAGCTACTAGAGAGACAAAGGGAGAGTCGTTACAAAGAAAGGAAATCAAAGGAGGAATCGAGGAATAAAGATATCCATGGACGACTTACCAACAGTGAAGGGCTCGCTAGGGAATGCTCACGGTGGCCGCCGTTGAATGGGCGTGACCCGACAAGGTGTGGGGTTGAGGTGTGGCTAGATTGACGATAAGGAGAGAGAGAGAGAGAGAGAGAGAGAGAGAGAGAGAGAGAGAGAGAGAGAGATCAGAGGGGGTTTGTTAGACGAATAGAGTAGAAAAAGTGCAGCCGATGAGCTCATGACTGGTGTCGGTTGCGAAGCAGACTCACAGGTTGTAGGGATGATGGTGTGGCATGCAAGAGAAGGGAGGGAGAGAGAAGAAAATAAGAAGAAAAATATAGTTAGGGTTTTAACCCTTAGACATGAAACAACGCCGTTTGGGAGTATGAGGGGAGATGGGCTTCAAGTCTTGGGTTGGGCTTCATATGGGCTGGGCTTCACACATTGCCTTACTTTATTCTCATCAATGGTGTTCCACAAAATTCTTTAAAACCAATAAGAGGGATTAGACAGGGTGACCCTCTCTCAGCCTATCTTTTCATCTTGTGTTTTGAAGCACTGAGTAATCTTCTTGTCAATGCAGAAATCTTAGGATCCACAATAGGCTTCCCTCTAGCTCAAGGACAACTCCATATAAAACACATTTTCTTTGTAGATGATAGTATTCTTTTCTGCAAAGTAAACTCTTTGGAGTGGAGTAGAATGGTAGACTTGTTGGACACTTATGAAAGGGCATCTGGTCAAAAGCTCAATAAGGAAAGAACTTCCATTCAAATAAGTAGAAATACAAGCTCATAAATTGGCCTCTCTGCCTTAATTGGAAAAAACTTCCATCATATCTACAAATTCTTATGAGAAGTACTTTGGCTTCTATACCTTAGTTGGAAAACCTAGGACCAAGTCTTTCAAAAGCGTTTTGGATAGAGTTAACCATTGGCTCAGTAACTATAAAAGGAAATTCCTATCCCATGCAGGGAAGGAAGTCCTACTGAAGTCAGTCATTCAAGATCTGTCCACAAACAACATGGGAGTTTTCAGGCTTCCAAGTTTCCTTCTCAGGCAGATCAACAGACTGATGCAAAGCTTTTGGTGGGACCAAAAAGAAAATGAAAGGAAAATTCATTGGGTCAAATGGAATAAAATGGGGGAAGGTAAAGACAGTAGGAGGTTTGAGTTTTAGGGATTTGGAAAGTTTTAATCTTGCAATGTTAGCAAAGCAAGGTTGGAGACTGATCCAAAACCCTAATTCCTTAGCTTCTCAAGTGCTCAAGCTGAAGTATTTTCCTCAGACCCCATTCTTCCAAGCAAAATTAGGGAGCAGACCTTCCTTCATGTGGAGGAGTATTCTAGCATCAAGACCTTTAATAAAGGATGAAACTTTGTGGAGGATAGGTAATGGAAAACAAGTTTAGATATGGAAGGATAAGTGGACACCTTAGCCAACTTCATACAAAATTCAAAGTTCAGGTCAGTATCTTGGACAAATATGCAAGAGTCCATTCTCTAATTGACATGATTATTTATGTAAACATATTGGTATGGGTGGCTCTAGAACTGGGACTCCCGCTACTTCATTTGGTGTGTTTTTCTTTTTTTAATTTTTTTTCATATGTATTTTTTTAACACTTTTAATTTTTAAAAAAAAAATTCACAACAATATTAAAAAAATAGTTATTTAATCATTAAGTAAAAAAAACTTAACAGTAACCCCGAGTGGAAGAGTAGCATTTTGCATATTGGTATATATATTGTCGCCTCAGATTGCGGGTCAAAGAATTTGGTTCAAGATACTAGTCGGGCTGCCTATGCATGCGTGCACTTCTTCTTAGATATTAATTTCTCTAGGATGATTAAAAATATATCCTTACATGATTTACGATTTTTGTACAAAATTTATTTTATTTTATTTTTAATTTTTAATTTTTTAATTCTTAATATATCAATAACTGATACGTGGAGAAATAAATTTATCATAAATACAATTGGCATTTTTCTTTAAAAAAAAATACTAACTTTTTGAAACATGTCAACAAATTGCAATCCTAAATATTGGTTTGTAGAGATTAGACAGCTTAATCATTGTACACTAAATACAAAACAAGCATCCTTAATTTCTCTATTGGTACTTCCGCCGCAATGTTTGATTAATTAATAGAGGACTAGGATTCTTATTTGAAACATGCATGCATGCATGTCACATGTACAAATGTCTCAGATTTCTTTGACTATGGCCCGTTTGGATATTGAGCTGAATTGAGATGAGTTGAGTTCTTTATAAATAATAGTAAGTTGAGATTGTTGAATAAGTTTTGTGGGTCCTATCTAAGATGAGTTTAGATGTCTTTAGATATTAAAATGAGTTTAGATGTATTTATGGGGAGTTAAAAAAAGGTTGTGGATCCCGCGTGTAAAGAGGTGTTGAGTTGACAAAGGTTGTGAGTCTCATGTGTATAGAGGTTTCAAATTGAGTGATGTTTAATGATTTGAGAGTTGAGTACTTGGATATTAGATTCAGTTTAAAATTATATTTGAGTTGATCTCAGTATGTTCCAACATCCAAACGGGAACTAAACTAGTAATTTAGTTGAAGCTCTTACTTATAGTGATGTTGAATTAAACACGTGATGATCAGTAACATTATAAACACTTGTACCAGAAGTTTATTCTGTTGCATTTATTTATATATATATAAACATGCATGACTCATATATGATGGTATTAAACACGTGTTTCTGTTTTTCTTTTCCATCGTTGATCGTCCCACGTATTTCCAGAGACAGATTATATGACAAACGATAAATATTGAATAATACTAGATACAATCATGAGTTGTGCAAACGTCATTCTCATCGCATATAATCTGTCACAGATGGTCACTTTTCTTGTAGTGTAAAAGTTTATCACAATTATATCCAGTGCAGAAGAAGCTATATTAACGTCACCATGTACACTACTAACAAGTTTGATATAACAATGGCGCAGGAGTTGGATGGCAAGGAAGTTAGTCGTAGACTACTTCGACGTGATTGTAGGAACAAGCACAGATGGTCTTGTTACTGCCATGCTAGCTGCTCCAAATGAAAATAATCGACCTCTTTTTTATGCTAAAGATATCAAGCCCCTCTAACTTCAACACGACCCTTAGACTTTCCCAAAGGAGAGGTACTACTCTTCATACTTTAAACCATCCCTCCATCAGCTAGGACAAAAGCATGCAGCTCTATATTCTGTGCAAAACTGCACTTTTTCACATTCTTGATACTTTAATATTAACTAGATGAGCATAATGTACTGTTTCTTTTATTACAGCGACATATATGGAGCAATCAAAACAACATTTAGAACCCTGATAGGACCCAAATATGATGGGAAATACCTTCACCGAATTCTAAGAGAGAAATTAGGGGGAACTCGACCTAATAGCACATTGACCAAAGTTGTTATACCAACTTTTGATATCAAGTATCTACAACCAACCATTTTCTCATCCTCTAAGGTCTGATCTCTCTCTCTAGAAAATCGTTATTTGTTAAACTTGAGAGCATTATTTTTACATATTCTTACTTTGTGCAAGCAAAAAAGAACTCTTGTTTGAATGCTCGACTGTCAAACATATGCATAGGCACTTCGGTTGGAGCACTTCAGCAGCTCCAACCTACCTCCTTGCCCATCACTTCAAGCACCAAAATGATGTAGGAAACGTTAGTGAATTCAATCTTATAGATGGTGGTGTTGTTGCAAACAATCCTATACAATTTTATATTTTTAGAGTGTTTTCCAAAAGTTTCAACATCAAAGTTCCAAAATATTAAGTTGATCTTTATCTGTTTCCCATGGTCCAGGTTCTAGTGGCCATAAACCAAGTGACTAAACAGATCTGTGACGCAAATCCTGATTTCTTCCCAATCAAATCCACATATTATGGTCTCTTTCTAGTAATCTCAATATGCATAGGCTCAAGAAAGATAGAAAAAAGATATAAGGAAAAAATGGTAGCCAAGTGGGGAATTCTGAACTGGTTACTTCATGGTGGTTCAGTACCATTAATGGTGGATGTGTTTACTCAATCAAGTGCAGATATGGTTGATTTAAATCTAGTTGTGGTGTTCCAAGCCCTTCATTCCGAAGAGAATTACTCAGAATTCAAGTAAGAAATTATTCTTTAGGTTTTTAATTCCTCCAAGCATTGAGTTTTAAAATTTCCAAGTTGATAACAATTTTTATGAAATGATGTGGTTAGGATGACACATTGACTGGGACTGAAGCTTCAGTTGATGCGTCTACGAAAGAGAACTTGAACAAACTCGTAGAGATAGGGGAGAAGTTATTGAAGAAACTAGTATCAAGGGTGAATTTAGAGACGGGATTATCATATCCAATTAAAAACTGTGGCACAAATGAGGAAGCTTTGAGAAAGTATGGAAAACCTTTCTTGCATGTGCACTGTAGCATATTTTTAATCATATTTTGCTATCAAACTAAGTGTGCATCTTAAAACTATTTTGCAGATTAGTAAAAAAACTTTTACAAGAAAGAAAGTGGAGAGAGGGAAAATCTACACACATTGAAAAGCTGCACATTGATGCAGATTACTTAACTCGTCTCTAAAGTACTTGAGCTATTAATCGTATCCATTTCTACAAGATGTAGTAGTCAAAGATTTGTTCATTTTGCACTTCAAATTAATCTTTCCATCCCTCAAATAATTTAGTGTAATGTTTCCTATGAAAGGAAAGGAATTCATTGTTCAATGATTGTTAATTTTGGAGTTACAATGAACAGAAGTTGTCATGATCAATTTGAAAGTTAATTTGATGTAAATGTTACAATGATCATTATATGTGATTGAAAATGAGGAATTCAAATGATGTTCTAATTCGCTACATAATATTGAATAATTTGCAAGAATCGCTTGACAAATTTATACGCGTGATAGAATTCCAAGCATTTAATTTAATGACACTATTTTGAATTTAAGCCTAGAATTCTTAAAGGACTTTGATCCTTTTGAAAAAGCCTTGATAATTTATTTTTGTGCCAAAAATCTAACAACCCTGAAAATGTGATCCAAAGTCGCTAAATTAATAGTTATTGATTTGCCTTCTTGTACGCTTAATTGGCCAAGGGTACAATGAGGTCATGTGACTCATACCTTGATTGTATGTATTAATATGACCAAGTCTTGAACACTAATATGAAGAAGATATTAATAAGCATACCTAGCTTCAAATGGGAAACATTGGTGTGGACTTCGCTATCTTTGTGTAATTCCTATCCGAAATGTAAAGCAGAGAGAGGGGGAGACATAAATATAAAGCGTTTTGCTTTGTACAAGCAAGTTTGCGTACTAATTTGCGTACTAATGCTTTTGCCTTCATATTCTAAATTCAAATTAGCATTGTTTTCAATAAAGTCTATTTTTTGACCAATCATATTAAATAGGTGCGCATATTAGTGTGCAGAATCGCTTACAACTAGATTTTTCCAAATATAAAATACATTACACAACATTTATATTTGCCCATATATGTGTTTTGGATATAACTAAATACAAAATAAGTGTCGTGAAATCTAGTTTATACATAAAGTATTGCGAGTGGGTTGATCATATAGTCAGAGAGAATTACGTAAGTTAAATTCAATTTTCAAATCATTATTAATTACATTATAGATATTATTTGTTCTATTTTTTATTAATTCTTTTTCCTGTCATTGATTGTAGTTTTTGTAATTCATGTAGGAGAAAATGATTAAGTTGTAATCTGCTTTTAAAAGATCGTCTTCTAGTGACATTAACATATTTACGCTGGTTCTTGGGACTAAGTCTGGTTTGGTGAAAGGGTTAGACGTTCTTTCAAGTGTCTGGATTCATCCTCATGACCTCAGGTTAAGGAATTAGTAATCATACCAAAGTTTTGGATGCAGCATGCCAAGAGATTGAGAAAATGAAGGCAAGATAGCAAAATTTGGAGGATCTCCTATCTTTGGAGTTGGAGATGCATTTGTAGGAGGAGCAAAGGGAGCAGGAGAAAAGAATACGTATTGAAATGCAAGAACAAATACAGAAAGAGATGTTGGTCCAGATGGAACGCGTCATGTCCCTGCAACAGGATCACAGGGACATGAAGTACAATTGATATATTGTCTGTTATTTCCTATTTTAAATAATCTTCATCTACTCTTATTTCCAAGCATAAGCCTCTACAACATTTTTCATATAATGTCTATTATTTATTCATGATACAATTTGGATATTTAATTTTATCTATTTCTTCATTTTGATTGAATTTTGGTTCGTATGTAAACCTCAAATGTTCGACAGACCTTCACGTTCGTAACGAATTTAGAACAGAAATCAATTACAACTTACAATTGAAAATGTTGGAACATACGAATGATCGAACATAAAAAATCCCGTTCGAACGTGTAGCATTGTACAACATGCAAACGTAGCCTTGCATATCCTAACATGTATCATTAACATTCAGGGTGTGTGGATTATCCACATAGGCATAGGCTCATGAAAGATAGAAAAAAGACACAATGCAAAAAGGCAGCCAAGTGGGGAATTATGAGTTGGGTAATTACTTCATGGTGGTTAAGTTCCATTGGTGGATGTGTTTACTCCATCAAGAGCATATATCGTTGATTTTAATCTAGTTGGTGTGTTCCAAGCGCTTCAATTGATGTGTCTACGAAAGAGAACTTGAACAAATTCGTAGAAATAGGGGGGAGTTATTGAAGAAACCAGTTCACAAGTGGAGAGAGGGAAAATCTGCACACGTGGAAAAGTCGCACATTGATGCATATTACTAATTTATTTGTCTCTAGAGTACTCAAGATATTAATCGAATCCATTTCTACATGATTTAGTAGTCAAAGATTTGTTCATTTTTCAGTTCAAATTACTTTTCGTCCTTCAAATAATTTCTTGTAATGTGTCCCATGAAAGGAAAGGAATTCATTGTTTAATGGTGGTTAATTTTGGAGTTACAATAAACAAAAGTTGCCCAAGGTACAATGAGATCATGTGAATCATTGGCCTTGATTTTATGTATTGGCATGACCAAATCTTGAACACTCATTTAAAGAAGAAAATTTATAAGGATTTCACAAAAGATGGATACCTAACTTCAAAGGACAAGTTTTGATGTACTCAATAGGAATTGATTTTCTCGTATTCTTATCCAATCTGTAAGACATTGAGAGAGGGCCGTAAACGTAAAGTAGATCTCACAACATTTATTTACACTCATTCAAATGTTTTGGATATAAATAAGTAAACAATAAATATTGCAAAATCCATTTTATATGTAAATATTGTTGTTGGAGATAATATCAAATTAAGATTCTTAATTTGATATTATCTTGATATGATTTTCATATTCAAAGTTGATTCGAATACTACCTAAATTAAGTTGATATTTATTACTTTAATTAGAACACTTGTTTATTTCACTTGGTCTCTTTTCCTATAAATTAGGATTTATGCCTTGTATTCATACACACTTGAGAATAGAAAATATGTAGTTCTCAAAGTCTCTCTTCCCCTTTCCCTCTTGTCCATCTCATTTTCTTTTTTTTGGAGAAATGTTTTAAGTATAAAGAGATGTCACAAAAGTAAACTCACAAGCAAACGTGGTTTGATGTGGTATGTTAGATTGTAAAACTACTTTTATTATAAAGTAAATCTAACATATCATATGAAGTTGTGTCAGTTTGTGAGTTTATGTTGTTGGATCTCTTTATGAGTATAGCACTTCTCTTTAGTTTATTATTTTTCTTCATGGTATTAGAGCCACAAGTTCCCTCTAGAGTCTTTGCATAATTTTTCTAGAGTTTGTTTTTGGCAAGCTTGTTGTCGTTAGGGTAATTTCTGCATGTCCTTCTGGCAAGCTCGTTGCCACTCAGTCTTTTCCAACCTTCATCACTACTCGTTCTAAAACCAAACTTCAGAGTCAAGTTTGCAAGGTTTAGATCATCCAATCTTTGAAAGAATTGATACCATCTGCTGTCACACATGCTGTCAAGGCCCACCACAACATTCGGCACTCAGCATCACTGTTAGCTACCATTATTGCCCTCATGCACCACCCAAAGAATCTGTGCATCGCCCACATACAGGGGGACTTTCCCCACATGAAGAAACAACCCACAACACATGTCATTTGTGCACCCTGCTACATCCACCCTAGGTTACCTTAGACCGAGCATCATGTCATCAGGCCACGTTAGCCCTAGACCACACGTCAACAAGCGCCACGTCAGCCCTAGAGTCAAGTCAGCTGTAATACCACGTCAGCCAGTGGCACGTCATCCATTGACCATTGAGAATAGAAATTATGTAACCCTCATAGTCTTTCTCCCCCATTCTTTCTTTGCAATCTTGTTTTCTATTTTATTATAATATTTTCCCCATCACCTTGTGTTGTTGCAACTCATTGCAGGTATTTTCTTTTCGTCTCTCTCACATAGATACATCTTTGATCTTTAAGACAGATTTTCCTCTCTCAAATTTCGGTCTCACATATGATGTTTGATTGGGATTCATTCTGGGATTCTTCTTGTTGATGAATGTTAATGTGATGATATATCTTTGGATGATTGGTGAAAGTCATATAGATCATATTGACTTTAGAGCATGGTCACGGAGAATTTCGGGGTTGCCAAGTTCAAGGAATTGATCTCTTCCTCTTCAGTCAATCTTTACTTCATTCTGATTGGAACGAGTGGTTTTGACCCTATAATTGCCTTGTGAGGACTAATTAATCAGCACATCGAGCTAGCAACATAAAAGTAATTATTTAAAAATATATAATCATCCAATGGGGTGGTAAGTTTATACCCTTAATTGACAACTTTCCATGAGGATAGAAATCCTTTTAAATTTTTCAAGCTATTCTATGAAGTAGAATCATTTAAATCTCTATGATAATTGTCAACTTAAATAGTTGGAATTTTACAACATAAAGATTTTCAAGAAATTCTAGCAAACCTTTAATTTTTACATCAAACATGCATTTATTCAAATCTAGCCTGACAACATTTTGTTTATTGTTGCTTCACACAATCAAAGAACAATGGTATTCCCTTCATGGGTCGACACATCACAAGAAATTTGAAGAATGAAAGGAATAATGTTGATTACAAATGAAAAAACTTTGACTACTACACATATAAGCATATTGGAGGCAAGCATGTGCTTAATATATAGTCTGACTTAAGAATGAGCAGCGGCTTCAACTTTCAGGTTCTCCTTGTATGCAAGTTTTCCCTGTCGACACTTTCTTTCTTGCGAGAGTTTTTTTGCTACGCTGCAAGAAGAGTTTTATGGACAATTAGTTTCAAAATATTATGAT